>OX383292.1:26745885-27345885 GCA_947523025.1 Dryobota labecula | reverse complement strand
TATAATTTTACTTATGCAACTTAGCGTAGTAAAGAGCAGATTTGTTTAAAGTTTTACATAATTATGATAGTGCTAACTCTACATAAAAAACACCTATGGCAGAGGAGTAGTGCATTCGTGCAACTGTTCAAAACGGTAGCTTGAGCGTTACCTGATCCACACAAGACTGACTGTGATTCCTGGGCGAAGTTGTAATAATAGCTATTCTATGAAAACGTAGGTTCCGTAGATACATTTGTAGGTTGGGTTGATGTTGATAAAAACCAGGAAATCTGGCGTTGTGATGAGAAGAGATAGGTAAAACAGTAACCGAAAAAACGAAAAACAGTAAAATAACCCATGCTATAATATTCACGGTATGGATCTTAAAATGGAGGAAATAAAGTTCCTAATTGTGTATAAATCGGCAACCCGTGGGCGGCAGCTTAGCAAGAGAAAGTCGACAGTCTGGCTAGTGGACACTCGCATGCTGGCGCACAATGCCCCACAGCCTCACCTTTCTACCCACACCACACTTGAACTGGTAGCTCAATAGTTACATTAAATGAAATATCTGCTGTTTGTGTACATGAGTTTAAATGTTTGTAAACGCACCCACAATACAGGAGAAATTCAAAGAATGGGGCATAGTTTAAAAAAAAAAAAAAAAAAACTGAAGTGATCGTAAAAGTTCTCATAAGTACATCTTTTGTTAAGGTATATTATTCACCGCGTTCATACTATGAACCAAGTTTGAAATGACACCCACCTATCGAGAGTTTGATTTCTGCAATTCAGCAGAGCGTCACATAGTCCAGTCCTGACCAGTGCCAGGCACACAGCGTTGTGTTCCGCTGAAACAGTGGCCGCTTGTTCCGAAACTATTCCAGGTATGTTTTGATGACCCCTCACATCCCCCCCTGAAATACTTTCACATAGATAAGTTTACACACAAATATTTGCGAAAAGACTTGAAAGTTAACGTATCTTTGCGTCCGTGACAATAAAACGGCTGAATTACTTTTCAAAGAGCGTATGTAGGAAAGCTTATCTTGAAACGAAGTTTTACAGCTCGAAAGTTGCCGGTACTTGTTGGAAGTTTCAGGCAAACAATATTAAAGAGAAGCCACCGCGCCGGGGAGCCAGGCGGGCAGGGGCGCAGGGGAGCGGGGGGGTGCGAACCAGTGACGGTCTGCCGACGACAATACGAGACGTGCTGTGAACTGCTGTGAACTTTTCTGAACAAGTTGTGGGCAAGAATAAGTAGAATAAACTACAAACTAGTGGTGATGCTCATTCTTTTTATATAGTTAAGGCAAAAAACAGTGGGCAACCATTTGCCTGGCTTTGCGTTACTAGTGATTTAGCATGATCACTCGACATACTTCTCGCATTATGACGTTGCTCATGCTTATCAAGTCCTGTAATTTGTTTGCAAAGTATTGCATTGCAATTTAGTACACATGGACGAGAACACAAGAATTTAGACATCAATTTTACTTCACGGCGATCTGAAATATAATTAATTAAACAGAGTAGTATTTCTTATACACACATATTAACATCGCGTTTTTTTTAGAGATAGAATAAATATTTTTTTGAAATATTGTTATTCTGCAACTGGTAACACAGACAATGACATGTCACTTTTTTTTTACGCGCGTCAAGACATCGCAAGAATAATTTCTTTCTCGGCAAATTATTCATTTTTATTAAGTTTAAAAGTACACTTTACATATATTATACAAACAAAATGTTACAAAATACAAAAGGTTAACTATTCTAAGTGATAGAAAGTGTATTTAGTGTACCGTTAGCGGAAACTAGAGACGGCCGTGGCATTCACAAAGACTTCAACAGGAAGAAGATAAAATAGATACATTAGAACTGATCAGAAGCAGACTCTTAGTCCATACCCATATTGGATGTACTTAGATCCTGAGCCCTCCCACAATCCTAATGTGCGGGAATGCCCGGCTTTGGCTGACCACCTTGTACGTGATGCTGTGATGCTGGGTGTTGTGAATCAGGCGCTGTGGTGAATCTCAGCACTGCATGTTGCATGTGCGCTGCAATCTTGTTAAAGCATATCTCTTCAGTGACACGAGATGTCTTTAGTAACGTTATCTCCACGCTACTATCTGAATGAGAAGCTGCCAGGAGCGCGAGACGCTCATAGCCATGTTACTGTTCAAAGCTATACCTGGTATTGTCAACATTACATTAACTTCCCAGGCGAGTACGAGATACTCTCAGTAACGTTACTTAAATGTACTAACTGGGTGAGAAACTACACTAGTGTGGCACGAGATGCATTTAGCGACGTTATTCTACATACTTAGCTAACCCTAGTGTACTCGATATGAAAGGTGAGTCCCATTTCTATGATATAGGTTAAGAAAATGTAAAAAGGTGTTTCAATATGCCTTAACTTAAGAGCATGAAAGCCGCGAGACGGCCTTACCTAACCCTGCACATTGTCTGTGCGTCATAAACTTGCAAAAGCATTATACTCCCTTAGTGAGTGCGAAATACTAAGTCGCTACCTAGATTGTTATCAGTGAGCATGAAATACTCTTAACAACATTATGCATGCAGTATACCCCTTGTCACCTCTCCATTGAGTACGAGGTGCTCTCAGTAAAGTTACTGACTGGATGAGAAAGTACTGATTACTAATGTAATTCAACATAGCTATTATGGTATGTACTTGACATGACAGGTGAGTCCCATTTCTGTGTTATAGGTTAAGAAAATCTTAAGAGCTGGTTAAACTAAAAAGGCCGCGAGACAGCCTTACTTAACCCTATGCATTGTTTGTGCATTATAAACTTGCAAAAGCACTATACTCCCTTAGGGAGTGCGGGATACTAAGTTGCTACCCGGATTGTTATCAGTGAGTATGAAATGCTCTTAACAACATTAACTCGTTATGTTGTTAGCTGAGACATTATTTACCATAATATACACATGCCTACCACAAGATGGTCATGGCATGTTATCTCAACACTGTGATCTAGCTTTCACATCAAAGAGGGTATTATGAAAGTAAAGGTGTACTTTCATAATACCCTCTTTGATGTGAAAGCTCCTGACAAGTCCTGACAGATTACCTTAACTAATGTTACACATGCCTGCTACCGACATAAACACCAGCCCAATAAAATGCTATTATATTTCTGTTTATGGCTATGATGCTGATTTACCATTGTTAACAAACAAATATACATACTCAAAACAAATCACCATGTACAAGATACTCAGTGCTTATATGAGGTATAAGCACTAGGTGGTTTAATCAAACTGACAAACGATATCTATTTTGCAAATTAAAATTATAAAAATAAAGGTTGTCTGTAAAAGATCGCTTTTAGCGATAAGACCTCCCATTGTGACACCCTATGTAACAGTTCTACATTTATATCTGAAGTTTTTATGGAGTACATAATAAAGAGTATTCTATCTATCTATCTATTATAACGCAAAATTGCATAAACTTTGTACTCATACATTCAAATATTAGTACAAGATACTTTGTTAACATGATTCTGTGATATAATGGCTGACGACAAATGCTTCAGCTACGTATGGCAATCCTTGATCTCAGACATAACTGAAATGGACCAAACATACAAAGTGCTATTTTATGTTCCCCTATCTATTCATGAGGTGAAAGCCTTACTCCCAGATTCCTCCTAAACTGAGGGAACAAGGAATTGAGATATTACAGAAACAAACTGGACTGGTCACCTCTATCATAGCGAATGATGCAATGACTGACCCTATGCCAATGAAGAAAATAAGACAAACATAAAATTTTGATTAACTTGGCTGATGCAAAAAAAATATATCAATGTTCAAAAGTAATATCTCTAATTGACATGGATTTTAATTATACTATTTAGTAAGCAAACAGATAAAATAACAAACTTGAGCATACAATCTTATAGATACAAACAATAACAATTAACCAAATAACATTAAAACCACAAGACACTTATTCTCATGATAATATTAGAGAAAACTTACCAATCTTATTGCAAAAATGTAAAACAAACAACAGTTGTTAATCTGTTATGATAAATAACAAATAAAAATATCCTACAAGAGTAGGTAAATAGCAGCAGTCAATTAATATTGAAAACAAAAAGGAATATCTGTGGTGGATCTCAATAACAACCCGGCCTATATCTACACTCCAAAATAACAATTCATAAGACTGATCCTGGAATGTTCCAACCAAATGCTGACAAAACAGCTACACTGATCCTGTCATTGACTGTGGGTACAACAATACAATAAACTATTTGATTCCTATCAAATTCAATATCTTAATTTCTCAATACTTTTACAGTTAGTAAATACTGAGATCAATTAAAATACATTACAGACTAACAAAGAAACATATATTTCAGACCTAAACAAAAAAGACAATTCAGTTTCACTTTGAACATAAAACAGTTACTTAATCCCTTATAGGGCTGTGACATTTCTACTACCTATACTTTATTGGCGATACATGACAAATCAAGTCCTCAGTAATAACCCTATCATTATACACGAACAAATTGTATACTATTCAATTATTGTTCATTATGAATATAGATAGGTACTTAAGTATATGATTTCATCCGATGGGTAGGTACCCCTATAACTTACTGGCTACCTGCAAGATTTTTCCCATTACGAGATAACCAATAAAAGGTTAATCATACATATATTTTCTAATAACTCCCATATTAGAACTTTCATACTTCAACAGTACCTACCTTATAGCTCTACTGTACTTACTAAATCACCAGTAGTGAGTGACAATTACCGAAACAAGGTTTCCTACCAACCTACTAAGATTATTTACTCGTATACATCAAGTCTGTCCTAAAACGAAATACTCGTACCTATAAATACCATTCTATGCGTATTTAGATGTTTGCACATGACAAACATAGTATTTGAATTGTTAGATTCGACTAATATGTTATTTTTAATTAAAACACGTGCCTTGAAATACCTTATTAAAACAAATGTCAGAATATTAGTGACCTCACTCGTTTTACATAACATCAGCCCTTTTTTCTCGAAGGGCTGGGCAGATATGGGAGATCTTATTCAATGGTTATAAAATCAAAATGTAGAACCAAATATTGAACCATTCTAAATATTTAGCAGTAGATAGACTTTAATGATAACTACAACACTAAAGTGAAATTGTCAAGAAAACAAAGAGGGGGGGGGAATGCACTGTTAGGTGATGACAAAATATTGACGGATTGTGATTAGGACATGAACAAATTACTTTACACTAAAACCATCAGCTCACCAAGTACACATTGTAGCCAATTATACAACTCCCTCACTTAAACTATATACCTAACTCATTCAATAATGTAATTTTGTATATGCATAATTATGTATATTAGGCGAAGGAAAAGAGATTACTTTTTTCCACTAGCTCTCAACTAAGCATTTCAAATGTCCACAAAGGGAAATTAGCCAAATTAGTTAGAAACTTTCTCCTACCCAACACAACCTACTAAACGGTACCTATGGTATTAAATGATGGGTGGTAAACAACCTATTAAATGGTGCTTACAAAACTTAAGATTGATTAAGTCATAAAAGCTTACTCTGCTAAAAGTATATTTAAATATATACAATCATAATCATAAAACAGCTAGCACTAATGATGCAGCTGAAAAAAAAAAAAGTAACTTCTAATGCATAATTCATTAAAGAGTTTATGAGCTTATTGTCAACTCATGCATTATGTCCCACAATGCATCTTAAATAAGTGAAAATGTATGCTTACAGAGACATTACGACTGATATTCTCAACCATGAAAACTTTTAAAGTATTCAATCTCACAAATATAATTATTGTTGCGGGGTAATTGTGTAACACACTCACAGCAGGTCCCATACGGTCGTTGCGCTGTTCACTGGTTGATCGGACAAGGTTCTCGGGCATGTCAAGCAGTGCGTTGGCAATGTCCTCCAAAATTATTCGGATTGCAGTTATACAGAAAAAAATCTAGGAAAACCTACACAGAAGCTGGCTAGCCTAATGGCCCTAAAGCTGACTCTGTGGACTAATAAAACAAATACTGAGAGTGTTTTAAAGTCTCTATGACTGTAAGTTGTGTTAAGTGAGCAGCTCAACTTAGAACTGGCATCAACCGAGACAGACACAATGTGAGTTACCCGTTGTTCATTATGCCGCTTTGCTGATGATTTTGTTTATTATTCATAAATAAGCAATGCTAATAAATAAAAGCACCTACTTAATTAACCAAAATATTTATAAACCAATAATTTATTAACTGAATTATTGCAGGCAACTCTAAACATCTACTCTGTTTAATCTACATCTACACTATCTACACTTCTACACTTCTACACTATAATATAATATTATAAAGAGGAAAGATTTGTACCTATTTTTGTATGTTTGTATGTTTGTAATGAATAGGCTCAAAAAGTAATGGGCTGATTTAAAAAATTCTTTCACCAATAGAATGCTACATTCTTCCAATTTGACATAGACTACATTTCATTTTGAAAAAAATTAGGGATCCTTGGTAAAATTTGAACAATGTAACCGAAGGTGTAGAAAAATGAATCTTAAAATGTCTTTCGTCGAATGCGCTGCCGAAACTATTAGCGATAGAACAAAATAATGTACAACAATATTGAAGAACATCATAATGTTTAATAATATTTTTTAAATAAATAAAAATATTTGTGAAAAAAAGTGTTTTATATCCAAATTTCCAAAAATAAATAATTGTCTACCCCGTGCGAAGCCGGGACGGGCTGCTAGTTAATTATATTTCAGATCGCCGTGAAGTAAAATTGGGAATCAAACGAGCTTACCTGTTAAGCGAAGTCTTGATTCTAATTTTATGAACGGCGATCTGAAATATAATTACCCACCCGCCACAAGCTAACAGCCCCAAAGCTGCAATAATTAGTCTACCTAATCCACTTATCCTTTCAGGAAAACCTAGTGAATGTAAGTATGTGGAACTACTCTATACAGAAAGCAGAGCTCGTTCCTAAGGATCTCTAAATAAGTGACATGTCATTGTCTGTGTTACCAGTTGCAGAATAACAATATTAAAAAAAAAAAAAAAAATATTCTCTCTCTATAAAAACGCGATGTTAATATGTGTGTATAAGAAATACTACTCTGTTTAATTAATTATATTTCAGATCGCCGTTCATAAAATTAGAATCAAGACTTCGCTTAACAGGTAAGCTCGTTTGATTCCCAATTATAGAGGACTTAATTTAAAAGAAGTAAACGAAACGACTTTTCTCGGTATCATGATTGGTAAACACTGCAACTGGAAGGCACACGTCAATAAAGTATGCAATAAAATAAATAAATTCGTGTTTGTTCTATACGAACTTTCAAAAACGTCAGCGCTAAAAACCGTATTATCTGCATACTATTAGTACGTTGATTCTGTGTTGAGATATGGTATATTACCTGGGGTTACTCAACAGAAAGTCAATGAGTGTTCATCGCACAGAAAAAATGCATCTGCGCCATAGCGGGAATACGTCCATGGGAATCTTGAAAACCCTTTTTCAAAAAGTTCAAGATACTAACCCTTCCAAGTCTATATATATTTGAATGCGCAAAATTTGTTAAGATGCACCCGGAGTTATTTATAAAAGCGCATGAAGTGTTTCCTAAAAGTAATAGGCACAGAAATAGAATAGTTTTGCCCTAGGACAGCATTGTATAGTAAGAACAGCTATGCAATGTGTGGTCGCATATTTAATGCTATACCTGACAGTATTAAAATATTACCGGCTAATAAATTTACAAGGTGTCTTAAAGTATGGTTAAGGGAAAATAATTTTTACTCAGTAAGCGACATATTTAATAAGAGATTGAAAAATAAATAACAATCAAATATAATAATAAAATAAATAATCATCTACCCTTTGACATTAATAATATTTTCTGCTTTTTTAATGTATCCAATAATTATAATAATATTGCTATTCAATTTTAATTTTAGTTGAATTATAACTGTGAGTATAATTACTTAAACCCAAATGTTTGCATGTCACAGTATTATGACTAAGTGTTATGGATCTGTATTTATTTATGTTAAGACCGAAATTGTACCAACACTTATGGCAAATAAATTGATTTGATTTGATTTGATTTGAAAGAATGAAGAAAGATCCAAATGTCTATTATTGTTATTATTATGTTATGTAATGTCAATTAATTTGAAATAAGTAAAGTACCTACTTCAAATTAATTGAATTTTTAATAGTATAATTGTGTAATAAAAATATGTGTCATGATGGCCCGTTGGTTAAGGCCTCGCCTCTCATGCATGAGGTTGTGGGTTCAAATCCGGGCAAGTACCAATGTGACTTTTTCAATTTATATGTACTTTCTGAGTTTATCTTGGACATTACTGACATCGGTGAAGGAAAAACATCGTGAGGAAACCTGGACTTATAGTTAATATAAGTCTGAAATCGCCAACCCGTCTTGAGCAAGCGTGGTGATCAATGCTCCTGCCTTCTCTGTATGAGAAGAGGCCTTTGCCCAGCAGTGGGACAGTTATAGGCTGGTATTATTATTATATTATTATTATAATTTGTAATGACGTATATCACTAAAATATGATATTAAGGAATTATATTGATTAGTTTATTTTGTTTTTATTTTTAATGATAACTAAATAATAATTATATCCTATTTTTAAATTACGACGTACATACAATATTAATTTCAAGCATGCTACTCTTCTTATGGTTCTAATTGTCGTGCCAGACAGGGTCCATGTGAACTATATAACTATTATTAAGATCTTGTACACACATGAGATATGCAATAAAGATTTGAATTTAAATGTGTGTGCCTATTGTGTGTCATGCTAATGCGGGTAGGCGTGAATGTCAAGATGGTGGTGGTGTGAAAGCCTTAGAGGGCACACCGGACAAATCATCACGCACAATACATTACGGAGCTTAAATATTCAAACGGTGCGCACTGTACCCCGCCATCCCCAACAGGACTTCCAAAACGGGGCCATGAGTGTGAGTTTTCCTTACCAAAGACAGATAGTACCAAATGTGCGCTCATTCCTGAAATGGCTACATCGTCATGCACAAATGTGTAAATTTTTCTATTAGGTATCTGAAATACTAGAAAGTACCCGATCAGAAAAAACTGAAGCTTTAGCTTTATATTTCGTGAGCTTGTTAACAATTCATTACATAATATCTTTTGTTTGTACATATTGTTATAAATACGCAAGTTTTCAGTTCTAATAACGGCAGATATTTTAAGCAGGGAATGTTGAAACATAACTGGAGTGTGAGAGTTGGGAAGTTAACAAATTAATAAACAACCTAAAAAATAAACAAAGTTACGGTTTAGACGAAATTCCACCTATGCTATTGAAAGAATGCGCAAATGAACTTACCTTGCCATTTTATCTATTACTAAGCTTTTGCCCGCGGCTTCGCCCGCGTGGATGTCGAAAAATATCCGACGGGACGTACTACCGGAATTTAAAAATAACCTATAGGTTAATCCAGGGCTATAAACTGTGTGCCAAATATCATCCAAATCCGTTTTGGTTTTTTGTTTTACACGTGTACTTATATTATATTTACTTGAATACAAAATTTAGCGAAGGAACAACTTCAATACAAAACTTCATCCCCCTTTTCTGACCCTTGTGGGTTAAAATAAAAATAAAAAAAACGATTTACGTTGTGTTAGTTTCCAACCATAAGCCGAAATATTAGTGATATTAACATAAAAAATAAAGAACTTTAATTAATAGCAAAATGTCATCCCCGTTTTCACCCCCTTAAGGGTTGAAATTCTAATAACACCGTGGCGTTAGCTTCCAATCATAAGCCTAGATAGTAAATTTAGTGATTTTTCATCGAAAATTAAGGACTTTTAACTTCATCCCCCTTTTTAACCCTTCGGGGGTGGAACTATCAAAAACGCTGAGACACATTAATTTTCAATTGTCAGCCTAAACACAA
Source organism: Dryobota labecula (assembly GCA_947523025.1). Classification (NCBI taxonomy): domain Eukaryota; kingdom Metazoa; phylum Arthropoda; class Insecta; order Lepidoptera; family Noctuidae; genus Dryobota; species Dryobota labecula. The sequence continues at coordinate 27,335,868 of OX383292.1, read as the reverse complement.
AATATGAAGATCCTAATTTCAAAACTGACGGACTTTCATATAAACTTCCATCCCCTATTTTACCCCTTTAGGGGTGAAATTCCCAAAAATCCTTTCTTAGTAGATACTAACTCTTCACAAAGAAAACACCCTCCAAGTTTCATGTCTCGAGGTCCAGCAGTTTGGGCTGTGCGTTGATATATCAGTCAGTCAGTCAGGACTTCGAATTTTATATATGTATATATATTAAATCAGTCTTTTCCAGAAGGCACATTCCCAGAATTGTTAAAGAAATCAACAGTTAAACCAATCCATAAAAGGAACACAAAAACTGATCCTAATAATTATTTATCGCCCAATAGCTATACTGCCCTCAGCCTCCAAGATTTTCGAAAAAACTGTGTGATCGTATCGTACCTTTTGCGAAAAATTTAACGTACTAGGTATTGAGCGATTGTAAGAATGGTTTCCGAAACAATCGTTCCACCACATTAGCTGTTTATAAATATATACAAGAAGCCCTTAATATTATAAAACAAGGAATACGCCGTAGGGATATTACTGGACATGACCAAAGCGCACGACAAGGAACAATTTAAAATACTGCTTAATAAACTGTATGGAATAGGAATCCGCGGGAAAGCCCATGAATGGCTTACGTCATATTTAAAAATAGAGAACAAGTAGTTGAAATCGAATACTTTAACCACAATAGTAGAGAAATAGAAAAATCCAATCAAAAAACAAAATAACTAACGATTCCATCCCTTAAGGAAGTGTCATAGATGGCCTATTATTCCTCGTCTACATCAACGACTTACCAAAAACAATTCAGGGGCCATGTGTTTTATTCGCGGATGACATCTTTATTAGTCTCATTTAAAAACAACACAAACATAGAAGCAGTCGACCGTCTCGGACACCATGGCTTATCCTTCAGCAGGAACGCTGGTCGGTTAGCACGGCACGCCAGTATTAATGAAATTATCCGTCGGGCTCTTGTCACCGCCGGGGTGCCTGCTGTTTAAGAACCCAGTGGCTTGGCACGTGACGATGGGAAGAGGCCAGACGGAATGACCATAATGCCTTGGAAGTTGGGTAGGCTTTTGGTGTGGGATGCAACCTGTGTCGACACCCTCGCGCCATCCCATCTTCCTAGCACGGCGGGTTGTGCTGGGGCGGCTGCTGCAGGTGCAGAAAACCTCAAACGGCGCAAATATAACAACCTTATAGGGAGTTATATTTTAGAGCCGTTTGGGGTTGAAAAATTAGGTCCGCGGGGTCCGAGTGTTCATCGTGTATAACGGGACATCGCCAAGCGGTTGGTCGACTCTTCACGTGACCAGAGGGCTGGCCTATTTTTAGGCCTAAGAATCAGCGTTGCCATCCAACGTGGCAACGCTGCCAGTCTTTTGGGCACTTTTCCCACTGACGGCGATGCGGAAGAATTTTTGATGCCCAATGAGCACTTACCCTTTTTATTTATTTTATTTAATTTTCGTTTAGGTATATAGTATAAATATTTTATTTTTAGTTTGTATGTTGTATTTAAGTTAAACTTGAAAAAATATAGAAAAAAAAAACAAACATAAAAGAAATACTCAGTTCCACACTCACAAAATATGTAACTGGATGACCTTACATAATTTAGAAATTAATTATATTAAAATTAAACTAGCTTCTGCCCGCGACTTCGTCCGCGTTAAATTTCTTGTTCCCCCGACCCACCCCGTCGCAACACATTGCCTGCCCGTGATTTTACTTCAAAAACTTTCATTTAAAAAAAATTGTGTTCTAGTTAATAGGAATGTTATTCTTCCTCAAGAATTGGGCTGTAAAATGCAAAAAGATTTTTTCAAATCCAACTCGCAGTTCCAGAGATTAGCGCGTTCAAAAAACAAAAAAACCGGCCAAGTGCGAGTCGGACTCGCGCACGAAGGGTTCCGTACGATCCATACAAATCCTTACTAATATTATAAATGTGAAGGTAACTCTGTCTGTCTGTCTGTCTGTCTATATGTTACGTTTTCACGCCTAAACCGCTGAACCGATCGACATGAAATTTGGCAGAAATATAGCCTGGGATATAGAGAAGGACATAGGCTACTTTTTTACGTGATAACCGACATCCACGCTGGCGGAGCAAAAAAAACGGCAAAAAAATCATGTCCGTTGTGTGGGAGCCCCCCTTAAATATTTTTTTTCTGTTTTTTAGTATTTGTTGTTATAGCGGCAACAGAAATACATCATCTGTGAAAATTTCAACTGTCTAACTATCACGGTTCATGAGATACAGCCTGGTGACAAACGGACAGACAGATAGACGGACAGCGGAGTTTTAGTAATAGGGTCCCATTTTACCCTTTGGGTACGGAACCCAAAAAACTAACTCTTCAGCTTTAGAATAGACTACCTCGCAGAGTTGATCATTATTTTGCTGCGGAGTTATTATAAAACAGTTATATCTCCTAAGATATTCATTGAAATGAAATGATGTAAGAGCAATTTTGTTCAAAATTAAATACTTTTGATGAATACGTAACGTATTTATTTGGATAAGGATTAATACCATGTTTATGAAAACTCCTTCACAAATAATGCATTAATTTCGAACAAATTTGATTACCATAAAAAAGGGTGAGTCAATCTTAAAAGATAGACATATGCTGTCGCCGTCTTTTTTTTAGAACATTTAAAGGGGAATAATTCCACCATACATGGTATTTGCGTAACTTAAACCGTTTACGCAGCGCACGCAACGGAAGCTCTCAAAAAGGAATATTTTTTCCCGTTTTTGCAACATTTTTCATTTATGCTCCGCTCCTATTGGTCGTAGCGTGATGTTATATAGCCTATAATATTCCCCAATGGATGGACTATCCAACACAAAAATAATTTTTTAATTCCAACCAGAAGTTCCTGAGATTAGCGCGTTCAAACAAACAAACAAACAAACAAACTCTTCAGCTTTATATTAAAGTATAGATTAATGACTTTCTACCCTTATCAAAAAGCTCCTCTACACTTAAATTTCAACTTTAAAGGCTCAATGGAACTATTGATAAATTTACATTATTTGACCTTACAATAGATAAACATTAACTGGAAAACACGTACAGTACTATTAACTTTAAAGAAGTCTACATAGAAGACAATTTGGATATCAAAAAAAATGTTGGTAAAGGAGATGCTATATACACTCTTGTTGATGATGTAATCAATAAAATAAATAATAAAATGAGAGTTTGAATTCCGCATTTGACACTGTGGATCATGATTTACTTATAGCTAAACTAAATCTAGCTACGGAGTGAGAGACAAAGCCTCCCAACTTTTGTTTTACTACATAGAATACAATTTTTTTTTAAAGAAATCATTGAAATGCAAGATAGTCATAGACAAAATTATAAATCACCACTTCTTGATATAGGAACCTACCAATGGGAATCCCATTGGTCGTTCCCAAGGAATCACCTCTTCTTGGGGTTCTATTCGTGTTTCGTAAGGATCGATATCAGGGCCTATACTGTTCATTTTGTTTACCAATGACTTGGTAAATTATAAAAACAAAATTCTATCAGACATACAACTTGAGGTTTTTGCAGATGACACAAATCTTTTAAACCTCGTCAGTAATATATATTTTTCCTATTATTTAGCAAATCATATCAAGAAATTTAAAAATCACAAATTAGTCTTCAGCTATCCTTGAAATATACTCGTAATCAAAATTTTATTTAATGATTATACAATATCAGCATTAAGTAAATCCATGGCGAAATAAACTATATTTTGGAGAGCATAAAAATGATGAAATTATTAAAAGCTGCTGTGACTGACACGAATGGTTTAGCACCATGAAAACTGTTCTTTTATAGTTACACAGACTTAATATTTCGATTATTTCAAGTTTTCTCACAATTAGATAAGAAATTGCCAAAAGAGAGTTTTTTTCGTGCACGGACCCTTAAGAACCGAAATAACGTTGAATGTGCGCGGGTCGTTGTGCGGGGACGTAGGGCCAACCGAAGGGACCTTGAATTATGATAGACGTCAGACAGGCAGTCGCTCCGAATTATTCGCCGCTGCTACATGACTGTGTTTCGTAACTTTCGTTCGCTGCTACATGATGCCGCGTTTAAGTGAATTCTCCCCGGTACACATTGCCGACATTCATTTTTAATATGGAGTGGGACGAGGAAGTGCCAGAGCTGCGCGCGCAGCTTACATAGCTGCGTTTCCTAACAGGCAACCAGTGCCATCTGCCCGCAACTTCCAGGAAGTTCACAGAAGGTTGTCGATCACTGGACTTGGATCAAGTAGAGATCGACGCGAGCCGCCTCAAGTACTTATTGATGTGGCTATTGAACAAGCAGTAATGAGTGATTTGTTTGCTGATCCATCCATAAGTACTAGACGACTGGCTCTTCGTCACGGAATATCCCAAAAATCAGCGTGGCGCATTTTAAAGAAAGAAAGATTGCATCCTTATCACTACCAAAGGGTGCAACATGTACATGAAGACGTAGACTGGCGTCCGAGGTGTGTGATGTCCACTTGGATTCAAAGAAAAAATAGAGCAAATCCAAACTTTCCGAGGACCATACTATGGATGGACGAAGCGACATTCACTAGAGACGGTTACTAACTGTCGAACTTTACACAGATGGTGCCGTGCTGGTGAAAACCTGAAACAAAAACGTTCATTGACTTTTCAAGCACGATTTTTAATAAATGTTTGGGCTGGTCTGATAAGACCAGCCCAAACCAGCCCACCCAGGCTTTGGGTCGAAGAATATTTCTGCAGATGGACGGATGCTCTGCCCATTACGCTAAAAATGTAAGATCATTTTTAAACGATAATTATTACCGTGATAAATGGATCGGCCGGCAAGGACCTGTAGGGTGGCCTGCGCGTTCACCCGATTTTACGCCCCTTGATTACTTCCTATGGGGGCCATGAAGCAACGCGTCTACAGTACCCCCATCAACAGTGAGGCTGATTTGCGTGACCGATCCCGAAATGATAAGGAGAGCGACACACCAAATTTTAATTCGCGCGGCTTTCTGCCTACAACAACGTGGTGGACATTTTGAGAAGCTAAAGCATTAAATTTCGTGTAAAATAATAAATGGTTTTAATTGAACTCTTTTGTGTTAATTATCATCCCAAATAAACCTTTCATAAGACGGTTATGTTTGATTTATAAATATACAATTTTTACTATTGGGTAGCGAATACGATGAAGATTAATTTAAATAATAAAAACGTAGGTAGTAGGTAAAGTAGGTTTTATTGAGAAATTTTATAATTATTGTAAAAAAATAATCTTTAAAAAAAAAATATACAGATTTTTGCTAAAAAAACGTGTTTCTTTTCAATTGAGGGTAGTTTTTTCCCCAATTTTTATTTTATGAGGACGCCTAATTACTTCCAATCATTATGGAGTTTATTTCATCGTGATAGATCATTATTTTAAATCATTTATTTATAGTTTATAAGTTACACCGTTTTGTTTACACTGGGGTCACAGAAGCGAACAATTAAAAAAAAAAAACCATAAATAATAAAATAAAATATTTAATTTTGTTTTTATATTTTTGCCACAGATAAAATTAAGCATAGATTCCCTCATTTCGATTATGTGCACATTATAAAGACTCACACTGTATTTTGCTCGGAGTATTTGAATCCGCGTCAAAAATGAATAAAACTGTCAGTATCTCATATACTTATAGTTTTATTTGTTTGGAGAGTATCGACGCGGATATATTCGGTTCAGTGATGGTTGTGGTAGGCGCGGTGACGTCACGGGATAGGTAGCCGTTGCTGACGTGTCGTGTTGGGTTACCAGTCACTGTTCATTGCTAGAATAATGGCAACGAGCGAGTCTGATGGTAACTCTATACGCAATACTTATGATCTAAGTCGACCTACATATCGTCGCATTAGTGGTGAAGAGAGCTAAGCCACACTTTTGACCGAATTGAGTTATGAACACCACCATACTCGTCGTTAAACGGAAATTCTAGTGGTGAAGAGATTAAAGTGATAGCTCAACTAGGGGTTTGGTTTTTCATTCCGCCGTGAAAGGAGTTAAATGAAACTAGGAACAAAAAATCAAGTGGTGAATTTTTGATTTATCTTTATCTTGGAACCAGTTTAGTGTGGAATAGCTCCCTGCACTACTAAGGGCGGATTCGACCAAACAAGAATAAATTTTATTCTCGGAATAAATCACTACTTACTCGAGAGTAAATCGATTTTACGTTTAACCAACTACAATTCGAGGAATAGCGAGTCTATTCGGGAATAGTCACTATACCACCGATATGCATGGAATACGAAGCTATTCCAAGAATAAAAAAATGGCGTCCAGTTGTTTTGTGCAGTCAATTCAACTCAACACAAGGAATTATTGTTTCAAAAACATAAAATGCAACGATTAAACGCTTTGATTCAAGATAGTGATAGTGATGAGGAAGTTATACCTAGACGTCCAAGGTGGCTAAAAGAGAGAATAAATTTATTTGATTATTATGACGATCGTGATTTCACGATAAGATTTCGTTTGAGCAAAGAAGCAACTTTGTTTTTGCTGACCTGTTTGGATCATATGCTTCCTGTTAGTTGCTGCATCCTTTCTCGCCACCTTTTTCATGCTCTCCCATTGTGATTTTAAGTTTTCCCCTGTGCGAGAACAGTGGATTGTACGGCTATTGTACTGGTCAGCAATAATATGCCATTGAGCCAATTTGGCTTTGACTGTAACACCATCCGTTTTTTTATTTTCTACTATACTATAGTGGAACTCTACTAGGCTTAACAAAAGTTCCTTTTCAGACGGCAGCCAATTGGGACTGCGTTTACGCACGTCACTCATTTTGTAAAAAAAAAAAGAAAATATCTTGCAAAACTTTTAAAATTTACTTGCAAAACCCGAAAATAAACACCACATGAACCAAACCGAACCGACAAACAAAACTTCAAATATCTACAACATTGACATTATTGACAGCTACAGAGCTGCTTTCCTAAGCTATAATACGACAAATTAGAGTTGAGATGAGTTTAGCTTCTGCGCCGTCCCGTTTGTAGAACAACGTTTTTTTGCCGGATACTACATTCGTTCACATTCACTCCGCTATTCACGCATAGCTAATCGAAGTATAGCTATACATTAGATTGCATGGAAAAACGACTGTTGTTTTACTCTAGAATAAAATCGTGGAATAGATTAATCTTGGTATAGTTACTCGTGAATAAATTCGGGTTTGGTCGAATCCGCCCTAAGGCGAGGATATATGATACGAAAATTAGGTACTTTTGTGTTGGATTACTCAAGTTCAACGAAATGGCGTAGCACGATACTACCTGCATAGCCAGGTGTCATAATTTTCAGATGAGTATTAAGTTTTGCCTACACTTAGTTACACTGAATACCTACGACTCATCTTTCCTACCGCAGTGGTACCTATAGAGTGAATGTTCTTTCTTCGGAGGAAATCAAAGCTTTAACATAGTGTGAGAACTGATAAGAAGGTTCAACAAAAAAGAGAGCTAAGATACCTTTGATTTTAAGTTTTGTGAAAAGTATTGAGTGAGTTATTAGAAAAGTATCATGAAATAAAGCTTGAGCGCGCGACAGCACGACGCACGCGCGTGCGGAATGCGGCGCGTTCTTTATCGCCGCGAGGCTATTTGTGTACTCCCGCACGCGGCACTATCGCGTTTACTCTACTGCGACAGACTCAACAGCAGTGAGCCGAAAGGTGCCATCAAATCGGTGTCTTTGGTCCCTCGACATACGAAGGTAGCCTGACAACCGATCGATGTTTGCGATGTCGTTGTCCTAGTTATTGGACTGTGCGCCCTGTTGGTACCTAAAGTGTAAGTCTTCAACTAGTCAAAACTGATGCGTACTGCACCTTCGTGGTACTTAATATATGCGTGCATAGTAATCTTTCGCTACTACACACGCTACGACGTTACACATGCTGGAGCGCCCGCGCACTTCACACGCTTCTTTATTGCCAACCATAATGCATTGTGTCGCAAATGATTTACTATCATCGTATTAAATAAATACAACGCGTGTTACATTAGATGAAACTATACTGTTAAAGTAGACGTGTTCAGATTTATGATCCGCACTGACCAGCGCGGCGGAGCCCGCGCCGCGCCGCCCTTGACTGACACTTTGAAGAATTATTTATTTTTAGATCTCGCGACCTTTGATGACAAGTCCTCTGCCGCTAACTCGTGGAACACGTGGAATAAAAATAAACGGAAAAATATTGTGCCAATTCGATAAAGAAGAAGGCGATGCAGGTTGCCTGTCGTTTAAATCAAGTAAATGTACGGTATATTACGTGATACGTTCCTTATTCCTCTTGAGACTGCTCAATTACCAGACTGAATCGTTGAGGGAGTGATTCAAGCCCGCGAGAGCTGTCTGGTGGAACCGTGGAATCAAGTTATTTGCAGAGTTGTAGCTTTTACACCGGTCCTCCTGAAATCTTGATACCGTATCGTGTTTAAAAGAAATACATTATTACCGTACGTAATGATGAACGGATGATGATGAGTATTTTTTGTACCTACGAATTTGGCTTGAAATTCGGAGCTGGTTGCTCCGTTAAAATCACTGTCGCCAGGGCATCTGTCAATGATCCAGCAGGGTATTGTATGTTAGTAATGGCTGGTGTCCTTAATTGCAGCCGCTTCGTGTTCACTGACTACAGAAGTCCATGTTGTCGTTCGCTGCTACGTGCTACGTCTCGTTAATTTCCACCTCACTGCGCGCATTCTCTCACGAACACTCTATTTATTTCCCGCCCCGCCACACACCGCTCCACTATAACTATGATTAATACCAGCACCCGCGCAAGTCAAACATCCACAAATGACAGGAATTGATATCACATGATAATTCCCTCGTAAACGGAGACAGTCCGCGACGTGCAGCTGTATTCGTAATAAAGTGGTGATCAGTCTTATCACGACGCGCGACGTGCAGTTTACTGACAATATCGTAGGAAACGGCCGCATATCCCGTCATTTATACAACTGACGGAAGCGAGAAATGGGGATGAGAAAAAAAGTTATCATACAAATAAATTATTTGTGTCTCGTAAACGTGGTGCAACGTTTAATAGACACAACTAATACTGTACGCATTTCACCACGCCCCGTGTCCACGAGGCAGCCCTATGGGTCCACATATCGTTACTAATACTGTACGCATTTCACCCCGCATCGCGTCCTAATACTGTACGTCTTTCGCCCGGTCCCGCGTCCACGAGGCAGCCCTATGGGTCCACATATCGATACTAATACTGTACGCATTTCACCCTGCCCCGCGTCCACGAGACAGCTCTATGGGTACACAAATCGTTCCTAATACTGTACGCATTTCACCCCGCCCCGTGTCCACGAGGTAGCCCTATGGGTCCACATATCGTTACTAATACTGTACCCATTTCACCCCGCCCCGCGTCCTAATACTGTACGTCTTTCGCCCGGTCCCGCGTCCACAAGGCAGCCCTATGGGTCCACATATCGTTACTAATACTGTACGCATTTCACTCTGCCCCGCGTCCACGAGGCAGCACTATGGGTACACAAATCGTTACTAATACTGTACGCATTTCACCCCGCCCCGTGTCCACGAGGCAGCCCTATGGGTCCACATATCGTTACTAATACTGTACGCATTTCACCCCGCCCCGTATCCACGAGGCTGCTCTATGGGTCCACATATCGTTACTAATACTGTACGCATTTCACCCCGCCCCAAGTCCTAATACTGTACGTCTATCGCCCGGTTCCGCGTCCACGAGGCAGCCCTATGGGTCCACATATCGTAACTAATACTGTACGCATTTCACCCCGCTCCTCGTCCACGAGGCAGCCCTATGGGTCCACATATCGTTACTAATACTGTACGCATTTCACCCCGCCCCGTGTCCACGAGGCAGCCCTATGGGTCCACATATCGTTACTAATACTGTACGCATTTCACCCCGCCCCGCGTCCTAATACTGTACGTCTTTCACCCGGTCCCGCATCCACGAGGCAGCCCTATGGGTCCACATATCGTTACTAATACTGTACGCATTTCACCCCGCCCCGTGTCCACGAGGCAGCCCTATGGGTTCACATATTGTTACTAATACTGTACGCATTTCACCCCGCCCCGCGTCCTAATACTGTACGTCTTTCGCCCGGTCCCGCGTTCACGAGGCAACCCTATGGGTCCACATATCGTGACTAATACTAAACGCTTTTCACCCCGCCCCGCGTCCACGAGGCAGCCCTATGGGTCGACATATCGTTACTAATACTGTACGCATTTCACCCCGCCCCGTGTCCACGAGACAGCCCTATGGGTCGACATATCGTAACTAATACTGTACGCATTTCACCCCGCCCTACGTCCTAATACTGTACGTCTTTCGCCCGGTCCTGCGTCCACGAGGCAGCCCTATGGGTCCACATATCGTTACTAATACTGTACGCATTTCACCCCGCCCCGCGTCCTAATACTGTGAGTCTTTCGCCCCGTCCCGCATCCACGAGGCAACCCTATGGGTCCACATATCGTTACTAATACTGTACGCATTTCACCCCGCTCCTCGTCCACGAGGCAGCCCTATGGGTCCACATATCGTTACTAATACTGTACGCATTTCACCCCGCCCCGTGTCCACGAGGCAGCCCTATGGGTCCACATATCGTTACTAATACTGTACGCATTTCACCCCGCCCCGCGTCCTAATACTGTACGTCTTTCACCCGGTCCCGCATCCACGAGGCAGCCCTATGGGTCCACATATCGTTACTAATACTGTACGCATTTCACCCCGCCCCGTGTCCACGAGGCAGCCCTATGGGTCCACATATCGTTACTAGGGATGTAACGGAGGTAGTTTTATCGGAACCGAAATCGGAATCGGAGTTTTCAAATTTGATTTATCGGAATCGGAATCGAAATCGGAATCGAAATCGGAGGCAGGGTCAGTTTGTTTAAGGACAAATAAAACATGATTTATAGTCAATTCTTTTAATTTTAATTTTTTATTATAAAATTAAAAAAAAACTGTGAAAAAAATTGGCATAATTCCAAATAAACAAAAGATAAAATTAATGAATTTAAAGTTTAATTAAAATTAAAACTTAAAACCCAAAGTAGCGTGTTACATTTGGTTACATTACAATAAATGAACAAAAGCTAAAACAAATTAAATCAAAATGGACTCCAAAAGTAATGTATTGTACTTTATGAACAAAAGCTTTGATGCTTTGTCCCCATCCAATCTATTTCTTAAAGAGTCGTAAATTAGGCCAGCACCACTAAAAAGTTGTTCGCTAGCTACCGAGCCCGGTGGACATGACAAATATTGCCGGGCAATTGATTGTAGGGGCTGGAATTTTGTATTTCCATTTACTTTCCACCACAATAACAGATCATCACTAATACTTATACGTTTTTCTTTATTGTACTCATTTAGCATACTTTTCATTACAAAAAATTTGTCAAAAACTGCATATCTTCCAGATGTTGTATCATCATCGTCTTCATCACTACTTAACAATATATTCGACAAAACTGTTTGGACATTACTATGGCTAGCTTCTGCTGGTAATTCCATTCTTACCCGTTTTTCTACAGGAGCGCCAATATTATCAGCCTCGTTTTTAGATGTGTCTGCATCAAATAGTGACATTATTTCGGTTTCAATTTTCTCTTTAACCACTTCATTAAAAAAAAATGTTTTATACCGAGGATCTAGATAGGTTGCTATTGCAAAGAAATTGTTTGTTTGAAGGTCACCAAATTTGGAATTTAATTGATCGACGGTGCATTTTATTATACTTTTAAATTTCTCATTCGTATCTTGTTTACTGGCTTCAGTTTGTAATGTATACTTGAGTGTGTGTATAAGTGGAATTACTGATGAGATACTGGCGTTATTATCACTCATATTTCGGGTAATTTCTTCAAAAGGTTGAAGTATAGTCACTATTTTTTTAAGCTGCAGCCATTCTTCAGGAGACAACTGAGAGATGTTGTGTTTACATGCGTACAGGCATAGAGAATCCTGTATTTTAATCATTCTTTCCAACATATAAAATGTACTATTCCACCTGTAACAGATTAATTAATTTAATTAACGCTTACAATTTACACTTATATACAGTATAACTTAAATTAAATTAATGATAAAAACTAAATATTTTCACTCATTATAATCAGCGTCCTTATACGACAGCAAGTTTGAATAAAATCTATTTAGTATTTTTATTTGAATTTATTGTATTAGCGTGCATAGATCTTTGATTGAAATATAATCTGCAGGTAAAAAAAAAAAATGCACAAATTAAAGAACTTACCGCGTACTACAATCCTGTTTTACACTCAAACATTCTTGGTTGAGTTGTTCCTTTTGTATTTTATGCAGTTCAGTCTGAGCTATTTGGGAATGATTAAAATGCGTCGATTTTTTTTTGCATTTCGATAATAAGGCTTTAATTTCTTCATCAGAATCTAACAATGTTCGCACACACAGTTGCAACTGATGTACAGTGCAACTGACATCAGGTAAGTCGCCGAGTTTCATTGCTCGTATCATATTAGATCCTGAGTCGCGTACAAAACAATGAATTTTCTCTTTTATGATGCACCATTCCATCAACATACTGTTAATTTTTTCAAGAACTAGATCTCCTGTATGTCTTCCGTCAAATGTATGGCATTTTAAAATAACTTTTAGCCTTTTAAAATCTCTATTTATGCCATGCGCTGTCAGACTCAATAAAGACACATTCGAACTTGGTTCGGTCCAAATGTCTGTTGTAAATGAGATCTTTTCAAATTGTGTGAGCAAATCTTTAATATTTTTAGCTAATGTTTCATATAAATGACCACAAATATTTTCCGTAAAAAATTGTCTTCCCTTTAACTGATAATTCGGCACAGTAAACTGCATAAGTCGTCGAAATCCTATACCTTCCACAAAATTGAAGGGTAGGTCTTGCAAAGCAATCATTTCCGAAATTAATCTGTCAATTTCCTTAGATTTAGCATTAGAAGTGCACCATTTTGTATTCTTCAGCAAAGTTTCTTTTAAAGTCATTTGTTTTTTAGCATCCTGAAGGGGCGTCGAAGTCGAAGGCTGTACAGTATCTTTTTTTTCAGTTTCTGACTTAATGAATTCTTCATATTCAGTGGCATGGACAGACTTCAAATGACTTTTTAAGGACGTTGTCGTACCTCCCTTTCTTGAATACGTCTTCATACACAGTTTACACTTTGCCGAATCTGAATTAACTTCATTGAAGTAGTTCCAAATACAACTGGATTTAGGTTTCATTATCCCACACAAAAACAGATCACTTTCATTGATAATAAGCCGCAAAAATCAAAACAATTATCTATAACCTATAAACGTGTCGTGGGCGTAACAAATAATAACAAGTGAAAAAATAATTGATGATAGAGTGCACGTAGTGGGGGTCGGGGGATTCCCCGCGCGACATGTATGAACCTGTTCGGCACAGGCCGTCGCGCGCCGCCCGCTTTGTTTCGTTCGACCTCCGATTAACATCCGATACAAAAGTATCGGAACCGAAGTCGGAACCGAAAGTGTAATAATAATCGGAAGTTCCGACTTAACGGAACCGGAATCGAAGCTCCGTTACATCTCTGATCGTTACTAATACTGTACGCATTTCACCCCGCCCCGCGTCCTAATACTTTACGTCTTTCGCCTGGTCCCGCGTCCACGAGGCAGCCCTATGGGTCCACATATCGTTACTAATACTGTACGTCTTTCACCCCGCCCCGCGTCCACGAGCCCTATGGGTCCACATAACTAACATTGTGTGCGTTTGTGTGTTGGGCTATTTTCACCATCAAGTATACGCACTGCGCCTGCACGAAGTTGAGGCAATGCCGGAATTGGGTTTGAGAAAAAATAAAAATTATCAATTTTTTTATGTATTTTTAAACTTTAGCGTAAAATTAATACTCGATGCGAGAAACTCTTCATTATATTTTATTTTATTTATTATAAACAATTTAAAATTGATAAAATATTGAAAAGAATCACGAGTCTACAAACGCGCCACAATTGGTCGCCATGTTTGTGACGTGCATGTAAACGTGTAATTTTTCCTTAAGCCTTTGATGCCTTTATTTTACACTTTTATACAATTAATCCTTACAATCTATATCACATAACCTTTCTTATTTATTCCTTAATCGTATTAAATAATAATATTGAAAATGAATGGGAATGTAATTAATTTTTCTTACTGACCGACTGCTTGACAATTCAAAAGTGCCTGTAAATGGTTTAATTGAAATAAATGATTTGAGTTTGAGTTTGAAAATATCTCTAAACAATAAGAATTTCGTAGAAAAAAAAAAAACTTATAAAAAATGCAAGTCAGCTAATTTTCATTACACAAATATCGCACCCCGCCCCGGTGCAACACTGTCACTTATGTAAAAAGTAACTTTTTCAGGAGAAGTGTATTCATTTTAATTATTTGTTTTTCTTTTATTTTGTTTAATATAAACTTAAAAGAACACGTCATTATATAACCTATCCCATCTTGCCTAAATCAGGAAGCGTGTCATCAACTATATGTAGGATAGGATACTAAAGTTTAAAATACTTTTCCTGAAAAAGTTACTTTTTGGATAAGTGACAGTGTTGCACCGGGGCCGGGGGTGCGATATAAAAGGAGAAACTGACTGACTTGGGGACATATCAAAGCACAGCCGAAACTACTGCGACTAAGAACGTGAAATTCTGCACAAGGTTTCCTTTTATAATGTAGGGGAGCACTAAGAAGGGGTTTTTGGAAATTCGACCTTTAAGGGGTGAAAAGGGGGATTTTGTTTGTATAAAAAATCTTATTCCTTTAGTTATTAAACTTGAAAATTGGCACGAATACTTATCTAAGTAAATTATAAAGTTTGTCATTTTTTGACTACTGACCAGTGTCGAAAGTTCTAGAAAGTTCTAGCATCGAATTCTCTAGAGGAATCTCGAGTCTGCTAGTTCTGCTACTCGATACTAGATGGCGCTAGTGGTACTTAAACTTGTGTGGCGCGTAACAATAGTTTTATAAGTGTAACAACAATATGAATCGCTTGTGTTCGAAATAAATAATAATAAGCCGGCTGGAGTGAACACTGACGAGGAACTGAGCTCCACCCTCATTCTTGCCTTTATTGGCCGGCTTGAGTGGAGATTCGCAAGAGCAAACGTGCTCGGAGGAAGGAAGTATTTCAGTAAGTGCTTGTAGAGATCTTGACCATCTTCCGGGCTCTGGGATTGTTCTGAGAGCCGTGGAATACCTCTCCACTCCTCGAGCACCCCAGGACATGTTGCCCCCTTGTCGCTACGTAACCATGTGCTAGCGACCGTTTTCGGGGGCCCATTATTGAGTGTGCAAGTCATCCCATGCCATTTTATCCGTGTATAATAAAAAAATGAGCAGGCAGGGGTCATAGTCCTTCCATAGTTTTAGGTAACCAGTCCATTTTAAACACCCAAACCCATAGTCTAATATCTTTGGTTACATATCCTGCAATAGTCCTATACCAACCGGGGGTTGTGCTTGGGTGCACTTGCATAGTGCGTACAGGGATAATCGTCGGTTAGTGCCTCATTTCATTACAAGCGTGTAACGGTCCTCTGCGAGTTGGCTTCGGCCCCTCGTACGCCTTCCAAAGGCCCGGAACCCCAGGATCCCGAGATATGTTAAAAACATAAAAATAAAAATAATAAAGGAATCCTTATTATTACCATTTTGGTACGGAACCCTAAAAAGAAGCACAAAAAATATCAATTCTTGGCAATCGAAATCAGATTTGCATTGCTTTGTTCAAAGTTACTGAAATAGCATAATATATTGTCATGGTTGACTGCTTATATAAGTATGTAAAAGATTAAATCTGTAACTATCTGTTATATTTGTTTCTTATTCAACCCAGCGAAGTAGTAATGGCATAATTCGACTGTTCTCATACACTAAGTCCCGTATTACAGAACGTTACTCAATACTCAAGCATTACTTAAAATTAGTTTCAACCAATCAAATGGCTTGAATCTAGTCTTAAGTAACGCTTGAGTATTGAGTGACGTTCTATAATACGGGCCTTACACATTGTGTTCGTTCTCATCTCAGTCTCAGTCTCACCTACGAACTAGATTAGATTTCTGACTTTTCTAGTACTCAAACCTCAGTTAGTCCCATAGAGTTTATTGATCCTCGTAAGAAACGGGATCGACTGGCATCAAATTTTTATTTTTTGTGAAAATTGTCGTTTTCTTGCAGAATGTACAGTTTTTTCAAAATCTATGAATTCAGATCAATTTTTTCCTAAAAGTTAAAGATAGTCTCTTAAGACCATTTTCTTGTAGCGACCACGGTTAAGGTACCTGCCCTTATTGACCCATCTCAAAACATAATGCAATACTGCTCATCCCCCATAGCAAATAGCGTGATAATTTATACCTAGTAATTTGATCAGACCTACAGATGCAATAGTGTCAAATACCTAGGTTTGCAAATTGATGAATGCCATAGATGGGACAAACAGCCCGATATGATGACTTCCAGAATTTTGCGGCTCATTTACGTCTTCAAATCGCTAAAAGAACCCGCGGATATGTGTACACTGAGAGGATGGTCTATTTTGCACTGTGTCAATCTATAATTGGATATTGGTGCCTCAAAAACTAACTTACTGAGAGCTGAGAGAGCTCAAAGAGCTGTACTAAAGGTTATGTGTAAAAAACCATACCGATATCCAACTCTACGAGGACTGTGAGGTCTTGACTGTTAGACAACTGTTCATTCTGCAGTCAGCCTTCAGGATTCATAGATCCATGCCCAAATCAAACCCCAAAAAACGCACAAATATCCCGTCAGGCGTTAAACACAAAACCTCTTTTGCCCAACATCAATTTTACGTCTTAAGTATACTTTTATATAAAAATCTGCATAAAAAGCTTAACATACTGGATTTAAATAGATATATGTTAAAGAAAGAGGTAAGTCAGTGGCTATTACAACAGGACTATGTGGCAACAGAGAATCTGCTGACTTACATCTCTTAATAGAATATAAATACATACTCAAAGATCACATCTCACACTTTATATCCAATTATTGCCCACACACGCACACTCACACACTCTCCACTCACTCACACCCACACACACCCACACACCCCCACACACCCCTTCTCTAACAAACATATACTTGCATGTCTGCTGTCTATCACACCATTTGTGTTACTTGGGATTCGTTTTTGTTATTATTTTATTTATTTATTTTTCTTTTCTGTACATCATTGACACTGTCTTCACTAGTTTTTGGTTGTGAATATTAATAGAATCCATTTGACTGAACCCTATCTTTTAAGATACAGGCTAGTCCTAGTTTAAAGGATAGAGTCTACTATTGCATAATAATGTAAAATTTCAAACGATGTATACAGTGCAGTATTATGTTTTTTTGAGAAATAAATATTTATTATTATTATTTTTACGTTTATTGATTTTTTATCTATATCAAATACATTTTTAAATATTTCTTAAAAAATATATAAAAAACATTTAAAAATATAAAAAATAGTGGTCCGCCGGTGTCAGGAGCAGGGTCCAAGCTACCGGTGGTTAGGGCTGCAGAGACAGGAACCTCCTCACAATACGAGCCGTATCAAGGAGTACTGCCTTCTGAATCAGGCCCTTGATCCAACCGCCTAACGAAAGCCTCGAGAGATGTTGATCGAGGCTTTTGGCCAGTAGGCCATTGGCAGTCACTACAATCGGCACAATGATAGCTGAGCTCACATTCCACATGTCAACAACCTCGTGTGCTAAGTCGAGATACTTTATTTGTTTCTCTTTCTATTATTATTATAATTATATATAGGGAATATCTATGTAAAATATGAACGAAATCTGTCGGTAGTTTTTGCGTGAACAGACAAAAATTATAAAAACTATATTTTCAGCATCAGAATCGTTCCCAGACCTCGTGGCAATTACCTTATTTAAAAAAAAAAAAAAAGCAATGTACAGTTTTGACTTCGCTACGATTTTATTATATTATGTATAGATTTATTTAATTAATACTTCACGCAAAAAAAAATTACATAGGTGGACTTACTGCCATAGGCACTCTCTACCAGTCAACCTTTGCGTGATGCAGAGACAAACAGTAGTAGGTGCAATTACGATAAATCTAGAAATAACTATAAAGATACACATATACCTAGAGTTCTTTTTGTGGTGTTCGTATATCATATTAATGTACTTATTAATTATTATTAACGCACGAAGCAAGCACGATAACTTTTAAGGTTGGACAATTTTAGTATATTTATTAATATTTAACGATAATATTTAATCTATTAAAAGACAAAATACTGTACCAGCTGCATGTTACGATGAGTAGAAATTAACACTGTGACGTCACACGGGCTCGGGTTTATTTGGGAACTGTCGGCGTGTTTTCGGTACCTACTGGGTTGAAAAAATATTTTTAATTTAATATAACTTTTTAAATAGAGCGAAAAAAATAAGTTTTGTTATGAAACGTATATAATAATGATCTTTACATTTATTACAAAAAAAAATAAACAAAAACCCAACTATGGCACCACCGCCGCACCAGTCAGTATTTGACACCAGTCGACCGGACAATGCCGTTTTATTAAATTATACTAAAACATTACTTCCTGTTCTTCTTTTGTAATAAAGATATTTGACCCATTTCATTTGGGCATGTCTTGAATGCAGCACACAATATCTTGTTCAGAACATTGACTTTACTTTGTCGTGTCTTCATTTTTAAAGGTATTGTAAAACTGTGACAATACGAGTAGTATAGAAATCCATCAAATCCTTGGGTACGTCCGTTGTGTTTCACGTCATTTAACGTATCAGGACGCATAAGTGTTCTAACGGAGTGCACGATCGAAAAACAAAAAACTTCCTCGAAATAGGGAAATAAAGATGATAAACCTATGTAGATTGATTGATTTTTTCCCCAAATCTATAGTTTCCTTTGGCATTGTTACAGACCCCCTTCTAAATTAATGTATCGAGACAACCTTCAGGAAGTTGCTGTTGGCTGTCAACAAGGTGACCCTCTCGGGCTAGTGATTTTAAGTTTAGCCATTCACCCAATTATTCGACAGCTAAGTTCCAAATTTAACGTTACCAAACGTTAAATTTGGAATTTAGTTGTCGAATAATTGATGATGGAACCTTGGGAGGCGATGTAGAAACTGTTTTAAATGACCTACAATTCCTACAAAATGAATTTCATTCCATTGGTCTTGATCTCAACCTTTCAAAATGTGAACTATACTTAGCTGACAGTACTGACAGACATCTGACTCTTCCCAAATTTAACGCAAAAGCTCCTGAAATCAAAATTAAATTATTAAATCTTAGAAAGTATTTTGTATGTTCGCAAAAACTTAGGATTTTTGCAAATAAGAAGCGTTTTCTATAATATAAATACACGTAGTAAACATGAAATTGTGATACCCAAATTCAGATTAACTAAAACTAGCAAGTCATTTCTTATAAACAGTATCCGCTTTTATAACAAGTTGCCAAAGTCGGTTACAGAACTTAGCGATGGAAAGTTCAAAACCCACATCAAACGTGTCCTTATCAAAAAAGCATAATTTATAAGATAAAAGACTACGTTGAAGACAAGGAAGTTTGGCAATAATTCCTTCTGCACATGTGGCTTCCCTGGTACCTCATAAACAACATAACTATG
The DNA here is from genome assembly GCA_947523025.1 of Dryobota labecula. NCBI lineage: Eukaryota > Metazoa > Arthropoda > Insecta > Lepidoptera > Noctuidae > Dryobota > Dryobota labecula. The sequence continues at coordinate 27,316,061 of OX383292.1, read as the reverse complement.
TAAATGTCTATTAACTGATCCCAAATAACGATGTTTATTTAGATTTTTATTTTTTTACATACTTCCTTGACATAATCTTTTCATTATTTGACATTATTTACCTATAAATCGAATTCCAATTCTTTATTAGTGGCTTTTGTGGACATGATATTTATTCAGATTTGTTACTGTAGTTGTAATTGCAATCATGTCATTTGGTTTAAATAGGTTTTGATTTTGATATATAAATAAATATATATATATATATATATATCTCTCTTTTATATAGATTATTTTTTATTTTGTGAATGTGAGAACGTTGTAGGCCTAGTAGAGTGTAGATTTGTTGGCACTTTTCTATTTTGTTAAGTACCTGGTAATTTTTGAAAGGGCTACACTGTCCTCCCATACCTATTAGCAATGTTACGAGTATTTGATAATATTGAAGTCAATTATTTTTAAAAGAGTAACCGTGGAGTTTCTTGCCGGCTCTTCTCCATAAGAAACGACTAATTGGAACCGTGCACCTAGCTTCTGACGTTTCATAAGTGCCCATGTAGTGTGTGAAATAAAATATTTTGATTTTGATTGAAAAAAGCTCTCTTCGTCTCCTTGGATCTCCTATTTTTGAAAATTCCTTTCCCTTTTTTATTGAGGAAAAAATATTTAATTTCAATGACGTTTCGGAAAGATTATTCCAAATTAACATGCATAACGGCCTTAATCTTAATTCTTTACTGCTGTTTCGGCCCTAAATTAATAAATATATTTTCTTCGCGCTTCCCATTTATGGAAGTACACTCACCTTTTAGACAAAATGGACCAAATTATCATACATTAACTTCGATTTTAAATGATTATTTTATTATTATTATTGACCGAGCTTGGGCTCAAGCTACTCTTCCCATTCGTATGGAAGGCCTCGGCGTCCGCAAAATTTTTAGTATTAGTTTACCGGCTTTCATTTCCTCGGTCCACAGCACTGAGAAATTAATCAGGAAAATCCTAGCCTCCACACTGATTCATTTTGATGTGCCAAGCTTCATCGAGGCGATGGGTGCCTGGAGACTCGCTAGCCTGAATTCAGATCCACCCGACAATCCGTCTTCCCAGAGACGGTGGGATGATGCGCTCTGTAGGGTAGTACAAAAAAATTTACTTGACACTTCTGCTACTTCTGCGGAGCGGGCGCGCCTGCTGGCTGTGGGTAAGTGAGAGTCGGGTCTTTGGCTTCATGCACTACCATCGTCGAACATAGGCACTTTGTTCGACGACACTACTTTTCGCCTCGCTGCTTCCCTACGACTAGGAGCTCCCTGTTGTTCTCCCCATCGCTTTCACTGTGGCTTACATATACGTTTTTGCCGAATTGTGCATTTTTGCATGCCAATCGGATTTTTATTAATCATTTGATTAAAAAACCGATTGACTTGATTAAACGGTCATTGTCGTAACAATAAAGGCTATACTGCATTCAGGGTCCCGATACAAGGAACAAAGGCCTCGGAGGGACTCGTCCACATGTTAGGAAGCAACGCGTGACGTCACGAATACTTTCACCATAAATGTACGGCCTGAGTGAAAAGGCGTCCGGCGGCGGTGCGTTCAGCGTTGCGTGCAAGCGGGGAAAGAGCGTTCGCCGAGTGGCCTTAGTGCACGCTTTGCGTTCGTGTGAGCTGGTCACGTTTTTCATCATGGCGTCGGGGTCGTACCATATTATGTATTTAGAAGAAAATGTGTAGTCAAAATATTTTTTTACTTGATAATTAAACAAAGAAGGCTGTGTGGGGTGTTTTCTACGCAAACACAAACTGTTTTGAACTGCACGCGACGCCACGCTCACCCAAAACATGCAAACGGGGAGCTTGCATATTTTCGCTCAGCCGCCACTCAGAAACTCAAACTCAAACTCAAACTCAAACTCAAAGCATTTATTTCAAATAAACCAATTACAGGCACTTTTGAATTGTCAAGGGGTCGGTCAGTCAGAAAGACGAAGCTAGTTGCCCATTTCAAAGCGTAGTAGGTTCCTATGGAGAAGAACGGACAAGAAACTCCATGGACACTCTTTTATAACAAAATATTGTTACAAAATATGGGTTACATCATTCATGTTGAAGTTATACATGTGAGAACAATGTAGAAAGACGTGCACGTTAGAAGCGTCCGTAATAGAAACAATTCACAAAAATTAAAATAAGCCGTGGCAGCTAAGAGATGACCAGTCCCAACTGACGGCGCCCGTTCACGAACATGACGCATGGACCAGCCACTCAGGACACTCGCGCGGGGTTACCTTATTTGTGTTTAACACGAACGCCGCACGCACCGCCCCGCCGCTCGCACGCTCGTGTCGAGCGTGCACTAAGTTCGAACACTAAAGTGAATGCGTCCCGTCGTACCGTGTCGCGTCGTACGCACACGACGCACTGATGCATTATGTTACATGTAGCTAAATGATATCATTTAGATTAGAGTAGGCGTGTTGAGATGGTAAGTGACGCTCACGTAGTCGACTCAATCAGAGCTAGTTATCGCTGCGCTGGCGACTTGAACTGATTCCTACATTGTGCGTCAATTGGTAGTTGACAGACTGAAACTAGGTTCCAGAATTGTATTGTTCAGTTTATTTTATACTAGTTTCTGCTCGTGAGCGCGACTTCGTCTGTGTAAAATTTCGGCCCCAATCCACCCCGTCGCATCGCATCGCCCGCCCACGCAATTACTTCGTTTTCGCTTAGCGTTCTTTCTGACTTTTTGTCGATTTGCTCGGCTCCTAAGGGTCGTAGCGTGATGTTACCGTGATGTTACCGTTATAGTACAAACAGTGTATCCTACACTGTTCTTACTGGGTATGGTGGGGTACAACATACTCAGAGTGCGCCGGGAATTTACACTTGCGGCGTATGCGCTAAAGCTCCTGCGTGGAGTAGCTCATAACCCAGGGGTGCTGCGTCACCTGAAGCTGTGCGTGCCAGACCGGTACGTGTGGAAGCGGCGGGGACCGCCACTGCTGGCCGTGCCTGCTGCTAAAACCAAACTGCTCTCAAAAACACCCCTCACCCGCACAATGTGTGTAATAAACGAAGTGCATGAGAGAATTGACACATTTTCGTTCAATCTGAGTGAATTCGCAAGAGTGTTGTTGAATTTTGTTAGTTATATTTAAATTTTAATATTCTGTGTTAATAAGTCTGATTTTGTATTTTAGAGTTCAGTGTTGCTTTCTATTTTTAAAGTTTAGATTTTAAGTTGATTTTTCAATTTATTTGGTGTGTGTTTGCAAACCACTATTGTATTGGGGTCATCCTGTAAAGATAGTGTGTAGTAAGTGTAATAAATAATAAATAAATATTATAACCTTTAACCTTCCTAAAGAATTCGGCTATCCAACACTAAAAGAATTAAAGTTCAATTCGTACTATTTCGAACCAGTAGTTCCTGAGACTAGCGCGTTCAACCAAACAAACCAAATCTTCAGCTGTATAATATTAGTATAGATGCAGTTTTACTATTTTTGTTTCCCATTTCTTTTAAAACTCTTTTTTCAACAATGAGCATTAATTGGGAACATCCAATGACGACGACTGATCGACTGACCGAATCGACCGATCTGATTCCCCGATTATTTGTGGATTCTGAAAGTAAAGCTAAGCTTTTTAGCAGGTCAGGAGCATAAACTTTACCATGTAGGAATTGTAAACTGAACTGTATGTAGAGCAAAAAGTTGCGATATTGGATCGTCGCCTTCCAGTCTGGAACAGTTTTACTTAATACCATATATTAACCCAATATTTAATAACTTTGTCTCTGGAAGTCTGGAAGTGGAACAGATTTTAAAGGAACATAATCTTTTGAATTACGTCGCAATTAAGTTTCGCAACATAAACTGCTCGTGAGATATCGTTGATGCGTGTCATGCGATGCATCAGTGTCGTTGGCGACATGTCACACTTGTGAGAGGAACGCGTCCCGTCTCGTCGTCAGTGGCTCGTAGTGCGCGGCCGGCAGGCGGCAGGTGGCAGCTCGGAGTGGAAACGATCCTTTTTCAGACGAGGTGCTCACGACCCGCATCACATTACGTTATTGAGATCAGTTGGTTACATCTGTACAGTAAATGGTAGTTTTTCCGGTTTGGTGCTACTTTTTAATTTATTTATTTAGGATCTCCAAGAAAAGATATACCCATATACACAAGTTATGACACATTATCATTTGAAGGGTACCTTGTCTTCAGTCAATTAAAAAAACTAAATTCCATATAATTTGTAGGTAGCTCCGCGATCCGCCCACAGCCCGCCTGTGACGTCATGGACGGACCTATGAGGTCGGAATAAGAGGTCGCATATATATATATACTAGCTTCTGCCCGCGACTTTGTCCGCGTTAAATTTCTTGTTCCCCCGACGTCGCAACACATTGCCTGCCCGTGCTTTCACTACGTTTTCGCATAAACTTTCATTAAATAAAAATGGTGTTCTAGTCAATAGGAATGTAATTCTTCCTCAAGAATTGGGCTGTAGAATGCAAAAAGATTTTTTCAAATCCAACTCGCAGTTCCAGAGATAAGCGCGTTCAAAAAACAAAAAACCAGCCAAGTACGAGTCGGACTCGCGCACGAAGGGTTCCGTACCATCCATACAAATCCTTATCCTTACTAATATTATAAATGTGAAAGTAACTCTGTCCGTTTGTCTATTTTTCTGTCTATTATAAATGTGAAAGTAGCTCTGTCTGTATGTCTGTCTGTCTGTCTGTATGTTACGTTGTCACGACTAAACCGCTGAACCGATCGACCTGGGATATAGAGAAGGACATAGGCTACTTTTTTACGCGATAACCGACATCCTCGCGGGCGGAGCAAAAAAAACGGCAAAAAAATCATGTCCGTTGTATGGGAGCCCCCCCTTAAATATTTTTTTTTCTGTTTTTTAGTATTTGTTGTTATAGCGGCAACATAAATACATCATATGTGAAAATTTCAACTGTTTAACTATCACGGTTCATGAGATACAGCCTGGTGACAGACGGACAGACAGACAGACAGACAGACGGACAGCGAAGTTTTAGTAATAGGGTCCTATTTTACCCTTTGGGTACGGAACCCTAAAAACTAACTCTTCAGCTTTAGAATAGACTACCTCGCAGAGTTGATCATTATTTTGCTGCGGAGTTATTATAAAACAGTTATATCTCCTAAGATATTCATTGAAATTAAATGATGTAAGGGCAACTTTGTTCAAAATTAAATACTTGTGATGAATAACGTATTTATTTGGATAAGGATTAATACCATGTTTATGAAAACTCCTTCGCAAATAATACATTAATTTCGAACTAATTTGATTACCATAAAAAAGGTTATAGTGAGTCAATCTTAAAAGATAGACATATGCTGTCGCGGACTTTTTTTTAGGAAATTTAAAGAGGAATAATTCCATCATACATGATATTTGCGTAACTTAAACCGCTTACGCAGCGCACGCAACGGAAGCTCTCAAAAAGGAATAATTTTTGCCGTTTTTGCAACATTTTTCATTTATGCTCCGCTCCTTTTGGTTATAGCGTGATGTTTTATAGCTTATAATATTTCTCAATAAATGTACTATCCAACACAAAAAGATTTTTTTAATTCCAACCAGTAGTTCCTGAGATTAGCGCGTTCAAACAAACAAACAAACAAACTCTTCAGCTTTATATATTAGTATATAGATATATAATATATAATGACATATCAAATGAAAGGGCTTATTGTAAGTATTTCACTTTTTTTTTTACAATTTTATTCGTAAATTAAGTACGGTGGCTAGCATATCAAGTTACTATACAAACTGTCAAATTTTCTCGTTCGATTTTGAACTTATACGGCCTTATTACAAAACAAGGTTTATCTTTAGAACCAGGTTTAAACCATCAAGACATTTTTGGATTTCGATCTTCATTCCGACAAAGTTAATGTTCTAAATACGAAAACTGATTTTAAACCCGAGTCTAAGTTGTCAATTTGGTATTCAAAACTTTACTAACGTCGGAATAAGTTTCGAAATACAAAAACTGGCTCGATGGCTTAAACTTGGACTAAAGCTAGAACTCGTTTTGTAATAAGACAGTTAAAGTTTAAAATCTTTTGGAGAGATTTCTGTGAAATCTGGCCACTGTACAGCGGTACATTAAAGCTATTTAAGAAAATAGATGAAAATTTACCATTTTAAGGGTTCCGTAGTCAACAAGGAACCCTTATATTTTCGCCATGTCCGTCTGTCTGTCCGTCCCCAGCTTAGCTCAGAGACTTAGTACTAGGAAGCTATAATTTGGCATGGATATACATATAAATCAGGCTGACAAAGTGGTAAAATAAAATCATGTTTTTTTTTTTGCTGGTGCCCTAGGGTCATAACTCCTCCACATGTAAAATGGGGATGTTTTTTTTTTTTTCGCCTACCCTTTGGTGTGGAGTATTGTTGGATGGGTCTTTCAAAAATATTGCGGGTTTGTTAAAACAATTCTTCGATTAAGGGATCCGTTTCTGAAATATTAGGCTTTAAAGTGCTATTTTTTGTTAGAGTTAAGTGTGTCCCCCCCCTGCCAGCTAAATAGTTGTAGGTACTTGGAAATGTAAAAAAAAATCACAGCAGTAGTATATATAACGAAGTTAAAAGGAAAACTAACACAGCCAAGTAGGCGTCACAAGTTACCGAGTAATAGTCAACCAACTTACATTTACAGTTGAGAATCATGTTCTCCCATACATTCCGTATGGAAGAACATGTTTGTCAACTACGATGTTAAGTTTGTTCTTGGGATAAATTCATACCAACTACGAAACCCTTCATTGTGCGTGGTCCGACACGCATTTGGCCGGTTTTTTACATAAGATAACTAGAACTCGATAACTTAACATTCTTATCAAGATAAATTAGCGTCAACCGCCAGACTCGAAAGAAATGTTTCCGATTTGGATTATCCATAAAATTCGTTTTCATTCTCATCATGGTTGGCTATTCATAATTCCCTGAAGGCGATAATTTACGGCTCTGTCGTATGTCACACCATGAATGTTTCATGACGCCCGAACTCCGATCGCCATCGAATGCCATGCGTGTGACGTGAAGCTCGCTGCCACCATTTCATGGCGGAACGCTCATACACAGAGCACGCAGCGAACGTGCCCGATCTACGCGATTTGCTAATATTCTATTGACATAGCGTTACTTAATGCTAATGTACTATCTGAATGGGTACTTCAATTGATACATTACTATATGTAAAGTAGGTAGATACCTATTTGGAACATGTTTTGAGTAGGTATTTACTTAGATTGAACTGCTTCAAAATAACTATAATAAAACATAAAGTGATGAGTTTATTATTTGAAGGTAGTGCGAGTGTATTCAGAGCAACACAAAGCGGTTGGCTGTTAATGTGGACAATAAATAATCGTGGTGTGGGCCAGGTGGCAACTGTCGAAAGCCGGCAAGCAGCTTCACAGTAAGAGTTCCTGACACATGGAGCACATATACAGAAGCCTCACATGACAGCATGAAATACAGAATAGTCGCAGATTGCACGCGCATTGTGCAGTTGGATCCACCGGTCTTTGAAAGTACTGAAACTTTTGTACCTGGCTATTGTGTGCCTCTTGCTCGTCCCGCCGCCCTCCCCTGCGCTGCAAGGACGTCCAATAACAGTCACCCCCCCGTATTCACGACACACCGGAGTCCCCCAGCCGCCTGACTAGCGCATTGTGCACACAGAGGACGTCGCCAGTGCGAGGACATGCCGCTTCCAACTTACAGGACCAATGTTACGGACACCATTCTTACTTACGATATCAGGAATTCAGGATATTTATTATTAAGAAATACTACTCTTGTAATGTGCCCTTCTTGTATAGAGCCCAGAGCATTAAGGACACGGAATGCAGCGAGTGGGATACAAACGTAAATCTTTTCCGTACATCGATGTTTAGGTTGTTGTACCTTCTTCACTTGTCCTTGGCAAACGGTCGGAAAGTGACTTTTGAACTAAATACTTTGGCCTTCATAAAAGTATAACGTTTTTGAGATTATACGAGTGAAGAAAATAATGTCAAATACACTTAGCGAGGGACCGTGAAAGCCTCTCAACTTCAACAGAGAGCCGAAATACTTTCCGCTACTTCTTAATCTTTATTTTATCGTAGTTACCGCCGATAAAACGATTGTTCATGAAAATAATTTCTTTAATGGACTTTTAATTTACGTAAACGTTTTTATCATCTACATAGAAAGTATAATTATTATGTTATCCATTAGTAGATATTTTGAGCCTTAGCTATATCTCCTCTTCAATTATTAAGGTGAATTAGCAGTAGGAGCACTTACAGCTGCTAAATTATGCATAGAATAAAATAAAATTTTATTTAAAAAACCGGCCAAGTGCGAGTCGGACTCGCACAAGAAGGGTTCAGTACCACATTTAAATACACCACAGTACCACAGTAAAATATTTAACACTAAATATAGAAAAAAAAATTACTTAGGCACCTATTACAGATTTATTATTAAAAAATAATAGTTCACGGTTTATGCATAAGGTTTATGTTTATGAAATTAAATGTTTTTATTTTTATATTTGAGTTGATTGAATGAAAGGTAAATTGCAGTTTACGATTTATGACGTATTAAAAAAAAAAAACTACTTACTTGATTTCGTTCAAACCAATTTTCGGTGGAAGTTTACATGATAACGTACATTATATATTTTTTTTAGTTTTATCATTCTCTTATTTTAGAAGTTACAGGGGGGGGACACATTTTACCACTTTGGAAGTGTCTCTCGCGCAAACTATTCAGTTTAGAAAAAAATTATATTAGAAACCTCAATATCATTTTTGAAGACCTATCCATAGATGGGTACGTATGGGCATGTATGGGTTTTTTTTTTTTTCTGTTTTTGTGTGAAAATCTTAATGCGGTTCACAGAATACGTTTACTTACCAAGTTTCAACAGTATAGTTCTTATAGTTTCGGAAAAAAGTGGCTGTGACATATGGACGGACAGACAGACAGACGTGACGAATTCTTAAGGGTTCCGTTTTTTGCCATTTGGCTACGGAACCCCAAAAACTCTAAAAATTGAGAATCAAATTCGACAGTTTAAATGGATATTTATTTATTTATTTATGTGAACAATTTCTTCTATCGTCAATATATAATATTGAGGCTTTAGTTTCCTGGACAAAACCACCTCAAATATTTTGAGAATGACCTCCAAGCAGAACTCCTTTCAACACAAAGTTTCCTGTTTATTCCAGCCATGGTCACCTCGGCGTTCGCAATGCGGCTATTTTTGAAGTTTAATGCGGAAAAAGGATAATGCAGTGAATGCAGTGAGCGCAGTGTCACAGGACAATGGACGACTATTTAATAAATAAGCTGCGTCAATGTGCGGCCTTGTGAGTTGTGCGGTCAGCGCGAAATCGCGGGCAGTCGCAGTACGACCTAGAGGTATGTTGCTATTCTTTGCTATTGAGGAGCATACTTGGCGATGATTTGATGATGATGTTATTGCTGACCCTCTAAGGCTATACAGCTTAATACATTTACTCTCTCTCGCTGAAATAAGAACGTGCATTATAAAGAGCTTGTGTTGTAAATAGTGTGGCCATGTGGACAGTAGCCTGCGGCGCGAACACGGTGACCTCGAGCGTGGAGCGGCCCTGCAGGTCGGTCACTCACCTCACAGGCAGACTCTATTACATCGCTATGAAGGCGGCCGGAAAGCATTATTAACTGCAGGTGAATGAAGTCTGGACCTAAGGACTCGATCTCCCCCGGGAGGGTGAACAAGTGAGTCCTGTTGATTGATGAGTCTGATACGTGCGAGAGTGACGCGATCGTGAGGTAGCGGCGGCCAGCTTTGTCGTAAAAACTTAACGGCCGGTATAAAGACGAGTGCCCATAATTCAGTCCCGTAGCGCACCCGTCCCGCGCCAGTCCCACGCCCGACCCGCACCCGTGCCGTTCTTGTCCTGAGCCCGCAGCGACCCGCTTCTGTTTGATCCGACACCGGTTTACGATAATTGTGCGCGCAAACAAATATACAGCGTTGATTAATACGTCGGCGCCGTTAAACATTGTTTAGTGAAGAATTCGTGGAAAGCTAGAGACGATAAACTGAAGAAACAGTTTGTGTGCACTAATTGATGATTCTTCGCGTATTGAGTTGTATTCTCGTGTGATTTACGAAGAGTACCGCGGTACTGCTCGGCCAGTAAATCTGTCGGTACCGCGGGTAATGTTTACCGTCAGATGGAACAAACAGTGAGTGCTCATGTACCGGCGCAGGCGGCTGCGCCGGTACATGAGCACTCACTTATACTTGTATATTGAATAGGCGACTATAAAGAACTGTAGCTCTACCATGAGTTTGCACAGCCAATACTCGCTAGCGTCTCCGTAAATAATATGTATGAAATACTATACAGCGCCCCTAGCGGTCACTGAAAGAAATAAAATGCGTACCATGAGCACTATAGATTTCAATAGATAAGAAACCTAACGTAATCTATTCGATAGCCACTAACGTTTTTCAGCTGTCGCCATACAAAACGGCACCATGAGTCACTAATTTCACAGACGCTATCGAAAAATACGCTTATGTTAGTAGTTACGTTACTCACTAGCATTTTGACGAGTGAATCGTAGTTTACAATAAAATTTTAACCGATTTTGAGTCCAATTAAGTAAAAATAATGTCTGGAAGATATTATTTGGCATGGAATATGTTAGCGGCCGCTGAATTAGAAGACCAACGACGTGAAAAACGTGAATTTCAAGCCAACATGAGAAAAATAAAATGGAATATCTATTTCATTGAAAATAAATATCAATCAACCCTGGTTACCCTGGCGCTGCTCCCTAATTATTAAAATAAGTAGAAACATACCTTTCCATGAACTCCACCATCAGTTGAAATTATGCCACACAGGGTCCTCATTGTATTGTTATCTTATAAACTTATTTAACTCCGCGAACAACGCAATGTCAACAAACTCGATAATACCTGGCGAGTATTGATGTGATGAGTATCGCTCACACGTTAAGGCTCGTACAGACTCGCGCGATATCGCGGGCGCGACAGGTACCGACAAAGAAATTGTGCTACTAGTGTCGCGTCGCGCCCGCGATATCGCACCAGTCTGTACGAGCCTTTATTGTCTGAGTGAAATCTCTCGCGAGCAGTCACGTACGAGATTGAATTTCCTTTAAAACAAAGTTTTGTTTTTGTCGTGTTTGAGAAATTAAAAATTAAAAATTTAATCGTTTATTTTAACATTCAAAATTACAATAATGAGCTTCCTTAATCTTGGGCACCATTACGACCCCATGACTCTCCTCCAGGAGAGCAGTAGGGAAACAAGTACAGTAGCTCGCAAACATAATACACGACCGTCATTCCGACCTCGCCGCCGTGGCCCCGCGCGAAATCCACGACAAATAGTCTCCCGACTCTTGCCCGTAAGCGAAGCGCCAGCACGCGCTATAGCTGAGCCTGTAGCTTTAAATTCCCTCGATAATAATCATAACCCTGATTTTATCCAGGCACTGTCGGTCCCTTGCCATCCTCCCTCCGACTCTGCCCTAAGCCGAGGTTCGTACCCCACAGGCGGTGCCCTTAGCGCGCAGTCGTTTAGTTTACAAGTTTTTACGCCCTGGCTGAAGGCTTTAAGTTTTTAGGAGCCTTTTTTTTTTTTTTTTTTTTTTTTTTTTTTTTTTTTTTTTTTTTTTTTTTTTTTTTTTTTTTTGACGCTGAGAAATGCATTACGCATGCCCGCTCGTCGGGGGACGAGACGAGGTATGTGGGACTCCCTGCCAAAATGGCAGTATACCCACTAAAACTCAGCGGAGTTCCCTCATCGCCTTGATGGGAGGGTCATGGGAAACCGGCACAGCCTTTACGTCCACAACCCTCCCGGCGCATGCCCGCCTAACTGGCGAGCCCCGCATGCCCCTCAGCCTGGGGGCGATATGGGAATGACCGGGAACACCTGGCCATTCCCGTCCGACACTGGTGGAGGCCTGTGCAATACAGGCAAGGGTGCCCCCGCACCGTTGCCTGCTCGCCTCCACTTGGGACCTCGCGCCAGACGACCCCGCGTCCAGGCGCCCCTGGTCCCACCGCGACGGGTCAGGTTAGTGGCCCCGCCGCCTACCACTTTTCGGCCGCAGAGGATAGGGAGAGCGGCCAACGCAATACCGACACTCCTCTTCCTCTGCGGCCCCACCGCGTCCGCCATTCATCGGTGGCGACCCCGTCAAGGCCGCGGAAAGTAGGGAGAACGGCTCACCGCAATACCGGCACTCCTCTCCCGCCGCGGCCTCCCACACTCAGCCGCGATGCCGCCCATTCGACATCGCGGCCCGCCTCAGTTGCGATGTCGCCAAAGCGGCACCGCAACCTACGGCTGCTACGTCGTCGGCTTAGCCGCAAAAGCCCTTACGAGCGGCCCCCTCCTCGGGTTCCTCTTAGCTTCACCGTGGCCCTCCAAGCCACGGCTACTGAGCCCCCCCGCCTCGACAATGCGGGAACCCACCGGGGGGGAAGTTTTTAGGAGCCTAAGGCAACCACAGGAAAGACCGGTTAAAGAGTCTCAACCTCTCATGGTTAACTCTGAGACGCCCTAGCAAAAAAAAAAAAAAATTAATAAAAGTTAGAATTGGCTACATACAAGCTAGTTAGCCTCATCGAGACTACAAAACTAACAAATAAACTAATTAAGAGTAAACTAAAATCAATTCATATAATAAAATTTAAATATAAAAGATAATTTGTATGATTTCCGTTTATGCTACTGTTCTGTAGTATGCGAGTGTGTGGACTACGTGTGCGTGTGAGTTGATTTTATATGATTATTTTGAGGATTATTTCAGTAGAGGTGTACGATTGTTGTGTTCAGTTACTTCCATAGTATAATGTCTTACGGTATTTTACTTTGGGGACGGGCTGCAGACATCGAGTCTATTTTTATTCTGCAGAAAAGAGCCATCAGAGCCATATATAATCTCCGCAGGCGCGATTCTCTAAGATAACTGTTTAAGGATATTAACATCATGACGGTACCTTGTCAATATATCTACGAAAACAATTAATTTTTTTCTTACGAAAAAAATTACATCTTTTTAGAAAAAGAGGTGAAAGACATAATTATAGTACCAGAAATAGGGACCTATTAGTTCAACCAGGTTTCAGACTTGCTAAAGTAGACTCATCTTTCATGGGGTACTGTTTAAAATGTTACAATAAAATTCCTCCCCACAAACTTCAACTGAATGAGACTAAATTTAAATCTTGTATAAAACGCACACTGTGCAGGCAGGCATATTATAAGTTGGGGGATTACTTCGCTGATAAAAATGCCTGGCTGAATGCTGGTCCTGCTCCACAACCACAGCTAGTTGATTAACATTTGACAATAATGTTGGAGCTGCTGAAGAGTGTAAGACTATCTTTGCATTTTAATCTCCTTTGTATTATATAATTGCATAGCACAGGTGTGAGTCCTATGTATTATAGAGCTACCATTGACCGGGTAATATGTCTTTCATTGACTTGAATGTTCCTTGGCGGCTGAGAGTATGTCATGCTCACTTAGATGTCTCGCTGATGGTGGCGCGTGTGTTGGATCATTTAGCTCCCTTCAAAATGGTTGAGCTGAATAGTGCTAATCCATGCGTCATGTTCGTGAACGGGCGACGTCAGTTGGGACTGGTCATCTCTTAGCTGCCACGGGTAATTTAATTTTATTTTGTTTCTATTTGTTGTACCTACTCTGGACGCTTCTAGCGTGTAAGTTTTTATTATTTTTAATTTTACATCGTTCTCACATTTAGTTATAAATTCAACATTATAGATGTAACGAATACTTTTGTGACAATTTAATTTAAAAGAGTGTCCATGGAGTTTCTTGCCCGTTCTTCTCCATAGGTACCTACGCTTTGGAATGGGAATGTAGCTTCATTTTTCTTACTGACCGACTCCTTGACAATTCAAAAGTGCCTGTAAATGGTTTAATTGAAATAAATGATTTGAGTTTGAGTTTGAGTTTTTTGAATTGTTTTAAGAGCCATATTTAAACGGTGCGTTTCATTCGGGAGTAAGGGTAGTTATGGAACTTAAGAACAGAGTTTACATTGTTGTAGATGTATGTAGGAATGATAGATGTCTTTGGGCATACGCAGAGCTAACTCCTGGGTTCGAGATTCTGAATTTCCTTTTACTTTGAAAGGCTTTTAAACCAGTTCTCTTAAAAAAAAAAATTGTGAGATTGTCGGGTCATACACCGTCTAAAGCTTAAAATACAATTATTATTTTCTCTCATACGAAAAGCATGCGAGTATCTTCATTCGTATAAATTCTCCCTCGTTGCTTGAGTGTGAACGCTCGCACATTCGTCGCAAATTTTGCTAATATTTGTATTCGAGGAAATTCAATAAGCGACAGGCTACAGTGCGTTTTCTCCTTGCAAAGAGATCTTTAATAGTTTTTCTGTTCATTCAAGGGTAGTTTTTATATACTGCAAATTATTTTAATAAGTACGTACTTAATAAGTTGCACCATGTTGCAAGGAACTTTTTTGGAAAGTGGTTATCCTACTTTTGGCGTTGATTTTCATCCAAATGATTTCAAATTGTGACTCTGATTGTTCAGCTGATAGCAAACACAACTGGCTGCTGTAGCATATAGTCTCTGAAACAATCAGAACTTATACTTGGAAATGATTGTTTGTTGATGATAGTTGATGGCATCGGTTCGCTCCACGTCGGTCGCCCGACCAATCGGGCCCAGCGTTGCCAGAACGTTACTTTTGTAACGTTTTACGTTACTTTTTGAACCCCTTACGTTACATTTACGTTACACGGCTGGAAACGTTACTTTTCAGAGTAATTATAATTGCTGGTTGAATCTAAAACTAGGTGAAACGAAACGCAAGCAAGTCAGTCGTGCCGCACTGTGGGCTGTAAATCGAGTTTCATTTGCATTTAAATTCTACTTGCTTTTTTCTTCTTTTTTTCTTTGTAATAAGCTTCTAATGCCTTCAGCAGTCATGAATATATATAGGGAATATCATTTCATAAGTAAACTAAATTATTAAAAAATTAAATTGTAAATTTTGTATGGCTTCAAAGTAATAAATCCAAATATCTTCAAAACCGCTGTCTTAACTGTTATATCCTCACAGTTGCCTATTCTACAAATTATTTGTAATTTTTTGATGTATTTTATATAACGGTGATAATTGCGGTATTTGCAGTTTTTTTATAAATAATATATATGTTATATAAAAAAATGGTTGAACTAAAATTTGTACTTACATCCGGACCAATGGGTTTATAAACTTGGAATTTTGCAGAGAGTAGAGTATTTTAGAGAAACACTACTACATTAGCAAAATTAAGAAATATTAAAACAAATTATTACTGTTATGTTTTTTATTACTAATACATAATAGTACATTATGATACAAGTGTGCTGTGTTGGTCATTGCACTGGAGGCGGTATTATTCGCGCGAGTCGCAGACGAGCGCGATAAGGGAGCCGAGTGTGTAATGATCAATGCACACGCGTTTCATACGACATTTTTCAACACACTTGCGAGGAAAAAAACAGACTTGTTGTAAAAACTTATACTACAATAACGTAATTATAGAGATGATACATTTAGATTTATACTCGTAAAGTTCCTTTGTTACCAGGTACTAACTATCCGGACGTTTTTTTAAAAACTGTTCAACGTCGGCTGGTGACAATACTTTAGATTTCGTATTTTTGATAGTAACTTATAACAACACAACGAAAACGTTAACAAAACAAATATTTATGGAAAATGGCGCGCTGGTTTTGTATTTTTTTCCGCGCACCCCGCTTGTGCAGCGCGCGCAAGTGTAAACAGAGGCACTGTTAAAACCACTAAACAGACTTTATAAAAAAAAAATGTTTAGTCTGATCGTAGTTTAGTTAGTATGGAATTAGAAAGTACTATTGGCATAGAGAAATATACATTAGTTCAGTGAGAATCCGCAATAATAGAACGTCAGTCAGGATCTTTGCCGTTTGGTTCCGGGAGGGACCACGGACAATTTAAGGTAGGAGTGAGGCGTATATATCGTAACAGCTAAATACAACAGGTATCACAAGATACCAGACTGTAACTGTGACAAATAAACTGAAAAAAAAAAAGCTTCTGTTCCACGAGATAACAGAATCCATCCAATCACAAGCTTTTGTCTATTCATGCTTATGACAGTTACTGTGCGAGCCAATAATGCTCGTGGATTTTACCTGTTACAACCCACTCCTGATTTAAGATAAATACATTTTAGTTAATTTTGGGACCAAAGACAATTCAGACTATTAAAAAAAAAAAGTGAACGCGCGGATTCCTTTTGATATGAAGTTTCTTTGACGAGATTTAAAAAAAAAAGCGCAAGTTTTCGACTAGTAAACAGTTATCTGTGGCGTTACAGCACTCGTATGGTAACGTAAAGTTAAAAGCACGCGTTTTTAATACACTGCATTATGGACCTAAAAGCGGTTCAATAAGAGCCACTTTACGAGCAAGTGTGTTGAAAATAATATTACATGTTAGGTAAAGGTAAAAATCGTTATCAAAATCAGAATCTGACTCAGAGTCGGGATCTAAATGAGAAATATCTAAAAATTCGAAATCGCTCTCCTGAAGTTTCAACAAATCCAGGGTCTCGGTGAAAAGCTCTTGCTTTATTTTTGAACTCATCCTGGGCCTTGTTGCAGAAATAACTGGATCTGATGAAAGAAGTAGCATGTTGAGGATATCTTCATTCGAATTTTGTCTGCTTTTCTTTCGCGAATTGTGTTCCCTAAATCTACGAAAGTCTTTGTTGCGAGACTCGGACGCTTCCTCTGATAAGCTACCGATTGGCATAATTGCGTTACTGGCAATGATATCTGCCCCATGTATTAACAATTTGTGCACTGTAGCAGGCATATAGTACCAATTATACAATCCCACATACCTAGCAGCTGTCTGGTATGCATATTCTTTAAATTTTATAGTGTCAATATCATGTCCTGAGGTAACTGCCTGTAAAATCACTGCAAGTCTACGAATTAACTGTTCGTCTAGCCCAGTTATCACAGCAGTTTTTTCAGGAAACTCGAAAAATCTTCTAGCTGTATTGCCATCATTCGTTGTTCCGGATCCTTGTTTGACAATGTCAATCAAAAGGTTTAGCTCAGCTCATATCTTGTATAATTTTTTTCCTTGCTTGAAACACAGCTTTGTCATCATCTCCTCGCACTGCCCATTTCTTGAGGTTAAGCCTTTAAGCTATATGCAAAAGGCATTCCATGGTATTGATGTGAGCGTGTAATGTTGACAGTCCATATTTATAGAGGTCGACAGACACTGGTCTTTCCTTCACACAATCCATTTTATTCATGTCTGAAGGTTTTGCTAAACAAAGGTAGTAGCTAGAACTTGATTTTGCATCTGATAGGTAGGTGCAAATCTTTCCATCAATCATAGTCATCATTAACTTATGTTTGACTACATTCGTTCCACAATCTGAGGGACGAAGTGCCTTTATCTCGTCTTCCATCTGCTTTTGATGTTCAGTAACAACAAAACTGCTTTCTTTCATAAATATGAATTGCACTGGGCGGCAATATGACGATGAGCATGGCCTTGGATTGATCCAAATAGTATTTTCTTCACATGTGATTTTTAGTGGTACCAGGGAAGTCATGAAAACACTTGAATCGTCTTGGTCACCACTCATACTCTGCTTGTATCTACTTTGATTAGAAGCACCATCAAATCCCCACCTGCATATCATAGTCAAACACTTGTCATTTTTAAGTTCAGGCAAACTTTCTAAGATTCTTTGCGCTGTTTTGTCAAGCAAACCTTGCAATGTGATCTTGGCTGAATAATCTGTTACAGTGATTGCTGCCTGTGGGGGATAGCACTGTAATTTTGATTTCTGTACTTTGTAATAAGAAGGATATACATCCTTTGCACCTTCTCGCATGGCTGTTTCCCTCAAAGTTACATATTGCCATTTCGAAAGCTTTAAAGAAAGAAGTAGACCCAGCGCTTTTTCGGGCGAAAACACAGGTTTTGATGGTTTTCTAATAATTTGCATAAATTTGTCAGCTGCTTCGGGGTTCTTCAGCATATAGTCAATTACAGTTGCAATACTTCCCTGACCTTGTTCTCTCAATTGAACTGCACTTGCATATGCTAATTTCGTGCTATCGCGACCTTTCTGGTCCATTGTTCTTCTCTTTTTCTGCTGAGTAGTTAGTTCTTCAAAAGGTTTTCGAGGTGTTGATTTTCTCTTTGTCATCGTTCCAACCGATGACGTTGTTGATGTCGAAGGCTCAGGTTCAGGTTCAGGACATCTCGTTTCAGAACTTTCATTTGTTGTTCGTATACAACTAGGCCAGTCGATGTTTGCTTCTAGCCAAGTTCTGTATTTTTTTCTCGATGTCATTGAATATATTTCTTAATTTTGCTAACGTAGTAGTGTTTCTCTAAAATACAGACCTCTCTGCAAAATTTCAAGTTTATAAACCCATTGGTCCGGATGTAAGTACAAAATTTAGTTCAACCATTTTTTTATATAACGTATATATTATTTATAAAAAAACCGCAAAAAACCGCAATTATCACCGTTATAAAAAATACATAAAAAAATAACAAATAATTTGTAGAATAGGCAACTGTGAGGATATAACAGTTAAGACAGCGGTTTTGAAGATATTTGGATTTATTACTTTGAAGCCATACAAAATTTACAATATTTTTTTTTAATAATTTTGTTTACTTATGAAATGATATTCCCTATATATATTCATGACTGCTGAAGGCATTAGAAGCTTATTACAAAGAAAAAAAGAAGAAAAAAGCAAGTAGAATTTAAATGCATATGAAACTCGATTTACAGCCCACAGTGTGCCGTGGGTGCGTAATGTTGGTAATTCGGCATTGCAACTTAACCAAAACTAAAATGAAAGATAGTAGTAGTAGTCTCTCTCTCTCTCTTTCTCTATCGCACTGCTAGAATATGCAAAGAGAAAGAGCGAGTTGTATGAATGCAAGTTTGTGTGGCTCACAAATTTGCATTCATACCTTATAATTGCAGAATCGGGAAAAGTATTCACCAGAAAAGGTATCCCTAAATCACACCCGAAATATCATATAAAAAGAGATACATATTACACCCGTCAATACAAAAAAAAAAAAAAACATTAAGGTCTAAATACAATTTAAATTGTTTATAGAGTATTAAAATAAAATAAAATTGAAAAGCGTTACTTTTTTTCTGAAAACGTTACTTTTCGAACAATCTTGGGTAACTTTTGACAACAGGGCACTGGCAACACTGATCGGGCCGCGCCGCACGGTTCGCGTGCCTCCGACGATGGACATGTTATGGTTACACAGAATGTTTAGCCACCTGTTCACTGTTCAGAGTGTAATGAGCAGCGCGGTGCAGTGCGGACGGGCACGGCCGGCAACGGACGGGGCCGGACGCTAACGAGACAATGTCTGCTTCTTATCTGGGTGGACCGCCGGTGCTCAAACTTTCATTCGAGAGCAATCCAATGGCCGATCCACGTTGCCCAGAGCCATTTTATCATTCTGCATACCTACAACACGCTACAAAAAGCGTTATATTGAATTAGCAGGAGGGATTACTTTCATTATCACAACGGTTGGCTAACTCGAACGATGTTACTGTGCCTACTACCGATACCTACATTTTTCAGTATACGTACGGAACGCGTAAAGGTGAACAGTTTGCCTGAAATTTACAGCAAGTTTCACATAACCTGTACATACAGTTCGGCGCGGCGTGAAGTTTGAGTATAACTGAACTAGTTTAGTTCTACAGTATATCTGACAAGTGTTAATATTAAATCTTTCGCAGATAGAATACAGGCGAGTCTTCATTGCCGTTTCTATAATTTTTGAAAAGGTGGGCAAAAGCGCTATGGGGCGATAATTATTACAGTCAGTCTGGGATTTTTTTTTTGTGGATTGGTTTGTTTACTGAGATTTTTAGTAAACTGGGGACGGTTCCTTCAGCAAAGGATTGGTTTATTATGGAAGCAAGTGGCATGGCTAGTTCTTTTGCGCATTTTTTAATTAATGATGATGGGAGTTCATCAAAACCATAGCTTCGCTTGTTTTTAAGGTTTCTTATAATTGTGTGAATTTCATAACCATCTACAGGTTTGACAAATATAGAGTTATCATTTTTTGTAATGACGGGCCAACCGGTTTCATTACTAGACTTTCCTCCAACTGACCGAAGTCGTTGAAGGTGTTTTCAACAGTTTTGGGGTTTTCCGTTAATGTATTTTGTATATTTAGTTTGATATTTTTCTTAGTTTTTTTGGCTGTTTTATTTGTGCGTTCTTTAATTATTTGCCACATCGTTTTTGAAATATTGGTGCTATGTTATATTTTAATTTTTTTCGATTTAGAAACTGCTCTTTTTAATAGTTTTTCGTATTTTTTGTAATATTTTAACAAGATAGGGGGCTTCATTTTGAGACAGAAAAGTTTTAAGTAGGCGTTTGTTCTGGCAAGACACTTTAAACCTATAGTAAGCCACGATTTCTTGGTTTTATTCTTAATTTTAATTTTAGTTTTTGGAATACATACATTTCATATATTTACTATTGCTGTGTGGAAAGAGTCATAGTTTGAATTTACGTCTCTGTCATCCGAAAATATTGCTCGCTAATTTATTTTAGTTAATTGGGTCTTGAAGTTTTCCATATTTTTTTCATTAAATATTCTTTTAGTTATATACCACGTTTTCCGTTCATTTAATAATGTTTTATTGGGGACCGATAAAGTTATTCTCTTGTGATCAGAAAGTCAAAAGTCTTCAACAGAGGCCTTAAAGTTTTTTAATTTGAAGTTTATAAATACCAGATCTATACATGTGGCACTTGTTTTGCTGATTCTGATAGGTTCCTTAATATATTGGTCAAAGTTATGGCTAGTCATAGTATTAAGTAAATCTGTAGAGCTGTTTGAATTTTATAATATGTTGATATTGAAGTCTCCTCCAATAATAATATTCTTTTTACTGTCTTTGTTTTTTTAGAGAACTATAAAATACATCTGTCTCCCTGTTTTTCTGAGGCCAATATATAACTACAATTACAATATTTTGCTGAACTATTTCTGTTGCACACACTTTAAATACGAACTCAAAAGACAACGATGATATGTTTTGTCGGTCTAGGGTTTCGATGTTTTCCTGTATAAAAATGCATACGCCTCCACCTTCGTAGTGTTTCCTGTTGAAACATGAAGCCGCTTTATATCCGTTAAGGTGTTGTAGTTCAATTTTGTTTTCTGTGTTCCAGGTTTCTGTCAGACATATAGCATAGGTTCCAGGTTTCTTCAATTACTGATTGTAGGAAAAGTCTTTTATTTTGAAGACGTATATTTTGGTATAGGATTTCAAAGTTAGTTTCGAAAGGAACAAAGTTCAGTTTGTCTATTATTGTAGCTCTGGGTCGGGGAAGGTGGCATAGTTGTATTTATTAGCGTTATGTTATTGGTGTTTTCATGATCGTAGTATCTCTGACATTCTTTGCCATCCGCTATTATTTGTTTGTCGTTTTTGATGTTTTGTCTATTATAGGGCGTCCTTCTCTTTGTGTTCGTCTTCTCTGGAGAGATTCTTTATCAAGGAAACCAGACACGGATAAGCCTAGATTTTTTAAATAACCCACGTTTTCTAAGATATATTTGGTCATCCTTTTACTGATTAGTTCCACCCGTAGTAGCCGTCTAAGTCCGTTTCTTCCTATTCGATTTAACTCTTCGATATAGCCAGTGAGGTCGACATTCAATGTGTCTCTAAAAGCAAATATTATCCTATCTTCGAGGTCTATTTCTGTTTCATTATAATATAAGTTTAAGCCGTGAATAACAATCATTTTAGAAGTATCGTTCGATAAGCTCCTAGAGGTATCTGTCACATTCAGATGCATGTTTTTGTTTTTTAGCTCGGTTATTTCTGCTTTAATTTTAGTGTTTTCAAACTCAAGTTTTTGTATAGTTTCTTTTAAATAAATAATATTGGTATTTGTTTTTGTTTGCTCTAGAGAAAGTTGTTCGGTTTTCTGGTGTATTTCTTGCTGGAGTTTTAGTACAGCAATATTAATTTCTGGCTGGATTGTACTTTTGATTTTTGTCAACTATTTTGCTTACAATAATGCCTCCCTGACTAACAAGCATTCGCCTGTAATGTAACATTAGATTCGACTTTGAGCAGCATTTAGTTGATTCCACAATGTCAGACGAAGCGGTCGTTGTACTGAGCGCAGCAATATTGATTCGAAATTATTATTTACGAAAAAAAAAAACGATATTGGTGCCATGAATTAAGTATTTTAAAACCGACGAAAAACAAGTGGTTTGAATGTTTTACAAAGAATCAGTCGACCCATAAGTAAATTTAAAATGTTGTTACAAGTTGTATCAAAATATTACACACTAGCTTCCGCCAGCAGCTTCGCCCGCGTGATATCTTTATAAATTATATCCTATGTTACTCAGTGATAATATAGCATTCTACTGGTGAAAGAATTTTTAAAACACAAACAAATAAACATAAACAACTAACTACCTTATACATTGTAGTTCTAAGTATATATTTGAGTGATATTTATTTTAGAAGTATGTATGTAAGTATATTTTCTTATTGTATGTTTATAAGTATTAATATTAGTGTATAGCTATTTTGATTTCATGTATATTTTTTTCTCTTCTACTCTTACACACGTTGTCTACATCTCTATATATCTACATTCCTATCGCAGGTATGCTGGAAGAGATTTCATTAGAAATAAGCATCACCTTTGTACGTATTTTTCTGTTCCTTTCTTCTTGTCTGTTTATATGTGTGTACATAAATTGTTAAATAAATAAAATCGGTCCAGTAGTTTTTGAGTTTATTCATAACATACAAACATACAAAAATACAAATCTTTTCTATTTATAATATTAGTGTAGAAGTGTAGATGTAGATTGTATCATCAACTTGCGCACTGTAATGCTCGGTTCTCTTCCTTCACCAACGTAATGCTCGAATCTGTAACATTACATATTGTGCATAGTAATGCTCGGTTCTCCTCCCTCACTGATGTAATGCTCAACTATGAAACGTTACATTACAGGCGAATGTTCCAAGTGAGGGAGCACCTTTACATATATCGCGACCTTGGGGTCCTGGTCCTTCTGAAGGCTTACGAGTGGCCGAAGCCAACTCAAAGAGGCTTCTTAGACGATTTTAAATGTAGTGAGACACCAGGCGATGATTATCCCTGTTTTTTCCATGCAACTGCACCCAATGACAACCCCCAGTTGGTGCAGGCACTATTGCTGAACATGAAACCAAAACCTAGTGGGCTATGGTTTGAGTCGTTCCTTACGCGTGGTCCCTACGAGAAATACAATGCTGCCGTATTAAAATGGTAGTCCCTCCCGTACTCCCTGGAAGGTACCACGGGTATTTTATTTACCCATAGTCCCTACGAGAAATACAATTTTGCCGAATTAAAATAATACCTAAGTCAGGTTATAATACAGCCAAAGGTATTATTCGTAATTAAATAATATAAATAACTTAGAATTTAAACGATTAAAAAAGACTGAAGAGATGACGACAAGGTTTTTGTTGAACAACTTCTTCTATGTCACAAATATATTCGTGATTTTTTCATTCTGTGCTTGAACCGCCTCTGTGGTCTAGTGGTAAGGCGACCTGTCTCAGACCCAGAGGTCCCGGGTTCAATTCCTAGAGGCGGGAAAAAAAAATTGTGCTCGGTTTGGATGATGGTAGGGCTTGTTGTAAGTCCGCCTGGCTAGCTACCACCATCTTATCTAATTCTGCCGCCATAACAACAATGTTAACAGCAGTGTTGTGTAAATTGCAAGTAGAGTTAAGATAGCCAGTTCCTCTGTGGTTGGTTCCGGGAGAAGCTCGCTTCCATCTTCGGCCTTATCATCACTTACCATCAGGTGAGATTAAGGCTAAGAGCTCCCCGGTTGTGGATAAAAAAAAAATATATGTAATAAATATATAAAATAAATATACTTGTCGGAGACGAGTTGTATTCGGTACGCCAGCGCCATCTGTTGGCGTTCGATGGAGTTGGTGGATTGGTTGGTGGGTTGGTTGGATGGGTTGGTTTCGCGCCATCGGTTCTTGACTAATCGCGGTGTTAGGTACAATTTAGGTACTGAATGTTAATAAGGAAGGGACACTGCATACTTTTTCATAACACTAAAAACGTCAAGATTATTATAATATGACACAGTATTCGAGCCCTAAAATAATTATTATTCATCCCCTTCGACATTTCTAATTCATTCGGAAGCAACTGGTGTACAAATACATTTGAGTATTATTAAATGTGCCTTTATTCGCCCCAACGCCGACGGTTTATCTTGTAATATTAATATTTCCTTTATGATTGAGTGTCGTGCCGTGACATGGGGTCGCGCGTCCCGTCGCATCGTCCGGCGTACAGACGCGCGTCCGCACGTTATCGCCGTTGTCCGCGCGTCAAGTCCGTCATCGTGTTGCGATTGTTGTAGATGTGTGTGTGCAGTACGGTAACTAAATCCAAGTAAGTGCATTAACTCTTCGCTGCATTTATGTTTAGTAAACACTATAAAGTATGTACCAATCAATTTATAGTAAAAAAAAGTAAGCAAAAAGAAAAAAAAAAAAACTTAACGAAAAATTAAGATTTATGTTTTATTTAGTCTACATAGAAAAGTTACAAAAAGTACAGAATGTGTTGAAAGCGGTTGAATGATTTCTTCAATTTGTCTTTGTTTCGGAGCTACGTTTACAAATTGCATTCCGTAGGGAAAATAAATAAAGTGGAGTCAGTAGTGTAGTGGTCAGCGGCGGCTCCCGGCGGTGGTCGTCGACATGACGTGATTGAAGATTGATTAATTGATGGACGGAACCGGAGCGCTCTGCTCAGCCGCACACAGTGACCTGTGCTACATGCTATTAGAGTTAATCAATTCATCAGTGTATTGGATATTATAGACACAATTAGAGCTTGTATCATTTATCTAAGAAATTGTAATACCAATAAGGAGAATAATATTCATAAAATATTTGATCGTAAGTTGTGTAAGCTTGCCAACACTTGCTGGTTGTAGACGCCTGTTTCGTTTCTTCACTTCAAACCCTTAAAAAGAATAGTTTTTGCTCTGTATCAATGTTTCATGTGTTTCTCGTAAACATAAAACATTTTATTACGCATAAATCTGTTTGTGTGACTTTGTGTATTGCATAGAACCACGATGTGAACAATATAATAAATCCCCGATAGTACAACCGGGGGTGCCACGGGGCCCGTCGCACCACCCCTGGGCCCCTGCGCCCCATCTCGGCAAGTTTACAATCTCTTGTGTGAAAATAATTAATAAGTTAAGGGATGTCGCACAATGCCGCGGCGCAGTTCGAGAGACCCTCAATAAGCTACCCTAATATGATTCGATACGTGTGCACTGTGCAGACGCAGGACGAGCAGGGGGGAACCAGGGGGGAGGGCGAGGCAAGTTGAGGGTCGACTCTTAAATTCATTCCAGTCCATTTTATATGCAGATTTGGCGCGTTTGTTCCTGCAAAGTGCAACGACCCCGGAAAGGAATGTGCCACACCGGGCGTTCTGAGTACAGCTGCAAGTGTACCCATTCACTTTCAGTTAACACATTCTCGAACTTTCATTAATTTCCGAGTAGAAAGAAACCTAAATTAATCTAAATATTCTGGCGGAATAAAATTTATTGAAATGTTTTCAAACAGAGCTTTCTGAACTTTCTAAACAATGTACAAACAAACGGTCGGTCGTCGTCAGGGACTCTCATTAGATGATATCGATAAACTCGCGAACAAGTCGTTTGCGTCATGACGCCAGTTGATTTACGGCGCTCGTACCGCAGATGTAGATAGTGCAGTGAAAGTATTGTAACAGCAGTCCTCGATCAAATGCCTACATAGATTTATGTGCACCATTCCAGAACGCTGGCCTTTCTCCGTAAACGACTGCAGTTATTATTTCTATGTATAAGGCCACTTACATAAGCACGAGCGGCTGGCTGTGTCGTGGTTGTAATCTTTCTGCCAAGATGATGAAGATGACTACAAGATGTCATCGTCTTGGAATTTGTGACATATTGTACTGCGGTAGAGGTTTTCGGAGTTTAGCTATTTTAAAGCTGTTTTTACACATCAATTCGCGCAATAAACAGGTTCATCAATGACATAAAAGCTAGTTAGTTTTTCTTACCAACCTATTCAATGAAGGTTGCACTAAGTTTGTATTTTATAAAAATCATTTACTTATATAATTTTGGATATACTAAATCTCTTTTATACTTAAATACATTGTCTACTAAATAACTAAATTCTAAATTATTATAATTATAAGTTTCTTAAACGCACTCTCAGAATTTGATCAGGAGGTTTTATACATCTTGGCCTACTACACCTGGCTGGTTAGATAACTGGCAGGACAGAGGACAGCAAAAGCTTGAAATCGAAAATGGATTTTTCGAAGAGAACAGAATATTCAAGAACGTCCAGATTTTCCTATAAAAGGAGCCTGAGAAGCAATTTAGTTCAGTTTACGTTTACGTCTGGGTTCTGAGTGAACCATCTCCACTGCAGAAGGTATACTGCCTGATTCCTGGAGATTTATCTCGTGTTTGTACTGTTAAAGTTAACAGTGTTGGGGTCGCCGACGCTCTGACGCGCCCTTACATTTCTTCTCTGAAGTATACTTCTCGACACTGCGGAGACTGCTCTCAGATTCTTTCTTCGGTGCTGCCTGACTCCTGTTCCTCGGAGCTGCCCCACTAGATTGCGGAAGCTTTCCTGACGCGGAGCTGGGAGTTACCTTTCAAGTAATATAAATTTACCTCCTTCTTGCCTTGAGAGTGCGTATTAGGTAGGTTTTCATAAATTCAATTCTAGATATTGTATTTTTACCTTTTCATCAAATTGTTCAGTTTACTTTTTTATCTTTTTATTTGTTAGGAATAAGTAGTAATTGGGAGTCGTACTCGTAAGCGAAGTGCAATTGTTTGTCGTTGGGCGGCGCGACACGGACGCGGCACGGCACAAGCGGAAAATAAAGAAAAGGCCAAAAGGTCGGCTCTTACATTACAACGAGCAAAAAGGCACGCACACATATGCAGGCACACATACAGTACCTGTTACAAAAAAAAATCTTTCTTATTTGCAAAATAGTTGGGAAAATGTCATAAAACTATTCCAAATTTCAAGTTGATAGCATTAGTAGTTCTTGAGATTTCCAGCTGTGACAGACGGATAGACAGATAAGGGTTCTTTTTTACCATTTCGGTACGGAACCCTAAAAAGTGTAGTTTCCGTGGCAACAGGTTCGTGTTAGTTCATGTAGGATTTCTTTTTTTTATCAGGCAATTCCGCAGTAAGTCTTCTGTTTTCCCTCGTGCAGTGTCGCACTCCATAATAACCCGGCTAATGGCGTCGCCTCTCAATGTGGCGATCAGTCAGCCGCGAACTGTGCCTACTCGCAAGGATGCCTCACGACAAACGTTAATTTAATTTTTTTTTTTTTTGTGAATGAATTTATGGAATTTTACCAAGGTACTAAATTACGATAAACAAAAGCCGAATGATGGGTTCAAAAACAAAGGCCGGTAGATGCATGTAACTCTACAGTCACGGCGGCGCACGGTGGGCTGAAAATCGACTTTCATAGACTTAGGGATATCAATTTAAGGGTGTCGCTTTTTTTGGTGAGAACTGCTTCTACCAAGCATTTCTATGCTCTAAAAAGGCGAAAATGTTAAATTGGCTTATAAAGGAATGAGTTATATTTTTTTGCGAAAAATTTGTATGAAACTCGCATGAAAAATCCGATTTTCTTTGGAACTGCTAGTCAAACCGTAATATCCTTACAGGGGGTCTTAATACTAATTATTTGTGATTTTTCGACATACCACACATAACGGTGACTGCTGCAGGGTTTAAAAAAAAATATTTGTAAAATATTTTTTATTTTTTTTATTTCGAAAATTATTCATTTTATTCATCAAGTCAACAAACTAAGTTCTAATTAGCTACTATTATCTTCCTGGCCTAATTAAGGACTAGCATTCAACAATACAAATCATAAATTATTATCCTATTCTGAAAAGTAATTAGGATTATGAGTTCCAGTAAACACTTTACCATCATTAAGGACTTTTACCAGCTCATTTTAATGAAAATAACTAGTTAACATAGGTAAATAATAATTAATTCCAATTAAAATTCATTTATTTGATTCTTAAAATCTACTAAATACAATTAAACAATTTAAAACATAAATATACATTAAACAATTTACACCAATATACAATTAATAAACTAACTACGGACACGTAATAACAAAACAATTAACATTCAATATCACTCTCATCTGATTCTAATTCAGTCGGAGTCAGAATCCAAATTATTCAAATCCAAAAACTCGAACGGAGCTTCTGGTGACTTAATTAGATCTAAAGTTTCAACGAAGAAATCTCCTGTTTTTTCTTAGCGTCTAGTTTCGGTCTTTGTGCAGAGATCAAAGGATCAGACGAAAGAATAAGGTTGTTCAGGATATCGTCATTCGAAGATTGCCAGGGTCTTCTTGCGCGAATGGTATTCCCGAAACCTCCTAAAATCTTTGTTGCGGGCTTCTGAGGCTTCTTCTGAGAGCCGATTCTGATTGGAACAATATCATTATTGGCGATTATGTCTGCACCATGTATCAGCAACTTATGGACGGTAGATGATATGTGGTACCAGTCGTATAACTCTACGTACTTTTCTGCAGTTATGCGGGTATATTCTTTAAATCGGATAACATTGATGTGCTCTCTGTTGCTCGATGTTATTGCTTGCAGAATCACAGCAAATCTTCTAACAAGCTCTTCATCCAACCCTGTAATGGCTGCCGTTTTAGCGGGAGATTCGAAAAATCTTCTTGCTGTATTCCCGTCATTTGTTGACCCTGAGCCTTGCTTTACAATATCAATCAGAAGGTTGGGTTCATCCTTAAATTTGTCTTGAATATTTTTTTTTCTTTTTTCTAATAATGTCTTGTGCTCATTTTCTCTTGCAGCCCACTTCTTAAAATCAAGTTTTTATGCTATATGCAAAAGACATTCCATTGTATTTATACGGGCATGTAACGATGACAATCCAAATTCCAAAGCTCTATCGGATACAGTCTTTGTTGATACACAATCCAAGCGGTTCATTTCTGAAGGTTTAGATAAACACAGGTAGCAGGTTGCGTTCGATCTAGCTTCTGAAAGGTACGTGCAGATTTTAGCGTCAATCATTGTCATCTTCAGTTCATGAGTTACCTTATATTACTGCTGCACTCAGTGGGGATAAGGGACTTAATTTCGTCATCCATATGCCTTTTGTGACTGACCACCACTTCTTCACTCTCCTTCGCAAATGTAAATTGCACAGGACGGCAATATAACACTGAGCATGGTTTTGGATTCGTCCAAATACTTTCATCTCCAGCATCAGCAGTCAGAAGTAAAGGCACCAAGGACGTCATAAATATACTGGAATCGTCTTGTTGCCCCTCCATTTTCTGTTTGTATCGGCTTTGGTTTGAAGAACCATCAAATCCCCACTTAGATATGAGCTTCAAATCTCTGTTTTGAACATGTTCTGGAAGAGTTTCAAGGATCCTCTTTACTGTAATGTCGAATAATGCTTGAAGCGTAATTCTTGCTGATGAATCCGGTACAGTCAGTGATTGCTTCAAAGGATAACATTGTTGCTTTGCCTGTTGCACTTTGTAATAAGACGCGTAAACATCTTTAGCACCTTCCCGGATAGTCACCTCTCGCAGCGTGATGTATTGCCACTTAGAAAGCTTTAATGAAAGGAGCAAACCTAGCGCCTTTTCTGGTGTAAAGGTAGTAATCTGAACTGCCTTCTTAAGATTTTCCTTAATTTTAGTAGCTGCTTCTGGATTTTTCAGCATATATTCAATGACAGATGCTATATCTTCACGACCATCTTCTTTTAAAAGTAATGCAGCTGAATATGCCACTTCAGTTGACTCTTTGCCCTTGTAATCGTCAGACCTTCTCTTCTTTTGTTTACTTCCTAGATCCTCGAATGCTTTTCTAGGTCTTTTTGTCATAGTACCAATACCAATGGACGATGTCGATGGTTCTGGACTAATCACTTCTTGACACGCAATCCGGCCAATCGACATCAGCCTGGAGTCAGTTTTCGTACTGTTTTCTAAATGTATCAAGGATACGATGAGATTTCTGCCATCTTTGTGAAACAGCTCGTCCAAATCTTTGACTAAATTCGTCCAGCGGTACACGATCTTCGTCAGTAATTTGATCACCTAGGCTTCCTAGGTTTTCCTAGGAATCACGCTAGATGAGAAATTACAATAGGGACCTCATAATAAATTATGCGACGCTCGGCCGCGTATGCTGTTCGGAAGATTAGACTGTTAACAGATGTAGAAACCGCGCATTTGGTCTATTTTGGCTACTTCCACAGCATTATGTCGTACGGCATTTTAGGATCAGCTCACACCGAGATGCGACGCAACGCGACGCTGCGCGCACACTTTAAAAGAGCGACTCAAAATATAACTTTATTTTCTACAAGAAAAGATACACATTTCATTGTGAGAATTCAGAATACGTTGCACCATGCAGCGCTGCGCCTCGTGATGCCTCGCGGCGTAGCGCGATGCGAGATAATCGCGAGAAATCCGAGAATCTCCTGTATCGTGGGTGCGTTTACAAACATTTAAACTCACATACACAAACAGCCAGACACGGAACAACTACTTGTAGATCATACAAATATTTGTTCCAATCGCTTAACCACTGCGCCAACCATGCCGTAAGGCACACCACATGGGTTAAGGTCCAGGCCAATAGATTTAATCATCTCCTCGCGTTCCATCATTTGTATACCGCACGTTAAATTTCGAATTTAATTTCTGGACAGTTGGATAAAGAGGGGTCACCCTGTTGGAAATCTACTGCAGATTTTACTTAAGATTTAGCAACGGAATGGGATTTCTACGTCACTTCTTAAAGTGTATGTTAGGTCAATGTTGTCAGTTTTCGCCGACAGTAACTCTTTTTGTCCTCCTGCGCCTGCGCATGATGCTGTGGAAGACTGAATGTACTACTGCCAGTCAATGTCAGACCTGGGAGCAAGATACAGTGGTAAGAAACATTTTATATTTATTTAAACAAACTATGTTTATTCAAACATAGAGTTTAAAAGGAAAATATGTAGTTTAAAACTCTATATTTACCTATATTTATATTTGTTACAAGTTTCGTTACTTGATTGTTACAATGACCGCTGGCAAGTATTTAAGCAAAACTGCTACACTAGGTGTTTCAAACAACATCGTATTGTGTGTAGATAGTGATCTTGTACAGTGTTATCTGCTAGATTTATTAGGAGGAAACCTATCGCGGCCTAGAAAGAGCTGTAGTACTCCACATAGTATCATATAATTATCTACACATAGTATCGACGATCGCGGAATGCGAGGCCGTCTCTTATCTCTGCCGCTCGGTTGCCTTTGCCTGGCAGCTACGAACTACGACTCGCTGGTCAGCGCTTCAGAAGTCAAGGAGGCCTTTTATCGATGCGATCGCTATGTATGGCTCCACCTATGTGCTGATGAACCGAGAAAAACATATGGTCAGTGTTTATCGTGTGCAAAATTCATTTAGTTGTTACCCAGATTAAATACTGTTAAAGCGTTCAGGCAGATTTATCTGAAATAGTGTAGGCTAAAACATTGCGACTGCCAGTATAAATTTTACGCGAAGTGAACAGTTGAGAGATAGATACCCAAACAGTGCGGCATTCAGCGTAAGCAGTTCTGTGAAACAAACAAACGCGTGTTAATTAATTATTTGCAGAGTAAACAGTGAGCAAATCTGTAAATGATGCGCGATCTGCGGGCGCTAGATGTTATTGTGGTTATTTGGATCGACATTTTATGTAAAACAACAACGAGTTTTTCTCTTTGTCGGAACAGTTTGCTAGTACTCGTAGCAAAGAATTTTATTCGAATTTTCATTGTTTTTATTTTTTTCATTGTTAAGTAAGTATACAACCTTCATCAGATATCGACTCGACGTAGCGCTAGCGTAGCGGTAGTACGGCGGTGACGTAGCGCGACGTTGTCGTAGCAGTGGCGTATCAACAGCGTAGTGTAGCGCGCCGGTGGCGTAGCGGCTTTGCGCCTCGGAGCTGTAGCGTAGCGGTAGTACGGCGGTGACGTAGCGCGACGTTGTCGTAGCAGTGGCGTATCAACAGCGTAGTGTAGCGCGCCGGTGGCGTAGCGGCTTTGCGCCTCGGAGCTGTAGCGTAGCGGTAACGTAACGCTATCGTAGCAGCAGTGCGGCACACGGTGGTTCGAAACTGCTATATGAGGGACATTGGGTTTTTGTTTTACAAATTCCATTTTTTTTTAATACTTATCGAAAGATCTGTCATTTTGATAAATAATTGTTAGGAAACTTTTAATTCTACATTATCAGCGCGCGCCCATACTTGCCCGTTCAAGAGTTATGAGGTTCAGTAAAATTGATTTTGATTTGGATTTTTGTTCAGTAAAATGAAAAAGAAAAGTGAGTAAAAGGTACTGTTTTATTAATGATATCATAATTATGTAAAATAATTGTGTTACATTAAAACACTATAATTAAGGAGTATTAATCATTTCTAAACATATATTTATCAGTTTAATGCAAAAAAAAAAAATGTTTTCATAATTAAAGCAAATGTTAAATTCAAACAAAATTGTCTTTGTTGTTGGAAAGTAATTACAAACAGTGAAACAAAAAAAAAAACTTTTTTCGATAAATATATGTTTTGAAATGATTGATATTCCTTAATTATAGTATTTTAATGTAACACAATTATTTTATCTATGATTTCATTAATAAAACAGTACCTTTTACTCACTTTTTTTTTTCATTTTACTGAACAATAATCAAAATCAAAAGTTTCCTAACAATTATTCATCAAAATGAGAGATCTTTCGATAAGTATTAAAAAAAAAAATGGAATTTGTAAAAAAAAACCCAATGTCCCTCATATAGCAGTTTCGGACCACCGTGCGGCATTGGCGCGGGCGTAGCGAACCGTAGCGTCAGCGAAGCGTTGGCATGTCGGCTCACTCACCGTCTGCGATATCTCTACAAAACGTTCTGCTTGGCAACAAGTGAGATGATCCCAACATGATCCACTTCACAAGGAGACTAACGATATTTATTCGAGTTCTGAAGTGAAGCAAGTTAATTTCTCTCACTGTTGTCTCTATAGGAAGTGTATTATTATATATCATTATTGTATTATATTATTATTATATTTATTTAAAATATATTTTGACATTTTTGTGACATTTACGATATACTTTCTGATATAATAACCACACGTGCAGCTATACCGAATAATTATAATATATTTGACACAAGGGGGTTTATTTATAAACGCTGCTTAAAGTTAAATAATGATTAGCGACTGTTAAGCCACACATTTTTGACGATTGAACGTCACTTATCTTTAAGCAACGTTTATGAATAAATCCCAAGGGGGTTTATTCATAAACGTTGCTTAATATTATAATAATATATATATAATATATAATAACATCTTAATATCTTCTTATGTATACAACACAATATATCAGTTCTATTATTGCGACGCGCCTAAATGACTAGATGTATGAACGTGGACAAAGCAAAAGGAGTAAGTAGGTACGGGTTGTTTAAAGTAGCGGGCGTTTTATAGTTTCTGCCTAACCCCATGGCAAAAGCAGAGAGTTTATGTATGTTTGTGTATATATTATAGCTAGGTACGTGTGTTAAGGGTTTTATGTCGATTGTCATTTTCATTAATGATTTGACAATTTAAGTCATTCCTGTGTAGGTTCTTTTGGCTCGCATATTGTTGAACGTTTTCTTGTGGTTTCTTGTGGTGTTTTACGACGACCTTTGGCTTTGTTTCTGGATATCTGGTACTGCTCTCTCGACCGACCCCGGCTTTCACGGACTTTGCATCTTCTCATTTCGATTTACTTTGGCTACTCGTTTGGACAACTGATTTTGCCCTATTTCTAATGGAGAACCAGCGCTGCAGTGGCTGCATTAACTGTGGTATAGCAACGTTTCGCATAAGGAGGCATTTGTTGGATTCGGATGAAATTCAATCTGTTATAAGACAGTGGATTACTCCGCGATTGGTGAGTTTTAACACGCGTGAGTTTTCAGTAACGTCTTCTAAGGGTGTAGCTATTTGTTTATACTTATGTAGGTTTTTTATTTAAGGTCACTGCATCTGGTCCCAAAGAAGTCCACTGCTGCTCATAGGTACCTAAGCCTCACATGCTGAACCTATGACCTGGTAGAAGTCACGGGAATTAATTGTATGCGAGAAGCACAGAGCCGATCTATGTGATACCTATAGTTTATTTGTACATACGTAGTTAAATATGATTAAAAGTAAATAATAATACCAGCCTATTATTGTCTCACCTCGTACGTACAGAAGAGAAACGAACATTGCACGTTTGCTCAAGACGGGTAGGCGATATCAGACTTATTTTAACAATAAATCTAGGTTTCCTCGCGATGTTTTTCCTTCACCGATGTCAGTAATGTCCAAGATAATTTCAGAAACTACATATGAATTGAAAAAAGTCACACTTGTACTTGCCCGGAATTGAACCCACTGGACCATCACGAGAATAACATGCCTACGATATTTAAATGTCAAAATGTCATACCCGAATTTTCACCTAAAATGTCTTATATCTCTTCACCACGGACTTCTGGAGTAATAAAATATAAACAGGACTATTAAATAAAAATATTCCTTCATGATATATATTGTTTTATTTATGTCCGTGCTAGGCCATACTTGTATGGGAGCGTTATCCATCTCCTTTTTGTGTACAATAATTGGTGCGGTAAGAATTTATAAAAGCATAGACTTTTAAGTTTAAAAATAAATTAAAAAATGAAAAAGAAATTGGTAACAGTTATTGGTGCTTGGTGTTAGTAGGTATGTTTAGTAGATATGAATGTGTATCTGTGAGTGAGTAAGGTGTATGTGTGCGTGAATGCGTGGGTGTAGTGTGTGGGGGGGAGATGAATGAAATTGGCTATTTTAGGACAGCAAGTAGTTTTTCTGTTTCTTCATAATTTAACTCCTGGAGCCAATTGCTTATCTTGATTTTGCATTTGGTTTTGGTGAGGTTATAAATTGGGAGTATCTGATTTATTTTATTATAAAGAAAGCAACCAAGGTAGCAAAAGAATCGATGGGAGGAAGTAGTCGAGAGCCGGATATGATGGCGGACTATGGGATCGAATCGTCTACTTCTGTGGGAGAGAGAGTGGTTGAAGGTAGTGAGGCCATGCTGTTTTACAACCGTATGCAATATGAATTGCTGGCGAGCCGTTAACACCTTTGCTTCCCTTTACAACATATCCTTTGGATATCTGAAAGGTCGGAATAAGGATACTTTCAGAATAGCTCTCTGCGCTCGTTCAAGCTCTAGCATAGAAGGTAAGGAAAGGTAAACAGGTTAAAAGAATTAGCACATTGAAGACTTTAGATCCATACTTAGATGAGTTACAGTTGCTTCGGGTTGGCGGACGCCTTAGACACGCTAACATTGCGGATCAAAGTAAGCACCCAATCATTTTGGGTCATAGAAACAAACTTACTCCTTTGATCATTGCCGATGCACACTCAAGATCCCTACACGGAGGAATCCAATTAATGTTGAGTTTTTTGAGAACTAAGTATTGGATAACACGAGCTAAAGGACAAGTCAAACGATATGTTCACCGATGTTTAATGTGCTAAACAGAATGCGACTGCTAGAACGCAAGTAATGGGCGATTTGCCGAAGGTTCGTGTGACACCAGCTCGACCATTTCTGCATTCCGGTGTCGACTTTGCTGGACCAGTACAAGTTCTATGAAGCAAGGGAAGAGGAGTCAAAACACACAAGGCGTACATGTAAATTTTTATATGAATGGCTACCAAGGCCATTCATTTGGAGTTAGTTGGAGATATGACTTCAGAGGCGTTCATCGGCGCATATAAAAGATTCTGTGCAAGAAGAGGCAAATGTGCACATTTATGGAGTGACCAGGGGAGGAACTTCATTGGTGCAAATAAAGAACTGGTATCTATGTGGAAGGAAGCAAGCTTGGAGTTTTCTGGAGCGATCACAGACACGCTTGCATCTGATGGCACGCAATGGCATTTTATTCCTGCATACAGCCTAAATTTCGGCGGACTATGGGAGGCAGGAGTAAAATCCACGAAGTATCACTTGAAATGGATACTCACCAGCAATTTAACTTTCGAGGAGATGTCGACAGTGCTGTGTGAAATAGAGGCTTGTCTGAACTCGAGACCGTTGTGCCCCCAAGATGAATTAGATAATGTGAATATCGAGTCAGTAACACCTGGGAATTTTTTGATTGGAGAGGCGCCAATTGTCATACCTAGCCTAAATTTACAAAACTTGAAAGTGTACACGTTGTCACGATGGCAATATGTCCAAAAGTTGTTGCATGATTTTTGGTCTAGATGGCAACAGGAATATTTATCTAGACTGCAACAGCGTCCAAAATGGCTCAAACGAGAAAAGGAGTTTGAAGTCGGTAATATTGTTTTGATCAAGCAGGAGAACCTACCACCAGGGAAATGGTTACTGGGACGTACATATAATGAGCAAACATCCAGGACCAGATGGATTCACAAGAGTTTATTGTCAAGAGCGGTGACAGTATTAAAGATAAAGATAAAGATAAATTTATTTGTTCAAACATGTGTAACATGATACATGAATATGCACATATAGATGGAAAATATTAAGTAAGACCAACATGTTTTGCCTCACTTGGCGTACAAAATGTTTATATGATATTAATTAAATTGGCAGTTATAAATTAATTATTAATGTCAGTTTCACACATAAAATTAGAGTTGGTGCAAAATATGGTCTATAATTCAATATACAATCAGAGTCAGTACAAAAAGCAGTCAATATTAATTACAAACAAAATATGTCAATATAATGATCAAAATAAATCAACAATAACATTCAAAATTTATCATTTAAAAAGTCAACAATGTTATAGTAACACTTATCAGTAAGCAGCTTTTTAAGTGTTTTCTTAAATAAATTAAAATTCAATTGCTTAATGTCATTCGGAATTTTATTGTATATTAATGGGGCCATGCATACTACACTTTTACTTAGAAGTGCTGTTTTAGCCGGGTGTGATTGCACCCAAAGTCGATACTTCTCACGTCTATTTCTATTAGAATTATTTGACAAAAGAGGAAACCATTGAGGATTACTTTTTACAAAAACAGCTATTTCCAATATGTACAGTGACGGAAGTGTTAAAATTCTGTGCTTTATGAACATAGGTCTGCAACTGTCCATAGTTTGCAACCCAAATATAGCCCGTACACAACGCTTTTGCGCTTTGAACAACGTGTCTTTGTTCGTTGAATTTCCCCAGAAAAAAAGAAAAAGAACTGAAAGAGAACTGTGAATAAACTCTGTCCACTGCCAATAGAATGTAACGTTGAATAGTCCAATAATTTTGTTAATTAGTGTAGATAATTTTGCATGAACAATGTTAATTGCGCATTATGGTGCATTTGAAAGGACTCATATAGTCCTTTGGTGGGCGGCTTATGTTGGAGCTCATTTCAATAGGTGTAACAGTTATAGGTGCAAACAAACATGCAGTCCACGTTTTTTTATAGGAGTAAGTAGCTAGCCGCCGACCGTATTAAATATGATGTATCAATATTTTCTGAGTTAGTTGCCAATAAACACCATCAAAGATAGACGCTTGTTTCCCTGAGTCAGCTACTCGTCATACGAAATTGAACCCTAACCTACATAACAAAATGTGTAAAGTATAATTACTTATGGTAATAGAAGAAATTATGTAATATCCAGCTTTTATATATAAATTGCACTATGAAAAGCATAGCTAAAATCGTTTTGTTTGTAAAAAAATACAAAAGAATAAACCATCGACAAACTAAACCATTCAGTACCTAGTGGTCCGTAACTTCGTTCAAAATAGATTTTTCCCAAATGAATGTATGAATAATTTAGTTACTTCGCAGATTACTAAGGTTACAAGTCTGGCAAGGTTGGTAACCTCGCCAGTGATAGCGACACGTAGTCGAACGCGCGCGTGCTATGTGATCACCTGCTTCGGAACTGTTCGGAATTATTCGGAAGTCATGTAAAGTGACTACTGCGAGAAGCATCAATGAACAGATTACACTTACGCTATGTACTTAAAGTAGGCTTGTTGCTGTGATTCACTGAATGTGGGTAATATGAATGCATGTCGCTGGAGGGAACGGTATTCTGACAGTCGCCCGTTGTGTGCACGGGGACTAGTTGTTACTCAGCAAGGGAAGAAAAGTGGATCTTTATTAATGCAATGTAGCTAGATGGACCGACGACCTCAAAAGGTGTCTGGGATGGACTGGATGTGGAAGGCGGAGGACAGGGTGTTGTGGCAGTGTGTGCGCAGCATGGGAGAGGCTTATGTTCAGCAGTGGACTGCGTTAGGCTGAGTTGATTGATTAATGCGGTTAGTTTGCTGGTAAACGAAATTCGTTATGTTGGACTTTCAGTAGGTAGTGTTGGGAGGCGTTTCAGTCATCTGTTGGTCGTCAGAGCATTGTTATTAGTTGCAGGATTATTATGTTAAGGGGAGGGGGGGGGGGCGTATACACTCCATGAATAATGTTTGATGCATTGGTTAGCGGTTTGTTTGTACGTAAGAGATGTTTATCGACTCGAAACTATTTTAGTTATAACCAAGTATACATAGATAGATAGATAGATAGAATACTCTTTATTGCACACCATAATAATAACAGATTTATATTTAGAAACTTTACAAGGGGTGACACAATTACAAATAACAATTACAATTTAGTTCAGGCTAATAAAAACTGTTGCGTTTAATGACGCCGCACTCACGTACAATAGTGAGCCACAAATTCCTTGGCGTTTCTACTTACTGACATTGTGACTGTTTGGAACTATGTCGCAATTTTAATGAAATCCTTTGTCCCGAGAATGATATTATGAAACCGCGGAATGGAGCTGAAGGTTCAGGTAATTTTGTTTTCATACACTCGTATCACTTTACGTACGGTAGCGGCTGGCAGCACATGCACACTTGCACAGTCATTAACAATAACCTGGCCGTGGCTAGAAACTATCTGTTTTAATTTACGAGTGGTATTTTCCGTATGCATCCGTATTTTATGAACTAAGTAAATAAAAATGTTAT
Organism: Dryobota labecula; assembly: GCA_947523025.1. Lineage (NCBI taxonomy): Eukaryota > Metazoa > Arthropoda > Insecta > Lepidoptera > Noctuidae > Dryobota > Dryobota labecula. The sequence goes on along the minus strand of OX383292.1, from coordinate 27,276,586 downwards.
AGTTTTATTGGCGCCACGATCTAGATGTAAATGCGGTATAAATGTGGTTACAGTGTTTAAATGATTGCGTGGAATGTTCCTTGTGACTTGTGAGTCGCGTGCTGCGATCATTTAGCGTGTCGCAGTGTTTTTCCAATGAGTTGTGTGTAGTATCTGCCGTGCTTTAGACTGACAGTTCATCGGTGTAGCACCTCGGATGAGCTCATGTATGTATCATAATATTGGATATCGATCCAACTCATAGATATATGCATACTGAACCGCAGTAATGTGCTACTTCTAACGTTTTATTTACATCTGATACGGAATTTGCCATTTGCAACCTTATTCATTCAAATGATGTTGGAATTTGTTGAATGAGTCACTGTATTTTTAAATAAAGCCAAACTCCAACGAGTGAATTTGATAATGGTTTATATTAAAAGAGTGTAGGTATACAAAATTCCTTGCTAATGTAACTGTGCCTCAAATTCCAGTGAACGATGACCGTGAACTTAGGTAATGTTACGTGTGGAGTGTGTGTGTTCTTGCTTTTCTTTTTTTACTGTGATTCAATGTCGTAACACACTGAACGTGATACAACACTGTGTAAGGCTCTACAGCAATGTCACAGACGGAGACGTTTCCATTAGCTCATTTGCAGGCAGGCTTTAAATCTTGCCAAGGTTACGGACTACGAGTAATACTGATATGTCTCACATGTAGTGAGGGATTGAATTACCTACGACTCCTTCTGTATCCATCAAGGATCTCTTAGCCTTAGTACAACATAAGAAACCGTCACGCTCGTCTGATTCTTATTGGCGGAATGGCAACATAATAGAGGAACATAGATACTTATAGTAAAGTAAAGCGGTGACGATTTTATTCAAGTTCTATATATAATCGGCTTCTCGTAATACTGACAACTTGCATGATGAAGGTTACCTTGTCTTGCCCCGGTCGAGTAAGTTCTTGCATAAACACTGGCTGCGGGCGAGGCGACGCTAGTCCCGTGAGAAGACAGCACTATCCATGCAAACACCTTCTGAATATTAATTGCTAGTGCAGGATTGCAGGAAAATGTCGGATGTTCGGCGACAGCGGTAGTGAGTGTGGAGTCACGCTATAATCTCTTTTTTTAATGGGAACTCCGTAGTGAAAATGAGAGATGATAAAATAGTTATATTATATTCTTTCGTAGATGTTCGTTGCTACTTCTCCGGTATGGTTTTCTTTTATATGTCGTAGAAAGGTAGTAACTTTTCCGGATTTCACCTTAGCTTTTGTTTTCGTCAATAGTTTCTCAATAATCTCTCTCTCTCTCTCTTTAATCCGACGCTCAACCGCAGGTAGCTTTCGCACACTACCCATTACATGAGGGTGAAGGGTTTGCCATAGCAATGAAAAGAATCCCTTTCGTGCCTTCGTGTGGAACCTTATGTATGTAAACAAGATGTTAACGGTCGGTGTTATTATGTAAACATATCAGTTAGTTTAGATAACTACCAATAATATTGTGGTTACTAGCCCTTTAAATGCCAAATATCGAATGTATATGTATCTATTTATTTCAGCAGGTTACAGAAAGGTGAACATTTTTGGAAAAGGTATTAAAATGTCTGATCTTGAAGAAGCGGACTCAGTTTACTAATGGAACAAGCTGACGGCACGTACCGCACGTACGACCACCATAACATTATTCATCTCCAAAATAAAAAATCTTTCAAGAAAGGTTAGTGACACATTTCGCAGAGTTCGTAACATCCAAAGTTGCACTAATTGCATAATATGAGTCGAAATGATTGCGACTTAAACTTTCTTATTCTGTCATGAATTCATGATTCATTAATTACAGGGAAGCTAATCGAAAAATTAATTAATGACTTGACAAATTCTGCAGAGTTTGAGCTGTTGCAGTCAATTAGTAATCTATTGCCGTTTACTAGATGTTTTTATAAAGATAAGGCTCACTGAAGTTGTTTACTCATTACAATAAAATGTTCGGAATGCGCGCACAAGGTCGCCTCGGTGAGAGGCCTTCAGGTCACTGACCCACACTGTTACTATGAGGTAATCCGCGCTAGTGCTAGACCGACATTGTCATCATTGTCTTAGTTTTGAACACAATTGAGTGAACATTGGACAGTTATTATTCTTCAGACTGAATGTAGGTCAACTTGAAAGTCACGCATCCAACAAGCCTGGTGCCTAGTCAGTTCATCAAGCTAGTATTTTCTTTTGAAGAGCCAGTGGTCAGTGTGCGTATAGACCGACTCTATTTGTCAAACAAACGCTAACGTGACTGAATGCGACCGTTTAGATCTCATGCCGGAATTGAGGCCAAGGACACAACCTCCAGCAGTAGTAGACAGGCATCTAGGTGTATTGGTGCTATGATGTGATGTGAATATGGGGTCTTCGAGGATTTTTATTTTTGTACCTTTGAGTGTAGGGATATTGTTATGTTGTGTATAATGTGCACGCATATAGATAACGGACGTATAACCAACCTATTAGACATGGGTTACAGCAGCCATGAATGTATGAATGCAGAATCTTTTCTCAGTAAACTGCAGAAGCAACGTCTGCGTCGTAAACACACGCAAATACAAACATTTACATTTATATGCAAGGAATCTGAATAATCAATATTGTACAAGAACTAAGCTATTGTTTTGATAGAAGTACTCATTCAAGTCAGATTCTACCAAGTTTATATTAATAAACAAAAACCAAAGAGCTCTCTTTTTAGTTAGGTGTCATTCTTTTCAAAATGAGTGGCAAAATGCAGGCCGGCTACAAACACGTGTGTCAGATGATCAGTAGAGCGTGACACATGGTTTGTGGAGGACACCCGTGTGTGGCACGCCTTTTGTTGGCGCCAGAATGAATCGCCTCCAGTCAATAACTTATGTGCTAAACGTTCTTATTTATCTGTCAGTTTCAGGCAAGGAGCTGTCCTTGTCCAAGTTAAGGCTCGTACAGACTAGTGCAATATCGCGGGCGCGACGCGACACTAGTAGCACAATTTCTTTGTCGGTGCCTGTCGCGCCCGCGATATCGCGCGAGTCTGTACGAGCCTTTATTTTGGTGTGAACTCAATGCGCAAACTTTTTTAAGAATGGTCATATTTTAGCATCGCCATTTTATTTTAGCTACTATATTATTAGTTTGACAAGCAATCTTTATGGTAAGACTATGGACAGCTGAATTTTCAAGTTCCCGGCTTTATAAAACAGGTTGTTACTTTCATTGGAAGCATGTATTTTTAACCCCGGACGGATAAAGTGGGGTGTTATAATTAACTAAGTTTAACGGGTGTATCTGTGTGATTGTCTGCGCCATCGTAGCTGCCAAACAGCTGAACCGATTTTGTTTTTTGTTAAACCTTGACCGAGAGTGTTTTTAGATATAATTCAAGAAAATCAGTTCCCCCATTTGAAGATTGTCAGCTTTTTTTAGTTGATGAATGAATGGTCTGATGGTGGAGTAGCAAAGAGAAATGAGGATAACGAGGCACGTGTCTACACATCTACACTTTATAAAGAGTAAAGATTTGTATTTTTGTATGTTTGTATTTTTGTTTGTAATGAGTAGATAAACTCAAAAACTGCTGGACCGATTTTAAATTAAAATTCCTCCACCAGTAGAATGCTATATTATCAATTTATCACTGAGTAACATAATTATGCTATATTTATAAAGATATCAAGCGGGCGAAGCCGCTGGAGGAAGCTAGTAATATAATAATCTAAACTAATATTATAAAGCTGAAGAGTTTGTTTGTTTGAACGCGCTAATCTCAGGAACTATTGTTGGAATTGCAGAATTCTTTTTGTGTTGGATAGCCCATTTATCGAGGAAGGCTATTGGCTATTAACATCACGCTACGATCCTTAGGAGCCAAGCGAAAAGATCAAAAGTCAGAAAGAACGCTAAGCGATAACGAAGTTATAGCGATCGAAGGGATGCGACGCGATGGGTGGGCCGAAATTTCACGGGAACGAAGTCGCGGGCAGAAGCTAGTCTATACTTAATATTATAAAGCTGAAGAGTTTGTTTGTTTGTTTGAACGCGCTAATCTCAGGAACTACGGTTGGAATTGCAAAAATATTTTTGTGTTGGCTAGTCCATTTATCGAAGAAGGTTATAGGCATTGACATATATATTACATAGGCTATATAATATTTAGGCTTCCATTGCGTGCGCTGCGTAAACGGTTACGCAAATATCATGTATGATGGAATTGTTCCTCTATAAAAGTTCAAAAAAAAGTCAGTGACAGCATATTATGTCTATATGTTAAGATTGACTCACTACAATCTTTTTTTATAGTAATCTAATATGTTCGAAATTAATGCATTATTTGAGAAGGAATTTTACCAACATAATATAAATACATAATAATAACATTAGGTTAAGTTCCCCATCATGACCTTTGCGAGTCCAGTCTTTGCACACGCAAAACCCCAGCTCATCCATAAGATGCAAACCCTACAGAACCGATTCCTTCGTAAAATCACGGGAGCCCCCTGGTTCGTTCGGAACACCAACCTCCGCGTAGAACTCAAATCCCCACGATAGCCCAATTCATGAAAGCATTTCAAAGCGTTTCTTTGACACAGCAGCCACTCATCGCAACGCTCTAGTTGTGAAGGCCGCAAACTATGTCCCCTCTCAAATCAGCAGTACCCGCCGTCCAGGGCATGCACTGACCGACCCAGACGACCCCACTACTCTCCTCCAGGAGAGTCGTAGGGAAACTAGTACAGTTCGCAAACATATTACAAGATCGTCATTCCGACCTCGCCGCCGAGGCCCCGCGCGAAATCCCTGACTAAAATTAAATAGTCCTCCCCGACCCTTGCTTGTAAGCGAAGCGCCAGCACGCGCTATAGCTGAGCCTGTAGCTTTAAATCCCCCTGAAAATAATCATAGCTCTGATTTTATCCAGCCACCGACGGTCCCTTGCCATCCTCCCTCCGAAGCTGCCCTAAGCCGACGTTCGTACCCCACAGGGGGTGCCCTTAGCGAGCAGTCGTTTAGTTTATAAGTTTTTACGCCCTGGCTGGAGGCATTATGTTCTGTTAGGAGCTTAAGGCAACCACAGGAAAGTCCGGTTAAAGAATCTCAACCCCTCGTGGTTAACTCTGAGATGGCCGGAAAAAAAAAAATTAGTTAGGTTAAGTTACACCACTATTAACATTATATGGATATTTGTTTATCTGAAATAAATTATTTGAATTTGTATTTGAATAATATTAATCCTTATCCAAATAAATATGTTATTAATCACAAGTATCTTAGGAGATATCATAATTTTAAAAAGCTAAAGAGTTTGTTTGGTTGAACGCGCTAATCGCAGGTTCGAATTGAAAAAATATTTCAGTGTTGGATAGCACAATTCTTTAGGAAGGTTATAAGGTTATTTAACTTCACGCTACGACCTTAAGGAGCCTTGCAAACAACGCTAAGCGAAATCGGAATAATTGTGCGGGCGGGCAATGTGATGCCACGGGGCTGAATTTTACGCGGACGAAGTCGCGGGCAGAAGCTGGTATATAATAAAGTTTAAAAAGCAGAAACTACGGAAAACCCCCGACACAAACTAAAATCTCTAAAAAGTAAAAAAAAAAATGAGCCCTATTAAGTTTAATATTGTTGTAGGTAGTATTTTGGTCCAAGCGTCGCGTCGCATCGGGGGACGGCTAATGAAAACGCCAAACAGACAAGATACATAGCAATAACTAATGTATGCTATTGTAGAAAAGGTTACAGACCGTGTAAACCCCGAAGCGTGAGCTTGGATCAAAATAATATTACCTACAACTTAATTGAAAGGGCCAATCCATCTTTTTTTTTACTCTAGCTGTATTTGGTTGTGTCGGGGTTTTTGTTTTATGTATCTTAGTTGTTTGTGTGTGTCAAACTTCGGTTCAGTAAGTTTCTCGGAAATAATTAGGTAAATATTACCCGGAAACAGCAAACAATTCGGATATTTATTTATTTATTTATCTTTATTTCAGACACACAGTCCATAAAAATTTTTACATACAAAGAAGCTGTTAGTAGGGTTGTTACACACAATTTTTTACAAACAATAATTTAAAATAAAATAATATGGTGTTAGATTTGTTAGTAAACAAAACAAGTTACACAATAATAAGTTGTCTATTTCCTGTTCCTGTGTAGGTGAACACCTGCCCAGTAAACATTAAATGCGCGCATAAGCGAAGTAATTTCCTTGTTTTTTTTTTTTACGCTAGTTTTTTATTTCTGTATTTTTTCAAGTTTAACTTAAATACAACATACAAACTAAAAATAAAATATTTATACTATATACCTAAACGAAAATTAAATAAAATAAATAAAAAGGGTAAGTGCTCATTGGGCATCAAAAATTCTTCCGCATCGCCGTCAGTGGGAAAAGTGCCCAAAAGGCTGGCAGCGTTGCCACGTTGGATGGCAACGCTGATTCTTAGGCCTAAAAATAGGCCAGCCCTCTGGTCACGTGAAGAGTCGACCAACCGCTTGGCGATGTCCCGTTATACACGATGAGCACTCGGACCCCACGGACCTAATTTTTCAACCCCAAACGGCTCTAAAATATAACTCCCTATGAGGTGGTTATATTTGCGCCGTTTGAGTTTTTCTGCACCTGCCGCAGCCGCCCCAGCACAACCCGCCGTGCTAGGAAAATGGGATGGCGCGAGGTGTCGACACAGGTTGCATCCTTAAAGCCTTTTGTTTTTGACGCTGAGAAATGCATTACGCATGCCCGCTCGTCGGGGGACGAGACGGGGTATGTGGGACTCCCTGCCAAAATGTCAGTATACCCACTAAAACTCATCGGAGTTCCCTCATCGCCTTGATCGGAGGGTCATGGGAAACCGGCTCAGCCTTTACATCCACAACCCTCCCGGTGCATGTCCGCCTAGCTGGCGGGCCCCGCATGCACCCCCCGGGCGGGGGATACGGGAATGGCCGGGAACACCTGGCCATTCCCGTCCGACACTGGTGGAGGCCTGTCCAATACAGGCAAGGGTGCCCCCGCACCCGTTGCCTGCTGGCCTCCACCTGGGACCCCGCGCCAGACGACCCCGCGTCCAGGCGCCCCTGGTCCCCCCGCGACGGGTCAGGTCAGTGGCCCCGCCGCCTACCACTTTTCGGCCGCAGAGGATAGGGAGAGCGGCCAACGCAATACCGACACTCCTCTTCCTCTGCGGCCCCACCGCGTCCGCCATCATACGGTGGCGACCCCGTCAAGGCCGCGGAAGGTAGGAAGAACGGCGCACCTCAATACCGGCACTCCTCTCCCGCCGCGGCCTCCCAACTTCAGCCACGATGTCGCCCATTCCACATCGCGGCCCGTCTCAGTTGCGATGTCGCCGAAGCGGCACCGCAACCTACGGCCGCTACGTCGTCGGCTTATCCGCAAAAGCCCTGATCAGCGGCCCCCTCTTCGGGTTCCTCTTAGCTTCACCGTGACCCTTCAAGCCACGGCTACTGAGCCCCCCGCCTCGACAATGCGGGAACCCACCGGGGGGAGCATCCTTAAGACCTACCCAACTTCCAAGGCATTATGGTCATTCCGTCTGGCCTCTTCCCATCGTCACGTGCCAAGCCACTGGGTTCTTAAACAGCAGGCACCCCGGCGGTGACAAGAGCCCGACGGATAATGTCATTAATACTGGCGTGCCATGCTAATCGACCAGCGCTCCTGCTGCAGGATAAGCCATGGTGTCCGAGGCGGTCGACTGCTTCACCGCACTGACAGCGATGTGGAGCCTCGCAACGAGCGCCCAAACGCAGACTTGTAGCGATCCGGAAAGTGGTGTCACCCAGCATAGTGCCTATGTTGGGTGACGGTAGTACCTGAAGCCAAAGGCCCACTCCCACTCTCCCACAGCAAGCAGGTGGGTTCGCTCAGCAGTATTGGTGGACGTATTAATGAGGTTATTCCATACCAACCTGCAGAGCGGCTCATCCCACTGTCTCTGGGAAGACGGGTTTTCGGGCTGTACCGTATTCGGACAAGCCACATTCCAGGCGTTCACTGAATCAGTCAAACACGGCACTTCAGAGTCAAGCTGAGAAAGGGTTAACTTTTCGGTGCTGTGGACCGAGGGCAGGTAAACTAGAAATTTTGCGGAACATATATATAAATATATTTCCTTGTTGATTTATGAATGAAAAGGATTACGAGCACAATATGATTTGATTGAGGAACACCGTTAGTGATAGAGGTTGGCAAAGCTTTTTTTTTTTTTTTCTCTTTGACGATGAGATTTTTGACGTCATTCCTGAACTGTGAACTATTCACTCACGGTTCAAGTGGCACTTGACTGAACTCTCAACTGGTTTCGCCCTACATGGGAACGAGAGTGCGCTTGTAATCACATCGTTAAGGAGATAACATACCTACATGTTGTTAATATCGTGCTGTCACAGAGTCGTTTCCCTCTCTTCTCTTTGAGCAAGCTTTTGGCACTTGGCAGCTAGCATTCCGACTTCGATCACAAAATAAAGAGTTTGTTTGCGGAAGCTAAACAGACTGCCGTAGAAACACACATATTGAGTGATCAGGGAAAAGATATAGTTAGAACTGGCGTGTCTTGCGATTGATGACTTTGAACTATTGTTATGTCTCCGCTATTATTTAAAGTAGGTTAGTGTCCTGACAGCGGTAAAGCAGTTGGTCTTCTGTGCTTCTCCCATGGTGCGGTCGGCGCTCAGTGGAGCATGCTAATGAGGCTGGAGGGCGGGATGACGTCACGGCGCGTCCTTGAGCCGAGGTGTACCCTCGACCAGGTACCTACAGCTGTGACGAACTTAGCCACATACACGGAAACGGAACCACTTGTTCCACCTTCAGTAAGCTCCACCGTGCCTATACGAGCTTCACACTTCAAATGCATAAGTAGTATTTTTAAACATTAGCGTGAAATGAGCCGGTCATTCATCATTTTCTACATTTCTTACTTTTGCAAGCCATTTTGTAAGTGTGTCATCATATATTTTACTAGCTTCTGCCCGCGACTTCGTCCGCGTTAAATTTCTTGTTCCCCCGACCCACCCCGTCGCAACACATTGCCTGCCCGTGATTTTACTTCATTTTCGCATAAACTTTCATTTAAAAAAAATTGTGTCCTAGTTAATAGGAATGTTATTCTTCCTCAAGAATTGGGCTGTAAAATGCAAAAAGATTTTTTCAAATCCAACTCGCAGTTCCAGAGATTAGCGCGTTCAAAAAACAAAAAACCGGCCAAGTGCGAGTCGGACTCGCGCACGAAGGGTTTCGTACCATCCATACAAATCCTTACTAATATTATAAATGTGAAATTAACTCTGTCTGTCTGTCTGTCTGTCTGTCTGTATGTAACGTTTTCACGCCTAAACCGCTGAGATACCGCCGATAGACCGCCTGGGATATAGAGAAGGACATAGGCTACTTTTTTACGCGATAACCGACATCCACGCGGACGGGGCAAAAAAAACGGCAAAAAAAATCATGTCCGTTGTATGGGAGCCCCCCTTAAATATATTTTTTTTTCTGTTTTTTAGTATTTGTTGTTATAGCGGCAACATAAATACATCATCTGTGAAAATTTCAACTGTCTAACTATCACGGTTCATGAGATACAGCCTGGTGACAGACGGACAGACAGACAGACAGACAGACGGACAGCGGAGTTTTAGTAATAGGGACCCATTTTACCCTTTGGGTACGGAACCCTAAAAACTAACTCTTCAACTTTAGAATAGACTACCTCGCAGAGTTGATCATTATTTTGCTGCGGAGTTATTATAAAACAGTTATATCTCCTAAGATATTCATTGAAATTAAATGATGTAAGGGCAACTTTGTTCAAAATTAAATACTTGTGATGAATAACGTATTTATTTGGATAAGGATTAATACCATGTTTATGAAAACTCCTTCGCAAATAATGCATTAATTTCGAACAAATTTGATTACCATAAAAAAGGTTATAGCGAGTTAATCTTAAAAGATAGACATATGCTGTCGCGGACTTTTTTTTAGAACATTTAAAGGGGAACAATTCCATCATACATGATATTTGCGTAACTTAAACCGTTTACGCAGCGCACGCAACGGAAGCTCTCAAAAAGGAATATTTTTTCCCGTTTTTGCAACATTTTTCATTTATGCTCCGCTCCTATTGGTCGTAGCGTGATGTTATATAGCCTATAACATTCCTCAATAAATGGACTATCCAACACAAAAAGAATTTTTCAATTCCAACCAGTAGTTCCTGAGATTAGCGCGTTCAAACAAACAAACAAACAAACAAACTCTTCAGCTTTATATATTAGTAATAGATTATTATATCGACTGTTTCATAAATTCGTTTGGCCGGATTTCAAGTGGTCACAAACATAATAATTACTCCACGCTGTATGCGAAGTTAGTGCGAACTGCTAACTGTACGGAGAATGGGGACTTTCTCTGTGTTTACTTCAATGGTCGCTTTCGCCGCAGTTATCCGCGGCCCACATCTTAGTTAGTGCTTATTCTTATAAGCCCTAGGGCCGGCTCCCGGATACACCACACAATCAACTTTGAGAACAGCTTTCCCGAAGATTCTAACGCAGAAATATTAATAATCAACAGAGTTGTTATAGTAGACGACGAATCCCTGTCGCCAATACTACGTACCTATTCATATATCTTACATAACATTTAATACATTTTGATGACGGCTCATATTGGTACCTTCTTCATTGTTTTCCATATTGGGAAAGCAGATGGCGCAGGATATAAGAGTAGGTTATTGTGTCCCAGTTGGCAGGCGGCATGCGACTCGACTCGCGGAGGTAATGCCTTTATTGTGACGATTCATGTAACGTCGCAGCTTTACGTAAAAGTCGGTAAACAAACCACTTATCTTGCGTATTAATGTGGCGGTCGTCGGCGCGGTATGCAGGTGAAAGTGCGCTGAGCCGCATCCCACGTGCTCAATGTGCCGACACCGTGCAATGTACCAACATTATAAAATTAAGTTCCATTTACACCATTAAGGGTCTGCGCTCGCTATGCTGTCTATATGCTTAGTCATGAACAGTATTCACCGACTGAGTGAATACTGCCTCCAGTGCAACTCCATGTGTTGATGTGTTCTCACAACCACTTACATTACTTTCATGTTGATTTGGGCACGAAATGCCACAGAGTGCATACGACGTGTATACGTATGTAGGTACGTTTTTATGTGAAAGTATACTCGCTGGGAAAGTACCTATATGCCACTGTACGCATACATATACGCTTGTAGAATTTCTACATCCCAAATATAAGTTATGCTTGACAAAACCGTCGCGCATCGCCACTTACTGAAAACTATTCGAAGACTCACACACTCTCGGCGGCATGCTTTGAGTTTATCTAAAATACGAGACAGCCTCTATCTCTGGGACGTTATTATACTGTAATTTATGAGCGTTCGTCTTGTGAGTTTGTCCGTGCGTTGATCGCGACTGTCATAAACTATGGCGATCCGTTTGTAAACATCGTTAGCACTTATTAGTCCTGCTAATCGGAGATTCCGGCACGGGAATGTTGTAATGAGCGCGCTTCGAAATACCATCACTCTAATCGCTCTGGCATAAATAAATCGATCATGCAGCTGACGGTGTAATAACTTTATACAAATACACGAGTGCCTGATTCGTATGGCAGCAGAAAGCGCAGGTGCAGAAGTTGATAAAAAAAAATGGCTTTTGCGAAATGTATTTGCTCAAACATACGCTTTCTCCTTTCGCACTAGTACGACCATCAATAATATTGTTTAGGTACACGTCTACAAGTCGGACATCAGGAATGTAGCTGCCATTAGCAAATATTGTAATTTGGAAATGGCGCGGTGTATAATGTATGATGTGTGGTGTGGCGGTTACACAAACCATCCGTGACTGCAGGGCCCCGCGCCTTGGGGCCGGGGGTCTGGCCCTGCATACTAAGCGAACATTACGGAACGAAGCTTGCCTGCCAGGTTATTTATAATGTCTTGAATCGCTGCAGCGGCTGAATGGGCAGTGAGTATACAGTTAGTAAAGTATATTGTATAATACTAGCTTTTGCCCGCGGCTCCGCCCGCGTCGATGTCGGTTATAGCGTAAAAAAGTAGCCTATGTCCTTCTCCATATGCCAGGCTATATCTGTGCCAAATTTCATGACGATCGGTTCAGCGGTTTAGGCGTGAAAACGTAACATACAGACAGACAGATAGACAGACAGACAGAGTTACTTTCACATTATAATATTAGTATTATAATATTAGTATGGATGGATAGTTGACGGGTTAGCACATTTTGCATTGAGTAAGTACAGAGTACGTCGAATCACCTATCTTCTTGTGATTCTGACTTTCCTTTTATATAATAATACATTTTAATATATATTTTTTATGAATGTTCCCCGATTACCTACTCGAAGACGGCAAGACCGACTTGAAAAATATATTTTTTTGTTTGACAGGGTATACTTTCCAGGTGTTTTCCCATTATTTTCCCATTGTCATCAGGTCAGGATCTGATGATGGGATCCTGGTCGAATCGAAAGAACTTTTCAAATATTAAGAGATTTGGGTACTTTTTATATTAATTCGTGCATTTACTCTCGGAAAGCACCATTTGGTGAAGTGGAACTGATGATGAAGACCAATGGCCACCGGAACTACTTAATAATAAGTATTTCACGGGTTGCGATTCGATTACTTTAATATGGTTGCTAAGAAATTTATGCTCGTCACAATGTGAATGGTGAAATGGATCTGATAGTGAAATACCAGGCGAACTCCTTAACAATTAACCCCAATTCCCTGCATTGCGAAAAGCAATATTTTGTAAAAAGCGATGAGCAAGTTAACATTAGGCTGTTGTAATTTAGATAAATTATAAACAGAACCAATAAAAAGTGGGACATAAAAACTTTTGAACAAAACAAAAACTCACTTCCAAAAAAAAAAAAACACTGCTAAGTGAAAAAATAACTTTAATTTCGGAAGTTATTGGCAAAAAACTAAAATACAGACAAAATAATGATTCTGATGAACTAAGAACCTCCTCCTTTTTTTGAAGTCGGTTAAAAGGAAAGTAAACTGTAAAATAAATATAAAATAATAAATAAATAAAAGAAAACCGACAATTATCTTTGTCAGTTTTGGTTGCATGTAGGCTTTTTATTATTGTTCTTAATCATAGGTATAATATTTGTTGTTTTTAGAATTTTACTCGCCAAACTTATTAGTTTGATTTATACTCGTATATGTAGCGAGAATTCATTGTAGCCGTCGCGTCGTTAGGAGGCCGTATGTTATCTGGAGGCAAAAATCCTCGCTCACTTATAATGGACGTGGTACGAGGAGGTGAAACGCCGGGGCGTAACTCCGCTGGCGCGAGAAATCACGGCTCAGCAGACAGAGCGGGGGATCTTATGGCGACATGGAGGGTGCGATTGTCGCAACCCAGTGCTTGGCACGCCACAATTGTGGCGATAAGTCCCCTCTTTGAGGTCCTCACCGGACACGGTTGTTTCGGGAGGTTCCTGTTTCGGATTAGGCGGGAGGAAATGCCCGGGTGTTACCACTGTGTAGATCGCCCGGAGACACGGTGGAGCATACGGTGGACGTCTGCCCGGCTTGAGCAGAGCACCGCCGTGTCCTCACGGAGGAGATCGGCGGCGGCGATCTCTCGCGTCCGGCCCTGGTCCAGGTCATGGTCCGGAGCGAGAGTGCATGGGAGGCAGTCACATCCTTCTGCGAAGCAGTAATGCTCGCGAAGAAGGTGGCTGAACGTGTGAGGGAACGGCAGTCTGTGCGCCCTCAAACCCCTAGTCGCCGCAGGAGACGCTCTGGGCGGCGGGAATCGGTCCGATTCCCGGCCACGGGCCGGCATGGGCTTGCGGACGGCGAGTTATGGGCAGCTCGTTGTCCGGTAAGGACCAGGCCTGAGTCGACGGCGTGTTGTGTTCCACGCGCGCCTCAAAGAGATGTCAGCACCGCACACTGACGGGGTCTGCTAGGACCGGTGCCTGCCAGGGTTGCGGGTTTGTCCGAAAGGGATACCGTGGCCCTGGCACACAAGCAAATGAACGAACACGGGTGGGTTTTAGTCAGTAAAAGTCTGACACGCCCTCCCGCTCCGCCCAGAGTGGGAAAAGTTATTAAATGATGATTTCCTACCCAAAAAAAAAGTAGGCCCTATGTTGTTTCCAATTGGAAATATACGGGATAATGATGATGATGATTTAGTTAGACAAATGAACTTGCACTCAGTACCGTAGTGTTGCGCCACAGCTTACATTAGCGATGATTGTTCAATGACTGCGCGGCGGTTGTGAGGAGCAATTTTCATTGTTATTGTGTTGTATAATAAGCTCCTGGCGTCAGTGACCGCTGCTCGTGGCTACTCGTAGCTATAAAAGGAGTCGTTTTATCAGCAAGTCGCTGCTGGAGATAACGTGTTTCTGCGCAGACTTGATACGGCGTCCTGATAAGCGCCTGCAACTGGTAGAGAATACTACTCGAATAATTATGTTTGTCGAGCCAAGACATAAATTAGTAAGAAATTATTCTATTATTGGCGTATTTTCAGTAAAATCAGACACAATCCCGGCATCGCCCAATTTGTCCGTTCGTCTGTCTGTCCGTCTGATGTGTCAGTCAGTATGTGCTGCAGACATCTGGCAGATAGTCGGACTTTTGGCACAGCTCAGTTTAGTTTTGGCACAAATTATGAGAAATACTAACTACATGAGCAACAGTTTACAATTTGTATGTTTAATTACATGGGCAGTACAGGCCTCGTTAGTTTGGTAGAGAAAGCTTACACAGATAATTTAACATCCATGTTTCTATTTTTTTGTCTTTTGAATATTATAACTTTCTGTGTAAACTTGCTCTGCGGTTAACGAACAAATGACTAGAGACACGCGGGCCTATGCTATCCAATACTGATGTCATTAAATTAATAAGGCGGTAAGTGTAGACAACCAGTTGTTATAATGAAGTCCTGTTCACATAGGCGCACAGCGGTCCACGAACAAGGCGCGTCAGACAATGGCGGCGTGTTGTAACGGGGAAGTAATTGATGTTTCTCATGAGCTCGTCACCCCGTGACCCGTCACCCGCGGTCTGTGTCAGTAGCGCGGCGACGCGTCAGCGTGGCAACCGCCGCGGGCCAGCCGCCGCGTGTCAGCCGTCACGTTCAACTGACGATCAAACGAAATGGAAGCTCCGTTCAGTTTAGTTTGTAAAAAAACTGAAAAACTCTTTACTTTACACTGTCCCAGGAAACCTGTACCAGCGAAGGTCTGTGGTCAGAGGTCAGTAATACCCATCTATTGGACCCCTATGTATGTTCCGCGATATTTTGTAGTTTTCGAGAAAATGTTTTTTTTTTTGTTTTTTTTCCAGTTATTTTTTTATTGTGGGCGGTTTTAGTCACAACTTTTTCTGATTGCTGTTTCTTTGAGATTTTTTTCATCAGTATTATGGCTAGAAGGTGTATTCACATGTACTAAAACACAAAACACCCAAATCCTAACTTCTAGTAGCTCAGAATTTGATCACAAGGTTAAAATTTCTGTTGGAGAGAAATTTACACTTGATTTCAACTCGAAAAAAAAAAAGTACTTACACTTAACTTAATGGCTTGTAAATAATTTTAAAAACTTTATGGGTTCCTTAGCTCTTAAAATAATATAAAAAAGTTGGTACTTTGTAGGACATTTTTACCCGAAAACGGAGTTCAAAGTTGATACAGTAAAAAATAGTAAAATTTATTTCATGCATTTAAAATGACTTAAAAAAAAATTACAAAAAAAAAATGGACTTACGAGTAAAATTTTATGTAAATACGCAATTTTACCTAACATTCATAAATTATTCTCCATATTAATCGCAAAAATGTGAGAAAAGTCATTTAAAATGCATGAAATAAGTTTCACTATTTTTGACTGTATCAATTTTGAAGTCCGTTTTCAGGTAAAAAAGTCTTACAAAGTACCAACTTTTTTATATTATTTTAAGAGCTAAGGAACCCATAAAGTTTTTAAAATTATTTACAAGCCATTAAGTTAAGTGTAAGTATTTTTTTTTTTCAAGTTGAAATCAAGTGTAAATTTCTCTCCAAAAGAAATTTTAACCTTGTGATCAAATTCTGAGCTACTAGAAGTTAGGATTTGGACCGTCCACAATTAAAAAAAAATAAATACTGGAAAAAAAACAAAAAAAAAAAAACAATTTCTAGAAAACTACAAAATATCGCGGAACATACATAGGGGTCAAATCGGTGGGTATTAGTGTCCTCTGACCACAGACCTGGTACAGGTTTCCTGGGACACCCTGTATATGACGTTATTTATTGACGTGTAAAAGTGTTTGTAAAAACCTACTTACAGAAATAAAATCATTTATCATTTATCATTTATGATTATAATGAAAGAGAACAAAAAAAAAAAAAAAAAATTGTTTGATATAGCCAAGTGCCACTATGCTTGGCTACATCAAACAATAATTGATCTTTTTGGTTCTCTTTCTTTATAAGCAGTTTGTGACTGCGGGTGGTAAGTAGCCGTACAGAAGGATTTGTGGAATTAAGACGTACAGACTAGTGCGATATCGCGGGCGCGACGCGACACTAGTAGCACAATTTCTTTGTCGGTGCCTGTCGCGCCTGCGATATCGCGCGAGTCTGTACGAGCCTTTAAACTGATAACCTGAGAAAAACGTTACAAAGGTACCATCGTAACTTGCCCAATTTATGTCTGCGTTGTTTTGGATATTCGCACCTGGTTTTCTGAGCCTTCTTACTAGCTAGTCAAGACACAAGTTGCGCATTACTAACGAACACAAGCCACAGCTCTGACTTCATTCGTACAACCTATCAACAACATTAACAATGCACGGTGGCACGGCACTTCAAAGTGTTCGCCGAGAGATACAAGTCCTGATGGCGTGACAATGAGCGTGGCCGCCGTACAGCGGCTTATCGGCGCCTGTCCGTGGCGAGTCCTGGCTGCTGTATATTTAGACGATATCTGCTCCTTGTCGGTCGTATCGCTCTTTATATGTTCCACTAGCGGCACAAGTGCATTGTTTACTGTGATTACATCTTGCTGCACTTATCTTGAGTTATGAGCTTGATTTTGTAAGTGTGTCACCATTTACCATGATTTGGAGAGCCATTCCTTGCGACTAAGAAATCTGTCCTATTGGTCAATGCTTCTCTGAACTTTTGGATTGTTGAGTGGCGGAGCATTGGTGAAACGGACATTATTAGTCCTATATTTAGTAACTAGCTTTTGCCCGCGACTTCGTTCGCGTGTAAGTCATAAGACGACACAAAATACTAAAATACCAGCCATATTTTAATACAATTTTCCTGAATACTACGTTTGTAGTTTAGATCACAGCCTGAAAAAAAAATTTGAGAATGTGCAAATAGCGCTCTTTCATATGATACCCCACATGCCTTAGTAGCCCCTCTGCGATTGTTTAAGACCACCTGTTGCAAATAAAAAAAAACTTTTTTATTTACAAAATAGTTGGGCAAACGTCATCTAAAACTATTCCAAATTTCAAGTTGATAGCATTAGATATCCAGCTGTGCCAGACAGACAGACTGAGTCGTACCATAAGGGTTCCTTTTTACCATTTTGGTACGGAACCCTAAAAAGAAGCACAAAAAATATCAATTCTTGGGAATCGAAATCAGATTTACATTGCTATGTTGAAAGTTGACTGAAATAGCATAATATGTCATAATTGACTGCTTAGATCCTTAAGGTATGATAATCATTTAAAAGATTATCTCTAACTAACTGCCATATTCGTTTCCTATTCAACCCAGCGAAGTAGTAATGGAATAAATAATTCGAGTGTTGTCATATAATGATAATACATTGTGTTCGTTCTCATCTCAGTATCATTCCTACGAACTGTATAGGAAAAGTTTTTTTTTGCGATTTCTGACTTTTTTAGTACTCAAACCTCAATTGGTGCCATAGAGTGTTTGATCCTCGTAAGAAACAGGATCGATTGGCATCATTTAATTTTTTTGTGAAAATTGCCCATTTTCTTGCTGACTGTATTTTTTTTTTTGGAAATATCACAGATTTGATATGATATGATGCAAGAATTTTTTTCCTAAAAGTTAAGGATAGTCTCTTAAGACCATTTTCTTATAGCGACCACGGTTAACGTACCTGCCCTAATTGACCCATCTCAAAACAAAATGCAATACTGCTCATCCCCTATAGCAAATAGCATGACAATTTATACCTAGTAATTTGACCAGATCTAGGAAATATCTATGTAAAATTTGAACAAAATCTGTCCGGTATTTTTTGCGTGATGCTGGAACATTTATGTTCATTCAGACAACCAGAAAAACAGAAAAAAATAAATTAATTAAAAACTATATTTTCGGCATCAGAATCGTTCCCAGACCTCGTGGCAATTACTTTTTTCAAAAATATTCAATGTACAGTTTTGACTTCGCTACGATTTTATTATAATTATGTAAGTATACAGAAAGCTTGCTTGAGGTCAGGTGAGGTGTGATAGCATAACTCACGGCCACTGATAACGGTGCACGTGCTGCTGTGGTTAGCTTTAGTATTAACGCGAAATAAAAATATGTGTCTCGTGTGTGCATGCCTCGAACAGTCTCACTCAGTGAGACTGTTCGAGGCACTTTACAATCGTCAGCCTTGACAGTTTGGTCGGTATAGCTAGTAGTAAGGACATCATAATTGACTCGAACGCGTGTCAATGATGTTGACAATTTTATATGAAGAAAAAAACCTTGGGGACTAACATAAATTGCACAACTATCGACAATAATCTGGATAGGACAAGGGCCTTACTCCCGACAGCAACAAGTTCTGAATCAATCGAATTGAATTCGAATTAAAAGCCGATCCATACTCTTGAATCCGACACTAGCGCACGATCGTGCGGTGGTTCGAAGCGAAACTAACTTCGATCGAAAGATTCGTTAGGATCGAAAAGTTCGTACTCCCCACGCCATCTGACAGATAGATATCGAGTTGTTGGATCAAAACTAAACGTCAAATGACACGATAACAAAGAAGCTACTTTATTCAGATCGAGTGAGATTTTTTTGTTTTATTCACTGCTATATTTTTTCAAACTCTTTATTATTATGGCTATGCGTCGTTTTTCAATGTTCTTAAGGAAGCAAATCGTATGGATATTTGTGCGAGAAGAAATATGCAAAGGTTGAGTCGTTATAACACCCGGGCCATAGAAATGAATTCGGAAGAATTTAGAAGTATTTGTTTGTTAAGTTTAAATATAGCACTAGAGTATCCCTTTTTTACGTGGGAAAGTGAAAACATTTAACTACCTTAAAGTTACTAACCAAAGATATAGAGCACTTGACGATGACGTAATCCGCGGGATACGCATAACGACGCTGATAATACTCAAATAAGTCGATCTTGGTTTACAATTCGATTTGGTTCGGGAGTAAAGTTTTAAATCGAGTTTGCAAAAAAATCATTCCCATCTTAATGATAATACCTACCAGAGCTTATGAGATAGTGTTTATTGGTATATCTGGCTACGGTTACATAAATCATTTAGCACTTTACGCTGCTAATTAGCGATTAATCCTCTGCTCCAGCACATAATAAATTGAAATATTAGCCAACATTACGAAATAGAAAGCCACTGCTTACTCAATTCCTCGAAAAATCGCTCACGTTTGCTTGAGTTGAGAAAGATAAGTGGAACTCGGAACGGTATTGACAGATCCGTTACTGTTGCATCCGTGTTACCAGCACAAAGACACACACAGAAGGTTAATAGGCTCACCATCACAGTGACAAAATAGAACTTAGCTCGTAGCGTTGAGCTCCACATGAGTGGCATGATCTCTATATCATCAATTTAGTGGGACTTTAGGACTTTTAATTCGCTGAAACAGTCGCTGGTACAGAAGGTAATAGTTACCTGCTTTGTGATAACGATTCTTAAGGTATACGTTCTTATAGATATTATAATACTACAACATTACAAAGTCTTTCATTTTATATTAAAATGCACGCGAATTATCAATTCATCAGTTGTTTGCACCGATTGTTTATGAGTCGCTTCCTTGAAGCGTTTGGTTTGTAGTAGACCTTCTCTTTTTGTTCTATGGTGTCCTAGTCTTTAATGGGGTCTAAAGGTTACGGTGTTTGAATACCGCGGCGATGGCAGACGCGTGGCGAGCGATAATCTTACATGACGGAGTTACACTCTGTGTGACTCGCCCAGGGGCCTATTTACAAACGTTGCAATGATCTCGCCATTGTGAGTATTTGACAGTGTTTGTATGGCAAATCTGTCAAAAACTCACAATGAAGAGACCATTGCAACGTTTGTACATTAGTAAACTGGGGGCCGATAAGCTATGAATACTTACTGAGTTGTGTGTGGGACTTATTAACTACGATATTTATTGAAACAGCGCCTAGACGTCGTGTGTCCCAAAATTGTTGAGAATAGATTGCAGGTAAAATATAATAAAAATAGCACAAGTTATTCTAAAACTAATTTAAAGTTCAGACAAATATCTTCGGCGTTTAGGATAATTTCTACAAAAAGTTAAAATTACAAAACATGAGAGCGGTTCTGTCGGAATCTTGTAAATATTTCTTACGTATTTATTTAGAAACGTTTCTCTGTGAAACCTCAAGACTCAGCGCACATAAAATGTTTTGTGTTTATACAAAAAGTTCGTCTGGTTGAGACCACAGCTCTCGAGCAGTTAGCTGCAGTGCTAAACATGGCTCGCATGTTGCGGTTACAACAAAATCTGCGAATTTTACAAACAAAGTTATTACAGAAACAGACCATTTTTCTTTACTCATCTTCAAATCGCAAAGTCGAAAAGGATGCAGCAAAAGCGCAACGAAACGTAAACAGAAATAAGATCTCTTTACAAACCCTGGTCGCCTGGTGCTCGCAACTCGAGAGTCGGCTGGAAAATAAAATGAACTGGAGATGCTGCAACTATGAAGTGCATTCAGCTGAGAACAATAAAGTCTTGTAAAGGCTGTCTGCGAACATGAGCGGATAAAATAAAACCGTCCATGTTGTATCGCTGAGAGTATACGTAAGTTCGTAACCTCATGTATAAACAAACTGCTCATGAATGCATCACTGTTCCGGAGGCGGTTGAGAAAAGTTCGTTACGACTGATTGTACACTGAACACTATACATCAATAAACACATTACTTTCAATCGAACAGTTCTCGCGTGGCCTGAAGATGGATGCTGTTGCCTCTTATTTATTACTGACTGCAAGCTGAAAATTACCGCTCGGTTTAAAACTATATTTAAAGCATGACGCACTGTAGATATTAAAAGAATTAGAAACTTGATGTGAACGCACCGGAGTGTTCCAATATTCATAATCATGAATTTCAGATATTTTATGATGATGTGCGTCGGCCTTGACACTTCGCTCGTGAAACGTTAATAAAACGCACAAATCATGCTGTTGATGTCGGTTACCCTATATACTATTGTAGTCTGTGATGTCGGTCCTCCAAACATGTGTAGGACGACGCGCTACGCATCATGGCGGGCGTCGGGTCGCGATCGTCAACGTAAACAGTAACATTGTAGCTACCCGGAACAATCAGACTACCTATGTATGTAATAGCTCCCTAACGAATTATTATTTCTTCGGAACGCGCTATGAACGTGTGTTTGAAATTAAGGGTTTATTTAACACACGTTTAACACGTAAACTGATATTAGGGTCTTATTCAAAATAATTGTATGTTCACTACTGTCTTAATGTCCAACCCAGTTATTTTGATAATGAGATACAACTGACTAGAATTTCATAAACAAACAGATTAAAAGTTTATCTGAGCTTTATAAAAAACAATGAAACATTTGATACAGCTAAACAATTCATTAAATAAAAACCGGTCAAGGAGCGAGTCGAACTCGCGCACCGAGGGTTCCGTACCAGCCCAGAAAAACTACAACTGTGCTTCACCCAAAGCATACATAATATAATACTACGTACAGATACCCAATCCCATACAAAGAAATGACACCTCCCTGAGGCTGGCTATTAATAATAATAACCCCACCGCCGCCGCCGTATCTCTACTCTCGGACAAATAGTAAACTTGTGTGGAATTTTATAAAAACGAATACATTTAGATCGAAAAATCCAGAACCTCCGTTTGACTTACTATCCACAGAGACAAACCCATCCGAAGCAATGTATAAAGTAAACAACTTTTTTGCTAACGTTGGTAAAAACTTGGCTGAAAAATCTTTACATTCTAGTAATTTTTCCCGTCAAAACCCGACTATGACATCCTCTACTCTAAATTCATTTGTTTTATTAGATACCGACGTTTGCGAAGTAATTACAATAATAAATGGGTTAAAAGATGTTTGTGCTACTGGATGGGATGACATACCTAATAATATACTTAAGAGATTTAAATACCTCCTTGCCCCTCCGCTAACACACATTTTTCAGCTATGTTTATCTAAAGGTACATTCCCTAAGTTGCTTAAAAAGCTGTGGTCACCCCTGTATTCAAGTCTGGAGACAAAAACTGTGTGAATAACTACAGACCCATTTCAGTGTTAACAGGCATCTCAAAAATATTAGAAAAAATCGTTAACAGTAGATTGCTAAAATATCTGGAAGATAACAAACTACTTTCAGATAGTCAATTTGGTTTTAGGCCAAAAAGATCAACTAGCCAAGCAGTACACAAATTGACTAATTATGTCACTACCAATTTAGATAAGGGTATGCACACAATTGGGATCTTCCTAGACCTTGCCAAGGCTTTTGACACCATTTCAAGTACTTTACTTTTGCACAAGCTTGAAACACTTGGGATAAGGGGAGCACAACTTCAACTTTTATCTGATTATCTTAGCGATCATCAGCAATGTGTAAAAATTGGTCAGTATACAAGTTCTGAACTTAAAAATACTTGTTTTGGAATTCCACAAGGAAGCATTTTGGGCCCTACGTTATTTTTAATCTATATAAATGAACTGTGCTGCTTGTCACTGCAAAATGGTATCATAATGTCTTATGCGGATGACACCGCTCTATTGTTCTCAGGTAAATCATGAGTTGAGGTCTATGAACATGCTCAGAATGGTTTTAACGTTGTGTCTAATTGGCTTCATAATAATCTACTAACATTAAATACAGATAAAACAAAATACATTTTATTTGCAATGAACTCAAACTCAAACTCAAAGCATTTATTTCAAATAAACCAATTACAGGTACTTTTGAATTGTCAAGCAAGGGGTCGGTCAGTCAGAAAGATGAAGCTAGTTGCCCATTCCAAAGCGTAGTAGGTTCCTATGGAGAAGAACGGACAAGAAACTCCATGGACACTCTTTTAAAATATTGTTACAAAATATGGGTTACATCATTCATGTTGAAGTTATACATGTGAGAACAATGTAGAAAGACGTGCACGTTAGAAGCGTCCGTAATAGAAACAATTCACAAAAATTAAAATAAGCCGTGGCAGCTAAGAGATGACCAGTCCCAACTGACGGCGCCCGTTCACGAACATGACGCATGGATCAGCACCATTTAGCTCAACAAATCAGCTCTCAATGAGAAATACTAACATACCGCTTACTAATCTAAAAATTAACGTACCTAATTGTAGCACGTACGCTGACACTGCATGCTACTGCCCCACTTTAACTAAAGCTGATCATTTAAAATATCTGGGTGTCACTTTGGATTCCAATCTAAACTTCCGTAAACATATCGATTTACTTTGTACTAGAGTGCGCAAATTAATATAATGTTTTTAAGTATTTACGGAATATAGCAGACTATAAATTAATTAAACAGGTTTATTTAGCTTTGTGTCAATCCATTATTACCTATTGCATAACTTCTTGGGGTGGTGCTGCAAAAACAATTTTACTCCCTCTAGAGCGTGCTCAAAGAGCAATTCTAAAGGTTGCTACATTTCGCCCTTTTAGTTTTCCAACGCACCAGCTCTACATAGCATGTAATTTACTAACAGTACGGCAATTATTTATACTAAGCGTAGTATTACACCAGCACACTGCGCTTCCTTTTGACCCTGCACCTATCGACAAGAGAAGGAAGGACTTGGTTTGCATAAAGCCTCAAACTAGACATGCGTTTGTTAATCGATTTTATGTGTTTTTAGGTCCTTTTCTGTATAATAGGCTCAACAAGTTACTAAGCTTCTATAGTGTAAGTTATCAAAAATTTAGTAAAATGTTATCAGAACATTTAGCGATACTCAATTACACAGATACAGAAAAACTTCTAGAAATTTTGTCATGATGATAATTTATCCCTCGTAAGTATTTACTTTTGTATATTTACATAGGTTTAGTTTTAGATATTAATGTACCAATAGCAATATGCTCTTTCTCATAGTTGCTAATAGATTATTTTATATCAGTATAACTTTAAATTTTTAGTGTTCCAATTTAATTCATATGTAAAGTGATGGCCTGAAACACAGGTTTAAATTAACCTACATCGGGCGGGTTGCTACCAAATATTGTAATTCCGAACCTTCAATACTTGCACTTGTATTAAACTTGTTTTAGTTTATTTTTAGGCATTATACATGTTTTGGAAATCTTACTTTTGACTAGATGTATGTAAAACCTAGAATAAGTTTGTCATTGTGAGGAGTAAATAAATAATTTTATTATTATCTCTACGCATACGTCGTGGGGCTTGCGCGCTCCGAAATCTGGGTCTGTGCTGGTAGAGTTTACTTTACCGGAACATGTCTAGGGTGAGGAGCCAGACCAAGAGAGATACAGAAACCCGCAGGGCAGCATGTGGCGAGCTGTTGGGCAGTTGCGACCCCACGGACCCTATCTCCCGGGAGAAGTCATGTTCCTCATTTCTAGCTTACCTTTATTGGCCGGCTGGAGTGAACACTGACGAGGAACTGAGCTCCCACCTCATTCTTGCCTTTATTGGCCGGCTTGAGTGGAGATTCGCAAGAGAAAACGTGCTCGGAGGAAGGAAGTATTCCAGTAAGTACTTGTAGGGATCTTGACCATCTTCCGGGCTCTGGGATTGTTCTGAGAGCCGTGGAATACCTCTCCACTCCTCGAGCACCTCAGGGCATGCTGCCCCCTTGTCGCTACGTCACTATGTGCTAGCGACCATTTTCGGGGGCCCACGATTGAGTGTGCAAGTCACCCCCTGCCATTTTATCCGTGTGTAAAAAAACATTGATCAGGCAGGGGCCATAGTCCTTCCATAGTTTTTGGTAACCAGTCCATTGTAACCACCCAAACCAATAGTCCAATATCTATGTTTTCCATATCGTGCAATAGTCCTACACCAACCGGGGATTGTCCTTGGGTGCACGTGCATAGTGCGTACAGGGATAATCGGCGGTTGGTGCCTTATTTAATTAAAAAGCGTCTAATGGGCCTCTGCGAGTTGGCTTCGGCCCCTCGTACGCCTTCCAAAGGTCCGGGACCCCAGGGTCCCGAGATATGTAGACATATATAAATAAAATAATAATAATAATAAATATTTATTATATATTAATGTCAAATTTCCAAACTGTGACGGAGCTACTCGACCAAAACCAGCCGTACCAGCCTGGCAGTGCAGGATCGAGCGTCGTATCGATGAGACCAGGGTACTCATCGGCAAACTATACTGCTTCAGGGAGGGTAATACACGACCACGAGTGATGCGCTTTGTGAGGCGGGCATTCTCGGGGACTGGAATCGGCCCCCGAGAATACATGACCCATATCACAGAGCGCATCGACTTCCTGAAGCAGAAAGTTTGTGCATGGGCGAGCCGTATTCGGCGGTATAAGCGGCGGGTTGATCGGTACTCGCAGAATCGCATGTTCCAGAGCGATGAGAGGTGGGTATATAGAGCTTGGGAGCGACCTGAACAAAATGTGACGGAGGGGTGCCGTCCGGATGATGCCGCCACGAGTGCATTCTGGCGCAGCATTTGGTCGGTGCCCGTCTGTCACGCTGAGGCTGACTGGATTCGGGATGTTGAGCGAGTGTGTGAGTCTATACCAGAAATGGATAAAGTCGAAATTACGCCATTAGACGTGGCCAGGGCAGTTCGTCCGTTACCAAATTGGAAATCACCGGGACCGGACGGACTGCACAACTTTTGGTTAAAATGGATAAGTAGTTCGCACACTTGCCTGGCATCTCAGTTCCAGTCATCCTTAGAATCTGGGTCGCTACCGCAGTTTCTAACAACAGGCATTACCCACTTGCTCCATAAGTCAGGTAGTCCCGCGGAACCCAAGAATTATAGACCGATCACATGTTTGTCGACGGTCTATAAACTTCTAACATCCATTTTGAGAACGAAAATTAGTACGCACATTGACAGTAATTCCATCATGTCTGTCTCTCAAAATGGATGTGGGAATGGGTCCCGCGGTACTAAGGAGCTACTCCTTATCGACATGGCCATAAGCCAACAGGTTCGTCGATCCCGCAAGGATCTGTCGACATGCTGGATAGACTATAAGAAGGCCTACGACTCAGTGCCACATACATGGCTCATGAGGGTGCTGGAGTTGTACAAGATAGATACAACTCTGCGCACCTTCCTGATTTCGTGTATGGGGCAGTGGAAGACGGTCCTTCGCTATCCAGGATGTCGACATATTCATGGGAATGATGAACCTGTATGGATTAAACGGGGAATATTTCAGGGCGACAGTTTGAGTCCACTTTGGTTCTGCTTAGCCCTGAATCCTCTAAGCACCCTGCTGGAGGATTCAGGTCTGGGCTATCGGTCGAGGAGAGGTGGTCAGGTCATATCTCACCTCCTTTACATGGATGACTTGAAACTCTTTGCCCCCAACAAATTGCGACTGATGGAGCTACTGAAGGTAACTGAAACATTCAGTAGCGCCATCAGGATGGAAATTGGTGTAGACAAATGTGCAGTCATGCATGTAAAGCGAGGGGAGATTATGGAATCCGTGGGAATACAACTCTCGGATTCCATACACCTTAGATCCCTCTCCTCATCCGAAAGCTATAAGTATTTGGGTATGTCGGAAGCGTTAGGCATCAACGTTGCTGACATGAAACAATCGTTGAAGGAACGTTTCTTTGGTCGTCTGAAGAAGGTATTAAATAGCCTTCTTTCAGGCGGAAACAAGGTGCGCGCCTTCAACGGTTAGGTCATGCCGGTTTTGATGTACTCTTTCGGCATACTCAAATGGACTCAGACCGAACTAGACGCCCTGGATAGGAGGGTCCGTACACTGCTGACCGCAAACCGGATGCATCACCCACGATCATCGGTGATGAGACTGTACATCCCGCGGAAGTGCGGGGGCCGAGGATTTTTAAATGCGAAGACCCTCCACAACCGCGAGGTGTGCAGCCTCAGAGAATATTTTTTTAAAGCCGAAGTGGGTATGCTCCGTGATGTGGTCGCGGTGGACAAGGGGCTCACCCCGCTGTCCATGGCTAAAGAGAACTGGCGCAAACCTGTGGTACTTACTACAGATGACCGCAGGAAAGTATGGCAAAGCAAGGAGCTTCACGGGCGCTTCTACCGGGCTCTCCATGAGCCCGATGTAGATTTCTTAGCGTCCGTATCCTGGCTACGGTTTGGTGACCTTTTCGGGGAAACTGAAGGTTTTGTTTGTGCAATTATGGACGAAGTTATCTTAACGAATAACTACCGGAGACATATTATGAAGGATGGGACGGTTGACGTGTGTCGGGCATGCCACCGTCCGGGTGAGTCCATCAGACATATTATCTCTGGTTGTTGTCGTCTGGCTAACGGCGAGTACTTGCACAGGCATAATCAAGTAGCTAGGATTATTCACCAGCAACTTGCTTTGAAATATAGACTTGTGGATTCTGAGGTACCGTATTACAAGTATGTGCCCGACCCAGTTCTCGAAAATGACCATGTCACGTTGTACTGGGATCGGTCTATCATTACTGACAGGACTATTGTTGCCAATAAACCTGATATAGTGGTGATAGATCGATTAGCGCGCCGCGCAATGATAGTTGATGTTACCATCCCACATGATGAGAACCTCGTGAAAGCTGAGAAAGAGAAACAAATAAAGTATCTCGACTTAGCACACGAGGTTGTTGACATGTGGAATGTGAGCTCAGCTGTCATTGTGCCGATTGTCGTGACGGCCAATGGCCTACTGGCCAAAAGCCTCGATCAACATCTCTCGAGGCTTTCGTTAGGCGGTTGGATCAAGGGCCTGATTCAGAAGGCAGTACTCCTTGATACGGCTCGCATTGTGCGGAGGTTCCTGTCTCTGCAGCCCTAACCACCGGTAGCTTGGACCCTGCTCCCGACACCGGCGGACCACAATTTTTATATTTTTAAATGTTTTTTATATATATTTTAAGAAATATTTAAAAATGTATTTGATATGGATAAAAAATATTTATTACAAAAAAAAAAAAAAAACATAACACTGCACTGTATACATCGTTTGAAATTTTACATTATTATGCAATAGTAGACTCTATCCTTTAAACTAGGACTAGCCTGTATCTTAAAAGATAGGGTTCAGCCAAATGGATTCTATTAATATTCACAACCAAAAACTAGTGAAGACAGTGTCAATGATGTACAGAAAAGAAAAATAAATAAATAAAATAATAACAAAAACGAATCCCAAGTAACACAAATGTTGTGATAGACAGCAGACATGCAAGTATATATGTATATACTAGCTTATGCCCGCGACTTCGTTCGCGTGGAAGTCGGAACTAGGGCTTCCATTACGTAATTACGTAATTACGCAATTACGTAATTACGGACAGATTTTAGAAATCTCACAAATACGTAACTGAAGAGCTGCAGTCCGTAATAACGTAACTATAGGATAATATTAATTAATTTAGGTACCCATTTATTTAGTTCTATAGTTTCTGCCTACTCCATGGGAAAAAGGCATGGGTTTATCTGTGTATTTACAATTTACCTTAATTTAGTTAACCTACGACTTACATTATGACAACACCAAAACCCTTTGTGGGTATCCCCCGAATTCCCGGGGTTTATTTTATAACTTCCAATTTGAGTCCGCAAGATTTAATTTCTTAGTCGTACAGAATAGAGTTCATTGTTGACCAATCGGGAAACGAAGGGAATCCCCGTTGGTTGTGGATAGTTCGGTACGTAACACAATCAAAGTTTATAAGTGTTTCGCAAGTATTTGATCTACCTCGTAGATAATAAAGTTTAATATTGTGGATTGAGCAAGCTAAGGGAACTCCCTACATTTTTCTTTACTTTCGTGAATTTAGAAACAATCTCAATACTCGGTACTCAGTCGTCTTACGTACACCTGCGAGATACTGTCCTGCCTGGTCTAAGCTTATTTTATTGACTTTTGTGATTTTGTGTATGTGCCGCAAAGTTTGACGCTTGGTTTTCAGAAGCTTTTCATTACAAGTTTCTAAGTAGATATCACCATACACGAGTAGAGATACTTCAACGAAAATGTAAGTACCTATTTTAACATTACTTTACTTGTCTACTTACTTTGTTTCTAGGGTATTGTGTGAGAGTTTATACATATAATTTAGTAGTTGATTTTATATTGTTGACGGCACGGTTGGCGCAGTAGTTGAGTGATTGGCTGCTGCGCTGCGGGTCACGGGTTCGATTCCCGTACGGAACAAATATTTGTATGACCTACAGATAGGTGTTCCGGGTCTGGGTGTCTTGTGTATGTTAGTTTACATGATTGTGAGTGCACCCACGATACAGCAGTAATTCCTAGTGTGGTGCGACGTTTAAAAAATAAAAAAAAATATGTGCGATTTTATTTTATTGTTGCTTGTTAGATGTCTGTGCAAATAGACATTGATTATGAGTTCACGGTACGTATGTAAATGTATCCCGTTTTAAGTGTAGTGCCTAACTATAGATGCTATTTATATGTATTACCTAACTATTAAATTATGAAATATTTATATATTGTTTTAGGTCTGCAGTAAAGAAGACTATTTATAAGGAGTTTTTGAACAAACGCACACAATCAGCTATATGGGAACACTTTTTGAGGGCTGAAAATGGGCAAAGTGTCCAATGTAAACATTGTCAAAAAAATTTGAAGACTCCTGGTGGTGCTACTGGAGCACTACATACACATATGCGTGCTAAACATATTGGCGAGATGTCACAAGAGCAAGATGCGCAAAGGGCAAGTACTTCATCGTGCTTTCAAGCAAGAAAAAGTTTAGAACCTCCATCGAAGAAAACTAAACTAACGGATTACTTTTCCACTGAGTATTCCTTGGACGTTATAGTGACTAGAATGGCAGCATTGGATGGCATCCCATTAAGCAAATTTTGTACTTCTGAAGATCTAAGGTATGTTTTCAAAAAATCTGGCTATGATCTACCGAAATCTCCTTCAACTATTACCAAAATTGTCCTGGAACAGAGTTGTGCCATAAAAAAACAATTAATAAATCAGTTTAAAGATATGAAGTCCCAAAAAAAACGGTTTACTATAACGTTTGATGAATGGACCTCTACCCGGAACCGGAGGTATATGAATATAAATATTCATAATAAAGACCTAGAACCAGCTAAATATAAAAATTTAGGACTAGTAAGGATAAAGGGTTCAATGCCAGCTCACGTTGGAACTGTACTGTTAGAAAATCATCTAAATGACTTTTATTTGAAACTTGAAGATATAATTGCATTCACAACGGACGGAGCCAGTGTTATGGTTAAAATGGGCAAAAATTTTGATGGTCACCATCAGTTGTGTTTTGCTCACGGAATACAACTTGCAGTGCTGGACGTATTATATAAGACACGGAAAAGTACAACTACTGAACCAGAACTAGAAGATGAAGCTTCAGATACTGACACTGAAGAAATTGAAGAAAACGATGGCGGACTT
This sequence comes from Dryobota labecula, assembly GCA_947523025.1. Lineage (NCBI taxonomy): Eukaryota > Metazoa > Arthropoda > Insecta > Lepidoptera > Noctuidae > Dryobota > Dryobota labecula. The sequence continues at coordinate 27,245,630 of OX383292.1, read as the reverse complement.
TTCATAGAAGTACCTAGAGTTCTAGAACCAGAGTTTCTGTACAAAGATATTATAGTAAAAGTAAGAAAACTTGTTAAATCATTCAAAAAATCACCACTGAAGACCGATTTGTTGCAAAAATATTCTTTACAAGAGCATGGTAAAAGCCTCGATCTTATACTAGACTGCAAAACGCGATGGAACAGCTTATCAGATATGGTTGGACGATTTCTGAAATTGAAATCAAGTTTATTTAAGGCTTTATTAGACTTAAAATCAAATATAAGTTTCACAGACACAGAAATACAAGATCTACATAACATTCATCATAGTTTAGATATAATAAAAACTACAGTGATGGCATTGTGTCGCCGTGACTCGAATTTGTTAGCAGCAGATGCTGCGCTTCAGTTTATGTTAAATAAGCTTGATGCTCAGTCCAATGGGCTCAGTGACAAGCTTGCTGTATCCCTTAGAAAAAGAATAAAAGAAAGGCGAACAAATGTGTCTGGTGTCTTGCAGTATTTGCATAATAATGAAGAATATTATAAAACCGAAGAAACAGAAACTTTTACAAAACCGACGTCGGATTATATTAGAACATATGTTGCAAACTTATTAGAAAGGCTCAAATTTACACCGCCTACAAGTACACAAATGAGTTTAGATTCCGAAGCAGATGACAATGATGCTAATGATGGTTGTGGCGACGAGTTGACTGTTGCACAGCAACTAGAAAAAGAAATACAGAAAACTATGTCTACAGTAAACAAATCTGGAGTAAACACAGATCTTGAATCCATCATCAGAGTTGAAATGTGTATCTACGATAGCACTGGCGGCGGTCGTGAAGTTTTCCTAACAGCAGCTTATAATTATTTACTATGTATAATGCCTACTAGTGTTGAAGCAGAACGGGCATTTTCTTCTGCCGGCTATCTTTGTTCTAAACTAAGAAGTTCCCTTGGTGACAGAACATTGCATTCGTTATCATTTATGAGATCATATTATCAAGAACAAAGATTGGAAAAATAACCATATTTTATATTGTTTCTTACTTTTAAACCATTTGTGCGTGGTACATGTTTTGTTTGAATTGTTGATTGAGTTTAGTCAAAATCAAAATCGTCAATCAAATCAAAATATTACATTTTGATTTGATTGACGATTTTGATTTTGAGTTTAATTTTAAAATTATCATTTTAATCTGTAATTTACTTTTAATTCCTTAATATTATAATTTTTTTCATTTGAAGTTGTTTGATTTTTTACTTCTAAAATACGTAATAAGCCCAGAATTTATCGTGCTTTAAAAAATCAAAACAGTTAAGTACGTAATTACGTAGTTACGTAATTGAAGCATCAAAATGCGTAACTAGTTACGTAATTAGCAAATCCGTAATTTTGGAAGCACTAGTCGGAACCCCAGGGTCCCGATATATGTAAACATAAAAATAAAAATGAATAAAAAAATATAATTTATTTCAGACTTACGTCCATAAATTTGTTAGTAACAATGTTCTTAACCTAGTGTTAGTAAAAGTACAAAAGTAGTCAGGCACTTGCTCTCGCGTGAAGGCCCATCCAGTGCGCCATCAGTATCAAGTTCCACCGGCCAGCGCACGCGGCCAGAATGGCGCTGGGGCTGCCGCGCACCCGCGCCAGCATCGAAGCACAGCTGATTGAGCTATTTTTTTCCTCGATTTTTTTACAAATGGCAGCATCAGCGACTCACTAAATGCCACTGTAGTTTTACAACGCCATCTAGGAGTCGGCCTAGATACTAGGTGTCATTCTCGTGATTTATGAGCGTAAATAGATAAATCAACATTAAACAAGGAAGTTTTGATTTATACTAATGTTACTTAAAATCGGCCCTATAACGCTTTTTATAGATTGTTAATTTCATAATTGTTACTTATGCTGCCATCAGTAAACTTTTTTCAAGACTAATTATAATTTGTTCGAGTTGAGACCCCATGCCCAAAGCAACCTGCTACCTGCTAATATGTAGGAAGGAGGACATTTTGGTTGTGAAACGTGAAATGTTTTTAAATTTTCATCAGCAAGGAAAAGAAGAAAAAAAAAGAGAAAAATAAGTAAAAAATAATAAAAAGAGAGAAAAAACAAACACAGAAAGAGAAAAAAAGAGAGAGAATTTTAACACTGGGGTGTAGAATATTGCAGGTTTAGGTCATCGCCATCTCTTGACAGATAAAGGAACTAATGTAATTTTTGTTGATTTCTGAAAAAGTGTGCTATTTAGAGACATAGTTTTATTTTTCCTGTAATTTTTACATACGTTTCTATCAAATAGAATAATTTCCGATTTTTCTCTATGTAAACTTCAGAGATATGGGGAGGAACGGTATTTTTTTTTACATTTTTCATCAAAAGTCGAAATCTATGCGGCCTAAAGAAAAAAGAAAAACTGTTTCAGAATGTGCAAACAGCGCTCTTTCATATGATACCCCACATGGGCATGTGGGGTATCATATGAAAGAGCGCTGTCTGCCCTAGTAGCTGCATTTTGAATTTTTAAGACCACCTTTCAGACCTTGTTGCAAAAAAAAAAGAAAAAAACTTTTTTGATACTTTCTTATTTGAAAAATAGTTGGGCAAACGTCATCTAAAATTATTCTAAATTTCAAGTTGATAGCATCAGTAGTTGTTGAGATATTCTGCTGTGACAGACAGACAGACAGACTGAGTCACACCATAAGGGTTCCTTTTTACCATTTTGGTACGGAACCCTAAAAATGAATTCAGACATTGCGTTTCCGTTTCATACAAGTATTCAATGTCCACGTCTTTGACGGTCTTCGATCAATAATGTGCTATTATTGATCGAAGTAGACGGTAAACTAAAATAGTTTAACTATAACCATTACACAAAAGTAAAAAAAAAAAAATATAATATTATATTATATTCAGAGAATATTGTTCATCACTTCGCTAAATAAAGTATAAAATACTATTTCAACACACTTGCTCGTAAAGTGGCTCTTAATGAACCGATTTTAGGTCCATAATGCAGTGTATTAAAAACGCGTGCTTTTTACTTTACGTTACCGCGCTAGTGCTGTAACGCCACAGATAACTATTTACTATTCGGATAATTGCGCTTTTTTTAATCTCATCAAAGAGACAATCCATAATGCCATATTTCACTTTTTTTTTAATAATCTGAGTTGTGTTGTAGTCTTGGTCCCAAAATAAACTAAAAATTTACCTTAAATTGTCTGTGGTCCCTACCGGAACCAAACGAAAAAGACCCTGACTGGCGTTATTATTGCGGATTCTCACTGAACAAATTTATATTTCTCTATACCAATAGTACTTTCTGATTCCATACTAACTAAACTACAATTTGACATACGACAACACTATGATCAATAGAGTCTGTCTACTGAAAGCTGAGAGTGAAAAAGAGCGGCAAATTAAAAAAAAAAATGGTCGGGTATCCCCGGATCAACTAGGAAAAAACGTATGTGATACTTAAATACTTTTATGCAGAATATTTATTTTTGTTTATTGCAGAATAATAGGAAAGCATAAAGCAAAAAATTGTGTATTAAGCTTTTATGATCACTAGGTTATTATTAAATATGTAGGTCATATTTGTTTAATATTTGATTACTTATCCTAATTCTATGCATTAATACTATGTTTTCTATGAAGGTTTACATAGCAGAAAACTTAGGAAACTGGATTACAAAAATCCACATTTATTATTTACACAATTTGACATACGACAACACCATAATCAGTCTAATGTTGTGTTTTTTTTTTATATAGGCTCTTTATCGGTTTTGCCAGTGCCTTTATTTACACCTGCGCGCGCATCGCTAGCGCGGCGAGCGGAAATACAAAACCAGCGCCGTTTTCCTTAAAGTGAATAACAATACGTTGAAAAACGTCGTATGAAACGCGTGTGCTTTGATCATTACACAAATCAAATCAAATCATTTTATTGTGGGCATAGGTTATACAGACAAATGGAAGTCAGAGCCAAACTTATTTATTTTAATTCTGGCCTTACTTTTTTTGTATATTTCCTTCAATATATTGATATATTCACTGTTTACTCCTTGGCTTGATAGATCTCGCCAAATAGCTCTGTGGCATATAGAGTCAAATGCTTTACCGTAGTCTATAAAGCATATATAGAGAGGTAGGTCGTATTCCTTGTATTTTTAAAGACAATTTTCAACCAGCCTGTTCTACTGGCTGGTGTTCGTCTAAGATAGTAGTAAGACGTCGAAGTAGAGTCGTTGCAAACACCTTGTAGAGGCGCGACGTAAGACTGATTGGTCTGTAATTTGATATTGATTTCGGCTATTTAAATAGAGTGCCATAAATAAACTATTTTGATGGCGTCAAGCAAAAGTAAAAATTGTTAATGTTTTTACTAGGCGTTATTTATTGTTATATTGTATCCATTTATGTAAAATAAGATTATTTCATTTTAGATATTGTAGGGGACTCTTCGAATGAAACCCGTGGTCGAGGTAATTCTTCTTTATTGTTGCTTCTTCAAGCGACGGCCGCCGACTGGGCGTAAAAACTATAAACTAAACGACTGCTGCTCGCTAAGGGCACCCTCTGTGGGGTACGAACCTCGGCTTAGGGCAGCTGAGTCGGAGGGAGGGTGGCAAGGGACCCACTATGGCTGGATACAATCAGTGTTTTGATTATTATCGTGGGGAGTTTGGATTACATGCTGCTCAGCTAAAACGCGTGCTGGCGCTACACTTACAGTCAAGGGTCGGGGAGGACTATTCTTTAGTCGGGGATTTCGCGCGGGGCCTCGGCGGCGAGGTCGGAATGACGATCGTGTATTGCGTGCTCTTATTTGCGAACTGTACTAGTTTCCCTACGACTCTCCTGGAGGAGAGTAGTGGGGTCGTCTGGGTCGGTCAGTGCATGCCTTGGACGGCGGGTCGAACTAATTTTAGAGGGGACATAACTTGCAGCCTTCACAACTAGAGCGTTGCGATGAGTGGCTGCTGAATCGAAGAAGCGCTTTGAAGTGCGCTTCATGAATTGGGCTATCGTGGGGATTTTGAGTTCAACGTGGAGGTTAGTGTTACGAATGAACCAGGGGGCTCCCGTGATTTTACGTAAGACTCGGTTCTGTAGGGTTTACATCTTATGGATGAGATGGGGTTTGGCGTGTGCAAAGATAGGACTCGCATAGGTCATGATGGGGTGGATGAACGCGGTGTAAATGCGCAATTTGCACTTGAGTGACAATTTGCTTTTTGCATTTAGGATGGAGTGGAGCCTATAGAGAGCGAAGGCTGCGCGAGCGCGTACCTTCTTTAGGTGCTCAGAAAAGGAGAGATGGTGGTCGAGAATCACACCTAGATATTTGGCTCGCTTCTCCCAGGGGATAGGCTTGCCGAACATGGTGATCGGTCGGATACTAGGGGGGCGCTGGCGCGGTTTCGTATAGAGAATCGCTTGACTTTTATCGGGATTTACTTCTTTGCGCCACTTTCTAAACCATTCGCCAAGCTTGTTGGCTGCGGTCTGGAGAGTGTTAGAGATCCTATCGTGACTGGTCCCTCTGCAATAGATGGCCGTATCGTCTGCGAACAGAGCCAACTGTGCCTATCTTTGCTTCGGGGTGAATAGCGTGAACGCGAGGGGAGAAATCACAGAGCCCTGCGGGACGCCTACGCGTAATGGGTGGGGGGCGGAGAGAGTACCGTCTATGCGATAGTGAAAAGTGCGATTCGACAAAAAGTCTCGTAAGATGAGCACGAGACGTTCCGGCACACCGAGTTGGTACAGCTTGTATAATAAGCCGTTGTGCCAGACTTTGTCGAATGCCTTCGCTATGTCAAAGAAGATCACTCCTGTCTTAAGACCGCGCTGGAAACCAGCACTGATGTCTTCTACGATACGGTGGACCTGATGGGTCGAGGCATGTTGGGTTCTAAAACCGAACTGCTCATCGGGGATAAGGCCCTTGGTCTCGGCGTAGTCTCTGAGACGCTTATAAATAAGCCTCTCGTAGAGTTTGCCTAGGACTTTGAGCAGACTGATGGGTCGGTAGCTCGCGGGCTCCGCCCTGGGTTTACCGGGTTTGGGGATGCCGATGACTATGGCCTCTTTCCACGCTTGTGGGAAGATGTTATTGCTCATAGCTCCATTGAAGATGGTGGCCAGTAGCATTATGAGGTGGGCGGGGAACAATTGGAGTACCTTATTGGTGATTCCATCTGAGCCAGGGGCTTTACGGGGTTTCAGACCCTTGATGAGTTCGTGCACTTCGTCTGGCGTGACGGGAGGCAGAGGATACTCAGGATCTTCGACGGGCGGGAGGGAGGCTCTACGTTCGACTTCAGCGTCGACCTCATCGAGGTGAGCTTGGTCTACTGGTGAGAGCTGGGCGTGCACTGGGCCTCTAGACTTTCGGCTAAGCATTCGGCTTTGTCGATGTCTTCGAAAGCGATAGACGCGTCTGGGCGGATCAGTGGGGACATGGAGGCGGAACAACCTCGGGGGTTTAATTTCCTTTGTAGTTGCCAAAAGGCCTGGTGGTTCGGCTCTAGACTGCTCAGCATCTTGTCCCATTCGGTGTCACGAAATTCCTTCACGCGGTTACTTACAGCACGCTGTAAGTAGCGCATGTGGATTTTGTTAGCCGTACAGGGGAAGATGCTGTATGCACGGGTAGCCGCGTTCTTCTCATTTATCAGTGCACGTACATCGTCCGGCAAATTCCCGCGACGGTTATCCGTCGCCGAAACTTCCCTTGAACAATCGTTCAGGACAGATTGTACGTGATCGACGTCAGCGATAGAGTCGAAGAGGTCGGGGATAGAGTCCAATTGGGGGGACGTTTTGGCTTTCAAGCTTTCGCCTACTCGTCTCCAGTCCGTTACCCTTATGGTACGCGTGGGGGCATTGGGGTCGTAAGAACCTATGCGAGGGGCCATCTCTACGACAACAGGTCGGTGGTCAGAGCTCGTTCAGCGCCTCTATGGAAACCAACCGTAGGTTGATGTTCTTTAGATGCGCCACGTCGAGCACTACAGGGGTAGAGGTGGGAGTATGGGGGTAGTGGGTTGGGTTCATCGGGGCGATGACGTCGAAGTAAAGGAGGGGGCAGAGGTCATGCAAGTGCTGGCCTCTGGGGGAGATCTTTGTGCTATTCCAGGCTGGATGCTTGGCGTTGAGATCATCCGCTATTAAGACGGAGTCACTCAGGCTCAGGAGGGTACGGAGGTCGTCAGTCAGTAGTTGGTGGTCATTTCCTGCTGAGTTCGCGGGGGGGAGATAGGCCAAAACTATCGTGATCGGCTGGTGACCTGTCATGCCGAGGCGGCACATCGATACTTCTAGGGATTTGAGGGGGGGAGGGTCTAAGGGCATGCAATAGAGTTCGGTTCTAAAGTAAATGAGAGTACCTCCACCGTGACAGCGCGTCCTGTCGTACTGCAGTCTTACAATGGCGCCTTATTTATACAATTTTGGCTAATGGACAATCATACAACTAACGCCATCTACTGGACACGCCCATATTGCGTAATTTATTATTGACCAATCAGAGCCAAGCAAACAAAATGCGACACTAAGCTTTAGTGAGTCGAAACTTTACCGTAACGAGGCCCGTTCTACTTTCTTATTTAATTTTCCTTTGAATTCAGGTACCTCGCTATGGTAAATTCACAAAAACATAATATGACAAAATACTAATTAGAATCTAATTAGACTAACTACAAGTAATGGGATTACATTCCCTTTAAAATAACACTAATTAGACTCTTATAGGTCTTATACAAACTTAATTAGAGACACATAAAAACATCGTTCATAATCACTATACTTACATGATTCTAAGTTCTAGTTATTGCAAAATATAGCTATAATTGAGAGTCATAACACTGTATAACACTTGAATACACTTATTTTCACTGATTAAGCGTCTCTTTAGCACTTCAGCACTGAATGTCCATGTTCACTGATCTCACTACGTTGAGCCTTCGCGGACGGTGTCGCCAACAGATATTTTATGTATTATGTAGGTATAATCTCCATTTTAAACTGAATGTAAGTAGTCAGTGTTCAATGAGAAGATTTTGGCTCTTATTAAGTTGGTTTATATTCCCTGTGAATGTATTTAATAGATCAAAGTTTAGGGACAACATAGTGTAAAAACTGTAGTTTATTTTTAATGCCAAAAATCTATTAGTTACACAGAAGTTTTGGGTGACAGGTCTTGAACGAGATCCTCGCATAAATATTGCACCCTCTCCTTGCTTCTTAGGGTTCTGTACCTCAATAGCTCGTGTGTCTGTCTCTCCTTCCTCTGTCACAGCCGATTTGCTCCGAATCTACTCGGCAGAATCAGTTGAAATTTGGTACACATATGAACTTCTGTGACCCAAACACGGACGTGTAACGTAAATAAATGAATTTTCAATATATAATAGGTCACTTTTGCGGGGCTAATTAGAAAGTTTAAATATAAGTTTTGCAAACGGTAGATACTTTGTGACACATCAAATGAAAGGGCTTATAGGCCAATCAAATTAGATCCATAAAAAGCGTTTTGAGGAATAAATTTATGCACACCTGGAATTGCGCAAACACGGATTACACGCATATAGGACCAATTAAGGTATTAAAATGATTTACAGCTTGCTGGAAATTAATTCTTCGAAAAAAATCTAGTTTGATTGGCCTATTATTGTAAGGATTTCAGATATATATAAAAAAATAAAAAAAAACATTTAAAGTTATGTAATAAAATAAATGAACATTTACTAACCAACCTTATCTTCGAAACTCATCATCATCTCCATGCCAAACGATTTCCTCTCAACTTTTCTGTCACTGGCGCCACTTTTTAACCTTATCTTCGAAACTGTAATCATTAAAACGGAAAATAGTGGCCACTAAGCTCCGTTTTAATGATTACAATAAAACATAACAATTTAAAACTACTGTTTGTAGTAATAATAACGTATAGTCTTGTGAAACACAACTTGACGAGCTTATTATCTGCATTTTCATTCTAAAATAAAAGACATCACCGAAATAACGATGAGGGCGCCACTGTGCACTCGGTGGCCTCTTAACTGACTGACTGACATTATTAATTTCACACGTATTATGTTGAACGGGAGAATGTGGCGTAGACGTCGGCGACGACGGCGACTGTGACGTCGGTGGCGGCGGAGCTTGCAGCGGAGGCGGCGGTGGCTGGACGTTTTCGCGTGAGGTAGAAGGGCGCGGTTCCACACCATTATTACATATTTATACACTTTGATATCTTGTCGCCTATTTCAATTTTATTGTGCACCGAGTCTTCAATATTCATCAACTCTCTGCAACATTATTAGAGCGCCATCCTCCGTGGCGTTTCAGTGTAATGATATCGGCTCCGGAATTAGCTAGTAATGTTGCAGAGGTCCTTCTAAAGCTGTGACCGGTATAACTAGCCGGATTTTCCAATTTCAAGAACGTGGATATTTCTTTTGCTACACTACCGATTTTGCTAACGCCAACGACTTGCCGAATGTATTTACCGTTTTGGTATTTCTGAAAGAATCTTTAAGTTTTTGCGTTTTCGATACCTATCGTTTTTTGTTGGCTAATTCTTGTCGTCTGCACGCCCCAGATATACCAACAATTAATATAGCCTGTAATAAAATACAAATAATTTAAGTAAGTTATTAGCTTTATTTAGTATAATTTTATTAGGTTTATGTAGTTCTGTACCTACAGGTAAATGACCAAAATAATTAACTATAATTATAGGTACAGTGGGCTGCATCAATTAGGTACCCACATCGTGACGCTGACTGTACCTACCTACTAAATTAAAAATTGCCTAATAAACTATTATAGCAAATAAGTAAGTGCCTACAAAAAGGTTTAAAGAAAAGAAAAGTTTTAAAAACGTACCTTAGTTACTAAGTATTTTTCATTTGGCGCGTCAATAATTTTGATTTCTTGCTTTTATAGCCATCTGACTGTCGTTTCAAAAATACATGTACTTTTATGTATTTTGTTAAATCTATGTCATTACTGGTTTTTAGAGTCGTTTTTAATATTGAATATATTGACCAAATTGAGGACGGCTTATACTTCACAAGTAATTCATTGAAATAAGCCATCAAAACATTTTCAGAGAATGATTGAGTATTTCTTCGAGTCTTCCATGCTATAAAATTATTATAAATCATTAAATAGCGCTCTCGCGATTTTGGCGGCAAAAGACCGTTTTCTGCAATTTGCGCCTCATTTAAAATATCAGGTGGAGTAGATTCCATATTAATATCAGATTCCTCGCTTGAACTCATATTATTATTTTGTTTATAAATATCAGTCGGAAAGTCGCAACAATCTTTGACGTTTCTAATATGAAAATGGCGCCAATTTGCAAATGGCGCCACATGCACGTGGTGAAAATTAGAACTACATCTTTCGTCCTATTTACTCTTTAGTATTAAAGTGAGACAAACGTATTGAGCAAAAGCGCTTCCAAGGAGGTTCGATCAGTCAGCTTATTTATTCTCGTAATGTGAAACTCCTTGGTGGAATTCTTATTTTTTTTTTTACGCTTTAAAAAAAAAAAAAACCGTAAAGATTACGCACGGTGCTATACAACGGAACGTGCGGTAAAATAGGTACTTAGGTGAGAGTACCTATTTTACCGCACGTTCCGTTGTATGGTGCGTAATTTTTAATTTTCGAACAATGTATACATACATGCTTCGTAAATGCATTTTTTGAGCAAATGTGTTGAAAACGTCATTTTTGTCTACTCTTCTGTCGACAAAACGCTTCTCTACAATTCTCGTGCTAAGCCTGATAGAAGCCGACCCAAACGCCTAGACAAAGACTAGGTTGTCTATTATATTGTTGAAACTTTAGAATTGTTCTTAAATAATGTATTGAAAATCTTGCAGTGTTTGTAATATTGGCGATCCTTAAGAGATTCAATCTCGTTCGTGTTATTTCTCTAGAATAGAAATAACATTGTGTAAGTACATGACGGGGTGGGCGGCAGGTTCGTTTCCGCGGGGATTTCTATCGGATTTTCATCTTATCCGGTGTTGAAAGAGTTCCACCGAGGATTTATATTTTATTTTTCCAAGAGCTTCGATGAAATAACACGAACCTTCTGACTTGTTTACTTTATTACCTTTGTTTATTATTCATAACTGTGTAATTCACTATCAGAGTGCTATACGTAAATCCTCTTTTCTGTTAAGGCTCAATGGAATAGGGAAATTCCCTATCATGATACTTGATGAGAGGTACCAATACTATTTTATCAAAAACAAAAAAAGCGCAGGCTTTAAGAATGCAACCTAGCAACTCACTGCTGTCAGCACCTGGGTGGTACCAGGAGGTCCCAGCCGACCATTTGGTTTGTTGTGTTACAAAAGAAAATCATACATCATTATAACCGTGCTATAGTTTCATTTTTATTAGAATTCCGTAGTCAACAAGGAGCCCTATAGTTTCGTCATATCCGTCTGTCTGTCCGCGGCTTAGTTCAGAGACTCTCAGTTGGTACTAGAAAGCTGTAATTTGGCATGGGTACACATACTTATCACGCCGACAAAGTGATTAATAAAATATTGTTTTTTTTTAGTGTACCTAGAGAAAAGATAAATACCTACCATCCCTACTTTAAGTGTAGGTACGCTACTTATTTTTTTTTTATGATACCTCCCCTCTACGTAAAGTGGGGATGATTGTTTTTTTCTTGTCTTTCCCATATTGTGGAGTATCGTTGGATAGGCCGTAAAAAAATATTGTGGATCTGGGAAAACCATATTTCGAGTCAGGGATCCGTTTGCGTAATATTAAGCTTTTAAGTGCTAATTTTTGTTAGAATCAAGTGTGTGGCCGGGGTGTCAGCTAAATGGTTGTCCTTGGATATGTGAAAAAAATTACAGCTGTAGTATATAAAACGAAGTTAAAAGGAAAAATATCACCGAAAAGTAGGCTTTACGGATAACGAGTCAACCAACTTACATTTGCAGTTGGAATATATGGGAGAACATGTATTTCAAAAACAATGTTAAGTTTGTTCTTGGGATAAATTCTTCCCAACTACGGTACCCTTCATTGTGCGTGGTCCGACACGCGCTTGACTGGATTTGTAACAACTTTAGCTTTACCCTTAAATCCAAACCACGAGCAATATTCCCGGAAAAATCTGGATTAAGAATTGCCGCTAAAAAGATTATCGGGGTGTGGGTGCAGTGTGGACGAGTGGTTGAATATGTTCGTGTGTGCGATGTGGCGCTAAGCTCGCTAAGTGGTGTAGGCAGGACACACACGTGCGACGCGCCCGCATCGCGTTGTCGCGCGACCGGCCCACGCGACTGACGACAACTGCGACTAATTGAAGGCTTCAGGAATTGCCACGCAAATAACTGTGTCACTAAATATTGGCATGTTTAAATCGAACCCCTAAAAATTCCCATTTTGATTTTCTATAAATATTATTTGACACTAATATAATAAATTACCCTCTTTTGGTGAGTCTCAAATAATGCTCATTTTGGTGTCTTAAAAATACTAAATAGCCAAGTAACTGCAATCAACTTAGATGTAGCATGCCAGTCGCTGCAGCGACACGGCTCGCTTGCGGTTATGGTCACAGATCTAATGAGACTATTGCCCTGCTGAAATCGCTTCCAGAAGGACGGGTTTGCGTCCTGCCGGAAGACTTCCGTGAGTCCTGCTAGCAGTACGCAGTTCGTATGAAATTTTGTCTGGTCCTTCCAGCAGTACAGTTACCTCGATTTTGAACGTCAGTTGTGTTTAGAAACCGTTTCTGGTACAATGTGAAAGAGCCAAAAATATTATTTTTTGCATTATTGCAGAACTTTGTGCTGTATATCATTACGGTACTGTGACCGAAAATAGTTGCGTGCTCAAAATCCTGTTGGCAGGAGGCAGGACTAACCTATTATTACTTATTTGGTCGGAGTGCCCTAGCTAAGTGACGACCGTGATGCAGAAAAAGTGTTTAAGGGCTATATTTGGGCTAAAACGAATAGAGTTTTGTCGCCCTTTCTTTAGAAAATATAAGATACTAACTTTACCGTCCATCTATATCTTGGAATCATGTTTATTTGTTTACAAACATAAGATACTTTTTCAGCAAGCGACAAGCTTCTATGCCCCTCGATCTCATAATATTAACAAATTATATCAACCCAAGACGAATCTCACACTCACATCAAACAACAGTTCCATTTTTTAATTTAAGCGACATTTAACCAAACTACTCATTGGTAAATGTTTTTATAATGTACTTGAGTTCTTAGATTATAAGTTGTGAATTATTATAGTGTAATGTCATCTGAAATTAATTAATTGGTACCAAATTTGTGTGAATTTAATTTAATTTTATAATATAATTTACTAATCGCTTGCAATTTATTAGTTTCTTAAAATAATTATTTAATAGATATTTAAAATTTGCACGCCGACATTAAAGGCATAATAAGAGATCGATATAATTTATTTTAAGAACTTTCTGTACCTTATTTATGCAAATAAATGTTTTTTTTTTGAATTTTTTTTTTGACCAAGAGCGCGCAGGCCAGAAATGATTAGGACATTTAATTTCATCATCGCATAGAACAACTAGCTTTCAAACTATCTGACGGACACCACGATCAAACATTCAAAAGTGTTAATCGGTGTTATTGTAATGAAACGCTTTGACTTTGGTACAGTCAATACCTGACAGAACACTTATTTATTTATTTATTTATTTTATTATTTATGTACACACAGTTAAATACATAGAGATACGACATAATTATAATTTCAGTACAAAGGTACTGCTTATTTCTTAAGAAATTTCTTCCAGCAGACCTGCGAAAGGAGAAATGAAAAAGAAATGTAGACAATAGTGTGTGAGAACATGAAGAGAATGATATGAATATGCGAAGTCTTAAACTAAAATATTAAATATAACATATACTTAAATAAAGCTACAAAAATATAAATACATATATCTATAAATATATACATAAAATACTCACAGTTGAGAGGAAAGGTAATGCTCTTTTACTCGATGTTTGAATAGAGATATAGTTTTTAAATCGCGAATGCTAGGCGGAAGCGAGTTCCATAATCTTACAGCATGGACAGAGAAGGAATAAGAATAGTAGCTAGTTTTATGAGGATGAGATTTAAGGAGGGATCTAAGGTGTGATCTACACACACTAAACACACTTAATATTATAATGAGCTCATACAAATATTAAGAAGGAAACATTACCTGTTAAAGTTAGCTTTTTGTTTATTGTGGTTATGTACCTAGTTCTTCTTAGAAATAAATTGAGTCGGCCCAGAATTTGACTTCGAGTTTATAAGTAGGTATACATATTGTAAATTCTATTAAAATTATTTTTTTGGTTTTTCTGAAATGCCAGAGGATGATGACGTCTTCACTGCAGTATAACGAAGCTGTTAATTATTTATTGTAAGTTCTAATTAGGGATGTCTCGATACGCCTTTTTGCCGATACGATACCGATACCGATGCTCTTATAAAAATATCGGCGATACCGATACCGATACGCTTATTGAATAAAAAATGAAGGTAAAATAAATAAAACACAAGTCAGGTAATTTTTTTAATTAATATAAAAGTATCAAATAACAGGAAAAACTAAATAAAACCGTTTAAAACTATAGACAGGTTGAGATTAGTTAACAGATTTAGTAATTAAAATTAACGTTGATGAGATTTTTGTTTAAAAAACAAAGTATTCTTAAGTTTTGCGGAGAAAGGCGATTTCGCAAATCTGTTTCAATAAGACCTGCGGTGGAAAATAGTCTCTCAGATGCGACAGAACTCATTTGGAAACTAAAGTACTTCTGCGCCATTTTTTTCAAGTTTGAGTATACGACGTCATTGCGCCAGAAAACGAACTGATCTGCGCCTCTCGATATATTAGGAGACCTTAGGTATCTCTCGACTTCTTCTTTGAGAGAATTACAGCTCAGAATATACAGGTGCTCATCTTCCTCGGACTCTAATACATTTTTAAAGCGCGAAATTTGAAAAGTATCATTGAATCGGCCATAAAAATATCGCCGATCCCGATACATCGGCAAATTTCGAGTATCGCCAATATATCGCCATCGGTATCGGTATCGGATGCATCCCTAGTTCTAATGTCTTAAGTGCGATGACGTCTTAAATATTTCATTAACTGGAATATATTTTGGGCTTAGCGCGTATTTATAAATCGTTTATTGTCTCAATTATAATGAGAACTTTCACAAACTACGTACATTAGGCGAGTAGTTACGCGCCGCTCGATGGCGGTTAGTAATAACGATACATCACCATGATGCGGTTTATATAATTATTAAACTAGATGAGACTTAGGCAATAGTTTGCAAGAATTAAGCTCGTCACAGTCCCGCAAGTAACTATTGTTAAAACGCGCTAATTTATGAAAAGAGGATCATTTTCTCAGCGGGTGCCCTTTTTAACTCCCTTTATGATCCTTTTAGATTAAAGCTTTGAATAGTAATTTAGGCGGTGCGTTGTCAGCCTTGCTTGCCTCCAATTTTGTACGCAGAACCTGTAACGTTGAGCTTTCGTCGTCACAATGCTTCCAGTTTCCGTTTCCGGCCTTACTTCCGCATCTACATAGAACATCAACGAAACTCCAATAATTTTGTACACATTTTCATTTACATAATGTATTTACGCTTTGAGTCTAAACATGATAATCTGCTTCGACTTGTGCGGGCAAATCATTTAGTTAAACCTTACAACTGAAGTATTTGACAAAGAAAAACGAAGTCACATTAGAAGAGCTCAGCAATTTAATGAATGGGTATGAGTACTTGTAAGGTAATGTTGTGTTCGTTACCTACAAGAGATTAATGTATGATGTAAGTTGTAACGTTTCAGCGACAAATAAACAATGTGTGATGTTTATGAATACAGATAGGCTCATCCTCAGTTATAACTCTTTTCTTTAAGCTACAGACTTGAGTCAAAAGCTGGATAGGCCTTTTTTAAATTGAGTCACAAAATTAAGCCAGTAACCTTTTATTCAATTCTTCATCAATAAAACTAGGATGGCTCGGGAAGTGCATTACCCAAGTAACACAACTGGGTGATAAAATAGCTCCATATCATATCTGTTAGTAAACTTGGGTGAAATATATAGACATGATTTAGTTCTATAAAGGTGGAGAGAACCCTTATGCAAACATTATAGAACCACGGGGAGAAAAATTGCAGCCTAATTTTAGTTCCAAATGGAATCCATAGGAGTTCTCACGATCACCACAAGTGGCAATTAGAACTATGGGTGTAAGTTGTCAGTGAACGATTGGTTGAATGATATGACGTTTCAATTCGATCATTGAGTGACAAATGAGACGCAAAGTTCTTTTTAGGGGCGATAAGTCAAGATGTGTTTTTGAATTTGGTCTGTGTACAGCCATTTTGGATTACATCTATTTGATAAGTATTAAAACTTCACGTGTACTGATATAATGCAGGCATTGATTTATAGCACAAAATCCTTGCGAATGTTTTGTTACTGTGAAACTATAGTATGGTTTCTTTGTAAATTTCGAAGCGCCTTCGATTTGATCAAGAACAATTAAACAAAGTGTGCTAAGACAGTTGGCAAAATAATAGTATAAAAAATAAAACTGTTAAAAACCTAACATAATGGTTTAAGACTAAGTGGGTGCTCCAAATCGAGAAATGGCTAAGTCCACTTTTTCAATTTTTGGTAATAAAAAAAAATAAACATATTTATTTTTTTGAAAACAAACCACAGGACATGTTGAAATTAAAATACCATTCAGTTATAGTATACAATATACTCTTTATTTTAATATATAAAACAAAACATAAAAAGCATTTATAATAACTTTAATTTAAATAAAATAGTTTTGGACTTATCATAAATCAACAGGACTTAGGGTTATCTTTCCCTCTTTTTAAGGACTAAGGAATTTAACAAAACAAAATTAGCTTCTTTAACAGTATTCTTCTTTAAAAATAACTCAAAAAAATTCAATCTTTAAAAATAACTAGGCTAGTTACTCTATTTCGTCATCCAATTCCTCAACGATTTGACTTTCATTTAATTTAGCCTGTTCCATTATCAAAGTTTCATAGAATTTTCTTTTTTCTTGTGGTACAAATCGAATAAGTTTTTTAATGTCATTAATTTTAGCTTCTTTAATTTTAATAGCATCTTGATAACAATCAGCAGGAACATCTCGAAGATACCTAGATATACCTACTCTATATAAAAAAAAAATCTTTAAAGTTATCGCCAGTCATTGAATCAGAAAAGGCTGGCTTTGCATGTCTTTTAAATAAAACTCGACGACAACCTGAAATTCCCGGTATTGTTTGTTTAATATTATCATTATAGTAAGTTTTATAATCTTTAACTTTTAATACTCTTTCGTTACTTCGTTGTTCTTCTCGCTCTCCTCCTCTTCTATCTATTTGCCCTCGTTCTATCAGGTTCTTTTCTAAAAATACAACTTCAAATTTCTTGGCATTTCTACTGTTTACTACAAAATTGACGTAACTTTCAGGTTCATATATTTTTTCATGTTTTAATTTTTGTCTTTCTATGAGAGCAAAATCTCTATCAATGGGCATCATTGAATGCCCAGGAATTGGATAATTTACAGAAATTGTTTCAAACAAGCCTTTCGCACACAACTGATCGAAATACGTAAAAATAAATCTGTTTTTATTTTGACTGAAACAATTATCACAAAATATTTCTAAATGGGTCTGATCTGGGATTTTATGGTGTAAAAAATAATCATCCAAAGCAGTAATTACTTCGTTTGGCCCTTTATGGGCATAATTTTCCGTAAACAAATACATAGTTGCTGAGTTTTCTTTTAAGTTATGTATACCAAAATTATGAAGCCATAATTGCCTGAGATAATATTCATCAGTTACATTAGTGACCGGCAATGGCAGATTCTTTTGAAAATCAAAGCAAATAGATAATTTATTTTTGTTCATATTTTTGTCTTCCTTTTCTGAACTACTATACTTTTTTAAAAATACTTCGGCTTTGCGCAAGTGCAACTCACGTGCAGATTTTAAACTTGCAACTTTATCCTTGTCTTTCATAATTTCTGCAGATTGAATATCTACTTGAAATTTTTCACAAGTGCTACATATATCTTTACGAGGAACTGCGAACGAAATATTAAAATCTGTATTAAAAATTTCTCGAAATTTTTCATAAGGGACCACATCTAAATCGGTATTCTGTTTTAGAAAATCGCGGTGAAGTGTAGCAATATTAAGATGAGAATCAACATAGACCCTATGTTTGCTAGAAGATCGAGAGTAGTGCGACGCTCTTGCGGGGATATTTTCTATAAATGAATGAATTCTTTTAATTACTGCCTCAGTGTATATTATCTTGCTTGGGCCACGTCCTCGACCATCAGTAATGTCTTTTTCAAAATGCTGTACTTTGCATTTTAATCGGTCTCTCTTTATTCCATGTACAGCTAAAAAGGCCTGCTGACATAATTCGATCTTCTTACCCTTGAAAGTTACATAGTACTTAAATACTCGCCGATTTCTAGCTTCGCTTTTGACTTCAGTACGAGGTCGGAATCTAGTTGGTACTATTTCTTCAAGACAGCCCTGTAAATATATATTTTGTTGCGAGTGATTTTCAAAGTTAACAAATTTTTTATTTATTGCCACCATGGTTTTTCTCGTTAACTTATCTTTACATTTACAGCGACAGTCATTTATTTCACGTAATGTGTGGTCCTGTAATTTTTTTTTCTTGATATATTTTTTTCCCACTTTTCTGGCTTTGCAACTCTTTTCTTTCCTTTTTTGATATTTTCTTTTTCTTCTACCTCTGATTCTTCTGAATCTGTTTCAAAATTTCCAGTTTCGCAGTTCAATCTTATTTTTTTTCTATCAGTTATATTTTTAACGGAGATATTAGAGTCAGTAACTAGGTCTTCTTCAATAATTTGCAACGGTTCAACAAGGCTTTCAGAAGGTCTAGACTGAGATAGGGAATTAAGTTCGACATCCGATGCTCCAATTTGATCTTCTTCCATGTGTGGCGTACTATAAGAACACGAAGGCGAAGGATCTGTATATATATCTATATTTGTGGCTGAACATGCTCCTGACAATTTTAATTTCTTGTCCGCATCATTAATTCTAAAATTTTCTGGAGTCCATTCCTCATCAGAAGAAACCTCGTTAAACAATTCAGACTCTTGTATAAGTCTGAAATATTAACACTTATTTAAAGAAATTTGCAATAGAAAGCCAAACCCATACGTTTTTCGCGCATATTACGAACTAACCTTGATAATTTGTCCTCAGGATCCATAATAATAATAATGTTTACTATTACTCGTAACACCAATAACTTTGCAGCACGGAAAGAGGGTAATAATTCAAAAGATTTCACTTAACACCTCAGAGAGAAAAATAACGATCAACAAGTTTAAACCTGCATCATAATGTTGCAAGATTTTGAAATATTAATTTTGATTTTAATTTAGTCCTTTTTCGGTAAAAACTTACGGACTTAGGGATTTATAGGACTTGGGGATTTTCGGAACTGAAAGTATCGTCAATTTTAATTTTTATAGTTTTCAAAAACCCACTTAGAGATATCGTAAAAAAAAAATTGTTGAACGTATCGATAGAGAAAAAACGACCGATCAACCTATGTTACTAGTGTAAAAAATCCCTAACTAGGACTTGGGGATTTTTCGAATTGGGGCACCCAAGTATAATGTCAAAGTACATCAGTTACAATTAACAAAACTCAGTGATTATGCGTCAGTGTGATAAAACACTTTCAAAACAAAACATTTCCATGGACAACCATTTTCTAAACATGGCGATTCTTATGGCATCTCATAGTTTTTATGGAGGAGACTGGCAACACTGCCCGAGTGACATGTCAAATTTTTGTTCCGTATTTTAAAATTATTTTTAATAGTAATTAAGTAAAATTAAGGTGTAATTTTATGTGTAAACGTAATATAATAGCATAAATACTCAGGATTATTGTTTTCCTGTATATATATAAAGTAAAACACAGTGTTTGGTTACACACCGGTAACTTAAAACAAACAGCTGACGTTCGAACTACGGATTTAAACGGGGAGTATTGCTTTACTTTTACTTTTTAATAGCACACAATCGTCACTTAAACTCTTTTACACATCCTCGTTAGGTTTTATCATAAATAGTTAACTGATTTATCACTCAGAATTGAGTTTAAATCGCATTGTTTACATCGTAAAAACGAAACTTAGCGAAGATTCAGTTAATCTCAATCTGTTCTTTAACATAAAATACAACAATAAAAACGTTCATGATCGTTAATTTTGAATTTTCGTTATAATTTAATATCGAATAATAACTTTAAAAATCTAGGCAACCTACCCACATTAGGAAAAGTAAAATCCTAAGGGTATAAAAGCATTAAAAAATTTCATTCAATTTGATAATATAGCGTTGATAATAGCTCTTCAAGTCAATTCAGTAGCCTACCTTATTTCTCTTCTGAACAACACTAACTTCTCCCATTTTCCCTTTCATTCCCAACTTTATTTTATTTGTCTGTCTGACTCGTTCTCACTGTTTCTTTATTCTAATTTCAGTAACAAATTCTGAAACCATGCCTGTAATGACCCGTAAGGCTACTGCTCAGGATATGGAGCTTAAATTGAGAACGGCCCTCCAAGACCTTGAAGCATTGAAACTCCAATGTGAACAATTGTTACAGGAGAATGATGAAAGTGAGGAGGAAGTCAAGAAGATAATTAACATAAACTCAAGCCTTAAACGGGAGCTAGTAGTCCTAAATCAGCAATATCTGAATATTGTTGATGAACGCGACCAACTGAAGGTGGTCACGGATGGTTTCAGCAACTGTAGTAACTTGTATGAGGAGGCTTTAAGCAATGTTAGGGACCTAGAAGATGAATTAATTCATGCTAATAGTCGTATTATCCGTTTAGAGAAAGAAAAACAATGTACTCAGGTTAAAGAAACTAGCCTCTTGTGTAATGAATTATTAAATAGTAATTTTAACCCTAATTCCATTATAAGTATTGACCTTACTGAGGATTCCTTGCTGAAACAGAATGTTGGTTATAAAGTTAGTCATAATAAAATGAATAAATATGCTAAACTGAATAGAATACTCAAAAAATGTAATCAAATTAGGAAACAACACTTTTCAAAAAATATTCCACAGAGAAAAGAGCATGTTGATTTAATCAATAAATTAAAAAATTATCAAATCAAATTAGAAGACAGCAAAAAAATCTATGAAATTGATACCCAGCGCTTACAGTCTGACATAGAGGCACTTGAGGGCAAGCTTAGTTCCCTTTACAATAAATATGTGAGCTCTCAGAACCAAATTAAAGAACATATTCTTGCTGCTAATGAGTTAGTTATGTGTCAGTGTACTTGTCAGGTTTCAATCCCTGATTCTGTCCAGCCTGAGGCAACGGAGGACTCGTCCCAGACTGTGAGTTTTTCTCAAGACTGTATCCTCAACCAAGATATATCTGATATAGTACAAGATCTATCTCATGTGGTACGGCCGGAGATTGTTAGTTGTCCATCTTCCAGTAGTCAGGATCTTTATCATTCAGTTATGTTCTCAGATAGTATAGGAAGAGGTGTAGGTAAATTAATTAGTAACAACCTCTGTTATTCTAATCAAAATTATTGTATGCCAGGGTCAACCTACAAACGAATAATGGGATCAGTAATATCAAAAATATATAATCCTAAAACCAACATTACTGTATTTGTAGGTTCAAAAAAGAAGAAATCACTGACTATGTAACTGAGTTGTTAATGTTAAATTGTAGTAAAATAACATTGTGTGCTTTCCCATATTTTGAAAAATTGACAAATAGACAAAACAATTATATTCATATGCTTAATAAGCATATGCATTTCTTAGTTAGTCATTATAGTGACAAGCTTGTGTTTTTTGACACCAACAGTTTTGTGGAAACTTTAAGGTCGACTAGGGATACTGTGTATCTGCCTGTTAGTTTTAGACACATAATAGCAAGACTATTAGCTTTTTATATAAACTCAGACATAAGTAGTATGTCGAAGTCTTGTGTAATTAATACCACAACAGTTAGTAGTAATACTAATAATAAGGTGGTGAGCCTGAATAAATGTAGCTCAAATGCTACTACTAGAGGTTCCATGTCCCTCACTCACTAAGAGCTCTCTGCCTGGTGATGACATTGAAGTATTGGGGTTAACTCCGGATAGTCATTTAAACTAGGTTGTAAGACAACAGAAGGCACCAGTACGAATATTCTTATACTTAACAACAACAAGGTGTCTTCTTGCTCAAAAATAAATAATTATCAAAAAGGAGATCAGCAGAATGCCTTGAAATTATTTCATCAAAATATTCAAGGTATTTCTTCCAAATTATTAGAAATTGAAATGTTTTTTGCAAAAAACAAAGTTTGACATTGTTTGTTTTACTGAACATTGGTTAAAGGATTACCAAATGCTAATTAATTATGAGAACTATAGTTTGGGCAGTTGTTTTAACCGTAAATCTATGCTGCGTGGAGGGTCTCTAATCTTGATAAAAAATTGTTTAAAGTCTAAGCAACGTAATGACATAGTTGGTTTATCAGTTGAACATTGCATCGAGTTGTCCTGTGTTGAGCTAGATAAGCATGTTGTAGTGTTCGTGTACAGACCTCCTAATAATCAGAACTTTTCTTTACTCGTATTTGAGTCAGTAATGGAAGATGTCCTAGCGAAACTTGCATCCAATAACAAAGCCGCAATTATTTGTGGTGATTTTAATATTAATATTCTGGAAAATAATTCAAATAGCAGTAGATTATTAAGCCTTTTTAAATTGTTCAATTTATCTATAAACTCACAGACACAAACAGCCAGACCCGGAACAACTAATTATAGATCATACAAATATTTGTTCCGTGCGGGAATCGAACCCGCGACACGCAGCGCAGCAGTCAATCGCTTAACCACTGCGCCAACCGTGTCGTCCATTTAAAACCGAACAAATTTACACTCGACAAAAATTCTGAAATTTTCGCAGTCAGTTTTTTCTCCTAAACCAGTCAACAATTAAAAACACATGGCGGCACCTTATTTGCGGAAAAACCATGGAACTAAAACTCTCAACATTTTCGAAATGAAGATGGTCCACACTCCACAGATAATAGTATATTTACTGGCTGTTTGAGTTTGTCTATGTCACATGAAGGAAATTAAAAAACGAATTACTTTTCACTCCCTAGAGACCAGTGTCTTCATATATACAGTAATTACCGTAGATCAAGTCGTTATCTACCGTCAAGGTAATAATGTATTACCGTGTCATAAATCACCGTATTACCATTATAAATTACTTTATTGTTAATAATTTAAAAAGAAAATAGTGTTTTGATTAATTTCATAATAATGTTGTTTTTTTTCCTTTGCAAAATTACACTGTACACTTTTAGTAAATTTACCGTAATTTGGTCTAGAAACACTGTATTTTTTACCCTAGCAACACGGTAACTCTCGATTTACATATGGAGACACTGCTAGAGACTAAAGTGGTCACTTTAGTCCCGCTTCGTAGAGCTATATTGGCATACATTTAGAGCATGAGAAGTGAAAATTATATTTTTACACCGTTCACTGAACTAGCAACATCGCCAGAAGCGATCGGTGAATTTCATACTATCGAGTTAAAAATAAACAAGACTGTATGCCCTCGAAATGGCGCAGGGCGGGGTCCTCGGTGGTAATGGTACACATTAGGTATATTTTAGAATAATCACGCAATGTTTAAACTGCTAGGTAAGTAATACAAATGAAGGGGCACCGCCGGACGTCGTAAGTAACATATCATTACTTACTATTGTAAAAAATATGTACAAAATACATAGATTTGCAGCTCTCTTTTATTCGTACGTTTGTGGCTCGTTCCTGTAATGATAGCTCTCGATCAACACCGTTATCGATACCGTACTCTTAGAGAACCTTAATGGTACGCATCATGTTTATGTTAAACGCAATTTACTTGGCCATGATACCCAAGTCCCAAATTATGGGGTTAGTAATGATACACTGCTGGATATCTTAGGAGTTCTTAGCCCAGTTTATGCAAACACCCAGCAATGGTAATACTGCTTAGTGCAGTAGTAGTGTTGTCACGTGTGCAGTGGTGCACAGACGGGCTCGGTCCCGCTAGCCTATGTAACGGCATGTCGTGTAGCGGTCGCGTCGCTTCGGGTGCGTGCACGCAGACATTAAAGCGATCATTGCTGCGATTGTCGCATTGTCACTAGGGCATGTTTTTTCGGGTTTTTTGTTTACAAAACTGATGAAACCGGTTAAATCGGTTTTTTCTTTAATTTCTTAAAGAAATGAGAAAAATGTGTAAAAAAAAAAATTACAAAATATTTTATTTCACATAAACCTACATGGGCACTTATAAAACGTCAGAAGCTAGGTGCACGGTTCCAATTAGTCGTTTCCTATGGAGAAGAGCCGGCAAGAAACTCCACGGTTACTCTTTAAAAAATAATTGGCTTTACAATATTATTAAATAACAGTGATAATAGGTATGGGAGGACAGTGTAGGCCTTTCAAGAATTACCAACGAAATACCAATAGAAAAGTGCCAACAAATCTACACTCTATTAGGCCTACAACGTTCTCACATTCACAAAATATAAAATAATCTAAGTATATAAAATATTAATGATATGATTGCAATTACAACTACAGTAACATATCTGAATAAATATTGTTAGGACACAAGTGAAATGACAATTGATAAAATAATTATTTATTAACCTAAAAACTAATCACATGAACTTTATAAAAATAATTATCAAAATTACAATCAGAGGAACAAAATCATCACCAAACAAATAAAAGAACTAAATGAGATACAGAAATATCAGATTATACCGAACGGCCGACGAGTAGCACTACCGCACTCGACGCAGTGCGAACAGAAAGTGAGCCACGACCGTTTTTTTTTTTTGGTACGGACCTATCGCAGTTACCTGAGAGCTTTAAAATACTGCTTAATAAACTTTATGGAATAGGAATCCGCGGAAAAGCCCATGAATGGCTTACGTCATATTAAAAAAAAAAATTAAAACAAGTAGTTGAGAACGAATACTTTAACCACAATAGTAGAGAAATAGAAAAAATCCGATCAAAAAACAAAATAACGAACGCTTCCATCCCCCAAGGAAGTGTTATAGGTGGCCTATTATTCCTCGTCTACATCAACGACTTACCAAAAACAATAGAGGGGCCATGTGTTTTATTCGCGGATGACATATCTTTATTAGTCTCATGTAAAAACAATACAAACATAGAAGAAATACTCAGTTCCACACTTACAAAAATATGTAACTGGATGAACTCACACAATTTAGAAATTAATTATACAAAAACTAAATTAATGACTTACTACCCCTATCAAAAAGCTCCTCTACACTTAAATTTCAACTTTAACGGCTCAATATTGGAAACTGTTGATGAATTTACATTACTTGGTCTTACAATAGATAAACATATTAACTGGAAAACACAAATACAAAAAACCCGTTCAAAAATTGCAAAATTTTCATACGCTCTCCGTGAAATTAAAAAGACAACCAATCTACAAACTGCCCTTACCACTTATTACGCGTATGCAAATGCATGGCTTAGCTACGGCGTAACCCTCTGGGGCAATAGCACAGATGCACCGACACTCTTTACCCTACAAAAGAAATTAATAAGAATCTTGGCAAACATCGATCAAACTGACAGCTGCAAACCCTATTTTATAAAACATAACATTCTAACCCTCCCCAGTATTTACATTTTAGAAACATGTAAATTTGTCCATAAGCATCAAGTGTTCTACACAAAACGCGAAGACATCCAATCACAGTACACACTTAGACACCGATCTAGGCTAAACATACCAACATCCAAGTTAAAAATGCATTCCACAGGTCCCTACGTAATGTCTATAAAGATATATAACAAACTACCTGACATCATAAAGAAAGAAAATAAATTAAATTTATTTATAAAAGAACTTAAAAAATTACTGGTAAACAAATGTTATTACTCCTTAGAAGAATATTTAAATGATAAACATAAATAATAAGAAGTATAAGTTTAGGAAATAACTACCATAATAATAAATAATAATTGATAACAATAATTAATAATATTCACGCAATTTATAGGTATGCATAAAATATATTTATGATACGGTAATTATTAATAAATAATATAATCACTATCACTATCACTACATATTATAAAACAAAGTCCTCCGCCGCGTCTGTCTGTCTGTCTGTCTGTTCGCGATAAACTCAAATACTACTGCACCGATTCTCATGCTGTTTTCACCAATGGATAGCTTGGTTCTCGAGGAAGGTTTTAGTATATAATTTGTTATATTTTTGTATGCATTTTTTTATGAATTAACGATATTTGTTGGAGGTGTCGGAAAAAAATAAGCCGTCTGGGAGCTATCAACGAAAACGCTGTCTAAACCCTTTGAGATATAACAAAATAATGTATGGTGGAATTGTGTATCATAAAAAGGTTTTCAAAAAAGTCCGCGATGGCATACGTCTATCTCTTAAGGATAACATACTATATCCATTTTATTGACTTTTTGTAGGTATTTGTTTGCCGAATTTTACTCTTGGAAATACGATTACGATAACAATACGCTATAATATCAGTAGCTATTAGCCAAATTATGTTCGTAGATAAATAAGCTAGCTACTTACGTGTATTTCAAACAGTATACAAGAATATTTATCATAAAAACATTACTAAACACGGCGGCCTTATGATCAAAATTTGTGCATTCCAAAACTTTCGTTACTTTTTCACTGACATATTTATCACTTTTCGATAAACTAACACTCAATACGAAATCTACACTTATTTCTCAGTAATTCTGTATAAGATTCTTCTAAGATTAAACCGTTTTCTCATTCAATCCATTACTTTACGCATGTATAACCTTGATGAATGTTTACATTAAGCATCGCGTCACACCGCCACACGACCACAGAGTATTGACGTATTTTGTATTTTTTTTTTCAAGTATTAGTCGATTAATCGAATTCTACATCCAGATCATGTTGTAAGTACAAAATAAATGTCAAATATTTCGTACAATTGCGAACGTGACCCTGAGAAAGTTATGCACCAATGGTGTTCATTAGACATTTCGAGCGTTTTCTCAGGGCAAACAGTGTACCATGCGACATTTCGGAGGATTTCGTTTTGTTTTTACATCGTTGGTACTTACGTGAATTATTTTAAAATTATTATTTGTGTCGCATTTTTATTTCGTGTTGTATTTGGTACAATTGATTGCTTTAAGAATTTGAGTGAAATTTCGTATTTTGATTTTGTGTTTGTTATCTTTAGGTAAAGACTCATTCACGTTCAGAACATAAGTACCTACTTTTATTATATTATATCATTTGTTTCGGTTTCTATTCACATAGTGAGTCACATTAAAATTAATATTAAGTTAGAATTTTGAGATATTTTATTTATTTATTTATTTTATTTTACAGTTTTTGGAAAACTTACAGCTAAACACTTTTGTACGATTGAGAATAACAAAAATAAAGGCCAATTACAAGTTTTCACAGATAGAAGAGAGCTTAATTAACAAAAAACATTTGAGAAGGTAGACAGTATTTTGAGTTAAAATTAAAACATTATCATAAGTAAAAATGGGTTTTAAACAGCGCGAATTGAAATCAATTAGTTGACGTGATCAAAAAAGAAGGCACAAAGAGTCCTATTTAATTTTGAAATGCTGGTACTGAAAACATCGATGTCGACGCCCCGGCAGACCGCATTATACGCATGACTCGCTCTGATTATGTATGAATTTCGTCTGTAACTCGTTCTTACCCTAGGAGTATGCAACAGATAAGGATTGCGCAGAAAAGCAGAAGGAACCCGCAGTCCGATTTTGTTCAGCAATTCGGGAAGCTCGGTTGAACCGTTAGCGATTCTAAATAAAAACGCCAAGTCTGCAATTCTTCTACGTTCAGAAAGAGGAAGTAGATGGAATTTTTTACAGCGTAGGAGATAAGTGGGAGAGTAAGTTTTAGACCGAAATTGAATATACCTCAAAAATTTTCTTTGTATGCCTTCCAATCGATTGATGTATATGTTGTAATTGGGATTCCAAACTTGAGAGGCATACTCTAGATGACTGCGAACAAAAGTACAGTAAAGAATTTTAATGGTTTTGATGCTCCTGAACTCAGACGAAACCCTCAAAATGAACCCTAGTGATTTTGATGCTTTATTAATGACTTTGTCTATGTGTTGATCAAATAGTAATTTTGAATCAAATACAACTCCCAAGTCCTTGACTGCGTTAACCCTAGCTAGGGATTTGTCTAAAATTTTGTAGTCGAATATGATAGGTACGGGCTTCCTAGTGAAGGAGCACACGTAACACTTGGAGACGTTTAAATGGAGCTTATTAGTACTGCAATAGTACTGGAACCTATCTAAATCCTCCTGCAGTGATAGAGCTTCTGATAAGGAGGATATCTTTGACATAATTTTCATGTCATCTGCATATAGAAGTATTTTAGAGTGAAGGAAGCAGGAAGCGATATCGTTGACAAATAAATTGAATAAGAGCGGCCCTAATAAAGATCCTTGGGGAACTCCAGATGGGATACGCATTGATCTTGATGAATAGCCATTCAGCACAACAGTCTGACACCTGTCCTCCACATACGATTTAAACCAACGGAATAGATTACCCCTAATGCCCATCGATAGAAGTTTACGCAAGAGAACGACGTGATCAATTCTGTCGAAACATTTGGCATAATCTGTATATATGACGTCGACTTGAGACCGATCAGACATAGTCTCTGACAAGAAGTCACTACAGAGAACGAGGTTTGTAGTTGTTGAGCGACCACCCAAGAATCCATGCTGGTGTTCGCTGAAACCAAGCCTGAGAGCAGAGTAAACTTGCCTGTACACAATTTTTTCTAATATTTTAGCAAACACGCATAATTTGGATATCGGTCTGTAGTTTTCAACGCAGTTTTTCGGTCCCTTTTTATGAATAGGAGTTATATAAGCCGACTTCCATATAGCAGGCATAACCCCGATATTAAGAGATCGTCTGAATAAGATGGTAAGAGGAATCGAGAGACTTGTAGCACAGTGTACTATGAAAACCGGTGGGAGCTTGTCTGGACCAGCAGACTTATTTACGTCCAAATGCTTTAGCAGTTTCATAACCTCGTCTTCACAAACCTCGATAGCAGCAATATCGTATGGACTGCAATCAGTCCACTCACTGGTACAATGGTATTGTGCATTATTTTCAGAGCTGATGGATTCACGAAAGTTTGACAGAAAATACTCGCCGAAGAAATTGCAAATTTCTTCACCATTGCTAGAGGACAGGTTTCCAAACCGCAGCA
The DNA here is from genome assembly GCA_947523025.1 of Dryobota labecula. NCBI lineage: Eukaryota > Metazoa > Arthropoda > Insecta > Lepidoptera > Noctuidae > Dryobota > Dryobota labecula. The sequence goes on along the minus strand of OX383292.1, from coordinate 27,216,099 downwards.
CAGAAGGGTAGGAGTTGTTTTGCTTTTTTGATTTTATGTAGCTCCAGAAGGCTCGAGGGTTGTTGCGAATAGCGGATTCTACGTTTGCCATGTAATCATCGAACATGCACCTCTCCAGTTCCTTTGCACGTTGCCGTAATATTACAAAAGACTGGTAGTCTGAATCGTTCCCATACTTTTTATATTTGGCGTGGAATTTCGATTTTTCTTTAATGATTTTTACTAACGGACTTTTATACCAGAGGGGGTATTTAGACTGGGAAACAACTGTTTTAGATGGAATGTAAGTTATGTGTACTTTATATAAGACATCGTAAAAGAATGCAACGGCATCGTCTAGTGATCTGCGGCCCAACTCATACTGCCAGTCAACGATGTTGAGTTCATTTTTTATTGCTGTATATAGCCTGGGATATGGAGAAGGACATAGGGTACTTTTTTATGCGATAACCGACATCCACGCGGGCGAAGCCGCGGGCAAAAGCTAGAGTAGCAAATAAGAAATTATACAGATAGGTCACTACTCTTGGAAATTAATAGTAAAATTTGAACAATTATTGTAATTCAGTGAAATTTGCTGCTTTGGAAGCTTAACTGACTGACTGACATTATTAATTTCACACGTATTATGTTGAACGGGAGAATGTGGCGTAGACGTCGGTGAAGACGGCGACTGTGACGTCGGTGGCGGCGGAGCTTGCAGCGGAGGCGGCGGTGGCTGAACGTTTTCGTAGGGCGCGGTTCGACACCATTATTAATTATATTTATAAACTTTGATATCTTAATTGTCGCCTATTTCAATTTTATTGTGCACCGAATCTTCAATATAACCCTCTGCAACATTATTAGAGCGCCATCCTCCGTGGCGTTTCAGTGTAATGATATCGGCTCCGGAATGTTGCAGAGGTCCTTCTAAAGCTGTGACCGAACTAGCCGGATTTTCCGATTTCAAGATCGTGCCTATAATTTTATATTTAGTGACTGGGCAACTAGAGGTATTAGGATAAGTAGGGAAAGACTGTTCGAGCTGTATGGCCTTAAGCCATTTATTAACACTGAAACTTTCAACAAGTATGTTGCTACATATTCCAAAATTTTTAGGAATACCTGCAAGATAGCTAAAGCCTTATGCATTAGCCACAAGATCAAATCAGCTGAAAATAAAATAAAAACAGTTTGGAAAGTTATAAATAATGAAACCAATAGAAAGAAAATACGAAACACAGATTTCACATTGGAGACTTCACGTGGCGCCATAAGCTCCAATTTAGAAGTAGCTCATGAATTTGTACATTTCTTTACTAATATACCATCTAGAACGACGGAATCTTTAAATTCCTCACCCGATGTCTCAATTGGTTTATTAAGAGCGAACGTTCCAGGCTGCCCGGTTGAATTTCAATTTAAACATATAAACCCTATGATAGTTATAAAAGCTTTTCGGCAAATCAAAATCAAATTAACCGAAGATCTATGGGGAATGTCTATCAAAGTTTGTACATCTATAATCGAGACTATAGCACCATACTTAGCTTTAATATTTAATTTGTGTGTGGATCAAGGAGTCTTCCCGGATTTAATGAAATACAGTAAGGTTATACCACTTTTTAAATCAGGGGACAGTAAAGACACTAACAATTATAGACCAGTATCCGTGTTGCCGGTATTCAGCAAGGTGTTCGAAAAGGTGATGCTCAATCAAATGCTTAATCATTTTAACACCAACCATATCTTACACGATCAGCAATATGGTTTCACCAAAGGACGTTGTACAACTGACGCCGGTGTCACCTTATTAAGACACATATTTACAGCATGGGAGGAGACCCAAGATGCCATAGGAATCTTTTGTGACCTCTTCAAGGCATTTGACTGCGTAAATCATGAAACCTTACTCTTGAAACTGGAGCATTACGGACTAGGTAAACTTGCACTCAGTTTAGTAAAATCTTATTTAAATGATAGACAACAGCAAGTTCAAATAAATGGAGTCAATTCACTCGGCTTAAGAGATGGGTGTGCCACAAGGCTCGATATTGGGTCCTTTCCTCTTTTTAGTATATATTAATGATCTAGCCCATTTATTAAAAAACCAACCACAAATGGTGTTATTTGCTGACGATACTTCCTTAATTTTTAAGATAAATAGACGTGCATCAAATCTTGACGACGTAAATAAAGCCCTATTGCGGGTCCAAAATTGGTTCACTGCTAATAATTTAGTATTAAATGGGAAAAAAACTAAATGCATAAGATTTGCTTTACCGAATGTTAAAAGTAGTGATTGTGACATACTCGTAGTATTGAATAGGGAGAAACTAGAATTCGTCGATAAAACTGTTTTCCTAGGGATCATGCTCGACTCAAGGCTGCAATGGGGTCCTCATTTAACATCTCTTGCAGGGCGGCTAAGTTCAGCAGCATATGCTGTGAGAAAAATCCGTCAATTTACTGATGTAGATACCGCTAGGCTAGTCTATTTGAGTTACTTTCATAGTATCATGTCTTACGGTATTTTACTATGGGGACGGGCTGCAGATATCGAATCTATTTTTATTCTACAGAAAAGAGCCATCAGAGCAATATATTTCTTTTTTCTTTCTTCTTCAAAGATATTAACGTCATGACGGTACCTTGTCAATACATCTATGAAAACATCATGTACGTAAGGGAAAATGTAAATATTTTCAGTAAAAGAGGTGAAAGACACAAGTATAGTACTAAAAATAGGGACCAATTAGTTCAACCAGGTTTCAGACTGGCTAAAGTAGACTCATCCTTCATGGGGTACTGTTTAAAATATTACAATAAAATACCTCCCCACATACTCCAATTGAACGAAATAAAATTTAAAACTTGTATAAAACGCACACTATGCAGCCAAGCATATTACAAATTGGGGGATTACATTGCTGACAAAAATGCTTGGCTCAATGCTGGTCCTGCTCCATAAGGGCGCATAAACTAATTGATTAGCATTTGAAAATATTATTGGAGCTACTGAAGATTGTAAACTATTTTTGCATTGTATAAACTCAATGTCCTTGAATTATATAATTGCATAGCACAGGTGTGAGTACTATGTACTATAGAGCTACCATTTACCGGGTAATATGTCTTTTATTGACTTGAATGTGCCCTGGCGGCTGAGAGTATATCATGCTCACTCAATGTCTCGCTGGTGGTGGCGTGTGTGTTGGATCATTAAGTTCCCTTCAAAATGGTTGAGCTAAATGGTGCTGATCCATGCGTCATGTTCGTGAACGGGCGCCGTCAGTTGGGACTGGTCATCTCTTAGCTGCCACGGCTTATTTAAATTTTTGAATTGTTTCTATTACGGACGCTTCTAACGTACACGTCTTTCTACATTGTTCTCACATGTATAACTTCAACATGAATGATGTAACCCATATTTTGTAACAATATTTTGTTTTAAAAGAGTGTCCATGGAGTTTCTTGTCCGTTCTTCTCCATAGGAACCTACTACGCTTTGGAATGGGCAACTAGCTTCATCTTTCTGACTGACCGACCCTTTGACAATTCAAAAGTGCCTGTAATTGGTTTATTTGAAATAAATGCTTTGAGTTTGAGTTTGATTTGAGTTTGAGTTTGAGTTTTTTTAGTTTAAGTTTGAGTTTTACAAACGAGTAGACGAATGTAAGCCCGAGAGGAAGTCGAAGGCTTACCATAGTCACGAGTTTGTAAATACCAATTTCTGCACGTGTGTCATACAATTTTTTTCAACACACATTTGCGAGAAAACAGTACAATATGTTTTGAAACAAAATGATAATATAAAAAAATAATGTTAATAAATTATAACATTGTGATAGACATTTATGTTTTTTTAAGTCAAGAGACTCATTCCAAATATCAGGTGGAGTAGATTCCATATTAATATCACATTCCTCGCCTGAACTCATATTATTATTTTGTTTATAAATATCAGACGGAAAGTCGCAACAATCTTTGACGTTTCTAATATGAAAATGGCGCGCATTTGCCAATGGCGCCCCATGCACGTGGTGAAAATTAGAACTACATCTTTCAACTCATTTACTCTTTAGTATTAAAGAGAGACAAACATATTGAGCAGAAGCGCTTCCAAGGAGGTGCGATCAGTCAGCTTATTTATTCTCGTAATGTGAAACTCCTTGGTGGAATTCTTATATTTTTTTTAATGGAAATTAAAAAAAAAAAAACCGCATAGATTACGCACGTTCCGTTGTATGGTGCGTAATTTTTAACTTTCGAACAATGTATACAGGCTTCGTAAATGCATTTTTTGAGCAAATGTGTTGAAAAAGCTATTACCTACTTAAATATGCAAAATTACATTTCAGTATTTGGTCATACACTTCATGTAATATACCTAAGCAATGCATAATTACGAGTGATATAAAAGAATGTGAGCAAACTCACCTTGATAAAAATAATATCTGTAATGTAACCACCGACAAACACAACACGTGCACTGAGCACTCGGCTCACTCATGTCACTATACACAGACACACCGAAAAACAAAAAGGCGGCGGCGTGGTATAGTAGTTGCAACAAGGATCTAAATTAACGAGGCCGAAATAGGAACTAACGCCGCCTCGCCGTCCTGTCCACGTTTGTCAGTAATCAATTTAATATTTTGTTTGGGAAAATTTAAGTATGTATTATTAAATCAATAACATAGGAGAAATAAATCCGAAAAACCGAAATCAAACCTAAAAAACCCGGGTTTCAAATCAGTCAGTTATCCGGTTTTTACGGTAATCGGGGTATCCGGTTTGCATGCCCTAATTGTCGCGCAGCGCTGCGACTGCGAAACAGTTGGACTGTCGAGCGCAGCAGTTGTTGCGTGCCCAACACTGTGAAATTGTGCCACATACAATACCCGTTACAAACAATAATAAATTGTCACTAAAGTAACTGTCACAATTTTTGGTTCAGAATCATCACAAAAGCCAAAAACCTTGCCTTTCATCTAATTATTGTTACGGACATTCTCTGAAAACATAACGTAATATACTATATAACTACTAGCTGCCCGCGGCTCCGCCCGCGTGGATGTCGCCCAAGTAGCAAAATTTGGTCATGTAAATATCCTAGGAGCATGTATTTTTTTGTACTATTGGAATCCTCAAAACTTTTACAGAACCGCATTTGAGCGCAGTTTATAGGACGTGCAATGCAAGTCCGGTAAAGTGCAATTCGATTTTATAATTATCTTATTAGGTGTTTTTACAAGATATAATTTTCCTATAAAGATCCGGTAAACGCATTGAATAAGTGCGATTAGTCCTCTAACGACATGACGAGTGCTGCTACTGGTGTAACTGATCCAACCGTTGGCAGCGCGATACCATTACTAGAGCATTCATTCGATCACTTTTTGTAACGGTGACGTGCTGCGGTGTCTTAAGAGAAAAATATAATATTTTCAAATATTTTTAATTCCACATTCTAACAATTGGTTAGAACTTTTGTCTTTAGGCTGTTGTGTTTAGAATGTCTACTCAACTTGCGAAATTAATTTTATTGATAAAGTGTTCGATGATAATAAACATAAATCTTCATGTCCCTTCAAAACTAAACATATTTGTTATTAACTTTATTCGATAATAATTAACAAATACTTAAGCCGCCATAGGATCTGGATCCCGTGTCATAATACTGCATTATCAAAACTGTTATAAAACAACTTATTCAAAGTTAAGACTACTACAGGATATACCTACTTTGCCACCATATTTAAGTTTTAGGGTTCTTTAAGAGAATACAAAAGAAAGAAACCCCGCATGCCAGTATTTATTTATTTATTTATTTAGGCAACCAACAGCGATACATATATAGTATATTACAAAGTATGTATAATTACAGATTGTATGGCTAATAATAGGTTTCCCTGTTTAACTAGGATAAGTAATAAAACATGCGAACGGACTACTGAGATATTTAAATTCAATAGCTTAATTTTTTAGGTGTATTACAAATACTTAAGTTTAAATTTTAAAGAGAAAAAAAAAAGGTTGATTATTAAGAAAAATAAAATTTTTAATATTAAGAGCTTGGTAGTCTGTCACTTACCTTCGTTTATGGTTTTTACAATTTGTTTTTTGAATGTAGGTTTATTACAGTTAAATATATCCACTTGAGAGAAATCTGTGTTATAAATTCGAGCAATACGGGTCAATACACAATTTTTGGCATAATTAGTCGAATGCCGAGGCACGTGCAGCATCGTAGTATGACGAGTGCGCCGCAGGGGAGTGTTAAAAGTTACCTGTGTGACAAACTCCGGGCAATCGAGGCATCCATTAAGTATGTCGTAAAGCAAACACATATCCATAACTTTGCGCCTTTCATCGAGTGTTAGCAGACCATGTGCTCGACAACTATTTTCATAGGCCATCGGAGGTTTACGGAGGCGATAATTAAGGTGGTTAATAAATTTTCTTTGAACCCGTTCTATTTGGTTCTTATAAATAATGTATTGTGGGGACCAGATTGGGCACGCATATTCTATATGTATGGTAATGTGTATTATGTAACTCTACCGGTTTCTCTAATGGATGTTCACTGTTCACAGGCCGTATTATTCGAGGTGTTTTGCACTTCAGAGTCCTTGCAACACATTTCTTTTTGGCAGATTTTGGTTTTGGTGTGCGAATTGTTTTTTCGGCTGTACAGACTTTTTTATAGTTATCTATTACTTGTTTACATTTTTTAAATTCTCGCTTTAACGTAGTGTTTTCTAAGTTTAGGTTAGTTACTTCTTGGTTCGCAATTAGTAATTCTTCTTGTAATTTATTAACTTTATCGTGAAGTTCTGTATAGTTTTGAGATTCATTGATCGATGTATTTGGTAAACCTAACATTGTTTCGTCATATAAGGAATGGTTTGATGACAAGTCACAAAGCGAACTTGAACGTTGTGGTTTTCTAAATGTGATATTATCAACTTGCTCATTCTCCATTGTAATAACCGTAATTGAACTGTTTCGGACCGAGTCAAGTAGCAGAGAAACAGAAATATTTATAAGATCATCTCGTTTCCAGACGCGAACTTGTGGCCTCACGAATACGAGATTCACATTAGCGGCCTTCGACCATTTGAGTGTTAGGAATAACTGCGAAATTAGGCACCAGCTGTCTCATGTTAAGTCGTTAGATAATGGCTCATCTGTACTTCTATACTAATCTATATATTTAATATATAAAGCTGAAGAGTTTGTTTGTTTGTTTGAACGCGCTAATCTCAGGAACTACTAGTTGGAATTGAAAAATTCTTTTTGTGTTGGATAGTCCATTTATTGAGGAATATTATAAGCTATATAACATCACGCTACGACCAATAGGAGCGGAGCATAAATGAAAAATGTCGCAAAAACGGGAAAAAATATTACTTTTTGAGAGCTTCCGTTGCGTGCGCTGCGTAAACGGTTTAAGTTACGCAAATATCATGTATGATGTAATTGTTCCCCTTTTTAATTTTCTAAAAAAAAGTCCGCGACAGCATATGTCTATATTTTAAGATTGACTCACTATAACCTTTTTTATGCTAATCAAATTTGTTCGAAATTAATGCATTATTTGCGAAGGAGTTTTCATAAACATGGTATTAATCCTTATCCAAATAAATACGTTATTCATCACAAGTATTTAATTTTGAACAAAGTTGCCCTTACATCATTTAATTTCAATGAATATCTTAGGAGATATAACTGTTTTATAATAACTCCGCAGCAAAATAATGATCAACTCTGCGAGGCAGTCTATTCTAAAGCTGAAGAGTTAGTTTTTAGGGTTCCGTACCGAAAGGGTAAAATGGGACCCTATTACTAAAACTCCGCTGTCCGTCTGTCTGTCTGTCTGTCTGTCCGTCTGTCACCAGGCTGTATCTCATGAACCGTGATAGTTAGACAGTTGAAATTTTCACAGATGATGTATTTATGTTGCTGCTATAACAACAAATACTAAAAAACAGAAAAAAAAAATATTTAAGGGGGCTCCCGTACAACGGACATGATTTTTTTGCCGTTTTTTTTGCTCCGCCCGCGAGGATGTCGGTTATCGCGTAAAAAAGTTGCCTATGTCCTTCTCTATATCCCAGGCTATATTCCTGCCAAATTTCATGTCGATCGGTTCAGCGGTTTAGGCGTGAAAACGTAACATATAGACAGACAGACAGACAGACAGAGTTACTTTCACATTTATAATATTAGTAAGGATTTGTATGGATGGTACGGAGGGAACCCTTCGTGCGCGAGTCCGACTCGCACTTGGCCGGTTTTTTGTTTTTTGAACGCGCTAATCTCTGGAACTGCGAGTTGGATTTGTAAAAATCTTTTTGCGTTTTACAGCCCAATTCTGCGAAAATGAAGTAAAATCACGGGCAGGCAATGTGTTGCGACGGGGTGGGTCAGGGGAACAAGAAATTTAACACGGATGAAGTCGCAGGCAGAAGCTAGTGAGAAATAATAATTATATTTCTTATTTTCTCATTCACCTTGTATTAAGACGAATATTTATTTTTATCAGTTCCACTATGCACTTAATAGATTATTGTGATTATAGGTATATTGTTGTTATGTTATGAGTATTCATTTCATTGTTAAAACTTGATGAAATTGTAATGATTTGCATAACCTAAACTTGTAACAACTGTGAATACCTAATTTACTTTATTCCAATAATTCTTTAATTATTTATTTCAGTATGTCTGTAAAAGTAGATTAGTTAAAATATTAAGGAATAATGTAGCAAAACATAGACGGTAGATTGAAACGTCAAAGTTGTTTGTTCTCGACTATAAGAGGGGGAGCTCCGGGTGTCAGAGCCGATTCTGGATCCAGACATCGACCAAAACGGAGCTCCGGCCTACAGGTAAAAGTTTAAGTACTTAATTCGATATTATACCTTAATTATTGCCTATTATGATTATTATGATTATGATTATGTTGTTGTGTAAAACATATTATTGCTAATATTGCTAATGTGTTAAATTGTTTAATGGAATACTTATGTTCTTTCTTTTGCCATTATTATAATGTTGCTACTAATCTGAGTAAAGGTCTAATAGATAGAACTATCTGTTTTAACGGTAATTTATGGAAATGTAAGATGTAAGTTAATTGATATTATATCTTGATTATTGCTAATGACTATGTTGCTCTGTATGTGTTAAAATATGGCTAATTGGCTAATATTGTATTGTGTTTAATCAAAGGAATATTCATGTTCTGTTTCTTTCCACTGGTAAAGTTTCTATCTTTGAGAAATGATCCTAGAGATTTATGTTGTAACAAAGTATATTATGCTAATGTAAAAATGTGTAGATAAAATACTTTAAACCAAGTTTCCGTGGAGTTTCTCGCCGTTCTTCTCCACGAAGACCTAGTTTTGGAACGGACAACTAGCTTTCTCAAATAACGTTACTTTGACAAGCCTAATTGAAATAAATGCCTAGTCTTGTCTTTCTGTGCTTTTCTTTATAAAATCCTTTCCCTAACACCATATTCATAGGGACTTTCATATATAGTAAACTACTAGTTACCATTCTGACACACAGCTTGCTAATAAAGTGGCTATCAATATCTATATATAAATGTAGTTTACATCCACTTTCTAACACACTCTATTTAGTTTACTGCACTTAAAACAATTTCGTCGAGTTGATTATTATTTTTGTTGACACTCTTCACTGTTTGAGTTAAGTTTTTTTTTTAATGATTCTTTAGTTTTTTCAAAGATAACACTCACAATTTGTTATTGTTCTAATATACGTCGGTTTACATGAAAATTAGGATATATAAAGTACATTTACAGAAAAATTACATAACATTATAGGGGAGCTGTATGTGTATACTTTAGTTTTTGAGGTCTACCCACACAGTATCACTTAGGAATGATACTGTCAACGAATTAAACAATCTAATTATTTAAAAAGTCCCCGCCCAAATAAAAAAATACATATCGATCGACACCGTGACTAATATCGAAGATGCAGTCCATTATCTATATTTTTAAATTCACTAAACCCTTCTGGACTGCCACCACATGAATTGACGTTAAAAGTCGGAATTACAATCATGCTTTTGAGAAATACCCTCCAGCATCTGCAACGAGACGAGGCTGCTTATTAAGGAATTGAAGGACAATTTAATTGTAGCGACAATTATCACCGGCCAAGCTGGTCAACTAGCTCATATACCGAGGATACCGATGATCCCAACTGATCTACCAATCCTATTTAAACGGCTTCAATTTCCAGTAAAAACACCTTTCGCCCTAACTACTAACAAGTCCCAAGGCCAACCCTTCGACTTAGTAGGGATCGACCTACGAAAAGAATGTTTTAGGTACTCATGGCCAACTGTATGTTGGCCTATCGCGGGACGGAGCTCCTGAAAATCAATTTATGTTGCTGCCACAAAATAAAAGAAACATCAAATATCGTTTACAGGGAAGCTCTGACTTTATAAATTTAATGACTTTTGTTTTGTAGATATGATGTTTTTACAAACATTAGAAGTAAAAATAAAATTTATAAAATAACACAAAATAAATAATAACAAAAAAATCATTAAAATAATAATATCCAAACTTTATTTGCGACTTCGTTCGCGTGGAAGTCGTAAAACACCATAATATACTAAAATACCAGCCACATTTTAATAAAACTTCCCTGAACACTACGTTTGTAGTTTTGGTCACAGCAGTCAAAATATACAGAGAATCAGGACTGGTGACGCGGGAGCAAGCAACGTACAGTTCTATATTCTATGGTAAAGGGTTTGGTTTCCGCACTTAGTCCTTCAGGTGGACCATTGTACATGGGCCACCACATGCTTGCGAAGGAGGAGGCGGAATGCGTGAGGGAGAGGTAGTCTGTTCACCCCTAGTCGCCGCAGAAGACGCCCTGGGCGGCGGGAATCAATTGGCGATTCCCGGCCACCGTAGGCGCGGGCTTGCGGACGGCGAGCAATGGGCAGCTCGCCGTCTGGTAAAGACCAGGGGCCCTATTATGAACTCTTATTTCCAGGCAGTTTACAGCGTAAACAGAACTGCCTTGCAATTTCGTATTATGAACTCGTTAATCAAGCCAGTCAGCGGTCACGTGACACCCTGGCCGACTTCTGCCCGAATATTGCCTGGCAATACCGTATTACGAACGTTCGTTTGACATTTCTTTTCATATAACAACTTGTCAAAAAGTAACCTCACAATCCATTCAGTTTACGCTACTTCAGAGGAGCTTTTATTGAATTGTTTTGGGTTTATTTGCCGAAGTTACTCGAGTAATAAATAAATAACAAAATAAAATATTATGTGCGACGAATATGAACTGTTTGAGTTCCTGCAAAGTGACTTTTCTGATCAAAATAACGAATCTAGGAACAAAAGGAGACGACTTCGTGATCAAATTAAAGACTCCTACAAACAGGCGTGACACGCGACGCGAAACAAAGGCACCACTCGTCGCGCGACACGCGGTTCCTTTGTGTCGCGTCGCGTGTCGCGCCTGTATTTAAGAGCCTTAATGCGTTCGACATGGATGATGTGCAATTCATTGAACAATATGAACTTAATCAAGTGAGGAGTTGGAGACGACTTCGTGATCAAATTAAAGGCTCCTACAAGCAGGCGCGACATGTGACGCGACACAAAGGCACCGCTCGTCGCGCGACACGCGGTTCTTTTGTGTCGCGTCGCGTGTCGCGCCTGTATGTTAGAGCCTTAATGCGTTCGACATGGATGATGTGCAATTCATTGAACGATATCAACTTAATCAAGTGAGGAGTTGAGACATGTCAGGGACTGTCATACAAAATTCACGGATTTATCGGATACAACTTTAAAATATCATATCTAAGAACTTTCTTACACTGAATAGGAAAATACTCAAAAACTGAATAGGAAAATACTCAATAACGAGCTTACGCCATATTTTTGTTTATACCCCGAAAATTCTTACGAATGGAAGTATTAAACAAACAATAAGATAGTGTTCATAGTAGTTTGTGAAACAATGAAACAATACTCTTCCATGTGGTCGAATTCCCCGCTGACCTTCAAGTGGAATTCGTTCGGAAACTTAATCTCGCGTTACAATTTACAAACTCAGAAAATTGTAATATGAATGAATTATTTAATTAGCATAATATACACTGCGTTCGTATTTTCACCTATTTTTATACTAAAGCATCGATTTAGAATACCCTAGATACACCGTCAACGCTTGAAATGTGTCTCGATACAACTGTGCTTAAATTACTTCGAAGCACAGTTGCGCTCTCAGTAACGCGCGCTTCGTTGTCGGGTGAACATGCCAAAGTGCTCCGTAAAAAAGTGCAAAAATAATACTTTAACCACGTTGAAAAGGGATTGCATATCGTATTTTCGGTAAGTACTAGATAATAGTTTTATAATGTAGTGAATTTGTGGCAAAATACGCCATCAAACTCATTAAAAACATTTTTTATTTTTATTTATTTCAATACGTCTCTTCATTTGACGCTACGCAGTTGGCTTTTTCCCTCGCGCAGCACTTGTATTAAGTGGAAAGGAGATGGAAGATGTATAAAGTGGAACATAGTCAAATATTAAATGAATAGAGTCGCTTATTGTTTTTTTCTTTCTGCGGTATGTCAATAATATGGAATTAACATAGAATAACTATAGCCTGTCCGGAGATGAGCAAAATTTATTTGAATGGTGATTGGTGTTTTTTATATTATAGTTATTATTAATTGAAAGGGAAAAATGGCGAAAAATTATACCTAATGAGAGGAGTGAAGATTTTTTTAAGACAAATGATTCTATAAAAAAAAAATTGTGTGGTTCGCTCTTGTCACTTCTCAGAAAATGACATGTATTATACGAAGAAAGGCTTTCGGAAAGTAAAGAAAGGGGTTATTCCATGTATTGCAGTAAGTTTTTACATAAAATATTGACTACTGAGTAAATGTGCTGAGTTAATGGTGCCGATTCTCTTGTACACCGAACTAAACTATCACTAAAATTCCTTACTTTTGGCTATGAGAATCTTAAAGCTATTCTGCAAACAAAATTCTCTAAATTTAAAAATAAGTTTGACACAACTAAATCGAATTTGACAATCGTGACTCCACGTGGTATTTTTTTTTTATGGCTTCGCAACGTTGTACTTGTTTGCCTATGATTTTTTTTAGAGCCGAAGACGCGCATAGGGGGGCAGCCGCGACGTGTTTTTTATGGAATTTTTCACTTTTTGTGTGGAAAATAAAAAAAAAGATTACCTACATGTAGAGTAATAGCGGTTTAAGGTTTACTAAAAGGGGGTCGAAATTTTCATTATTTTTGCGATAGGACGCACCATTTTGGAGTAAGCAAAAGAAAAGAAAAAATAAATATTGGGATAAACACGAAATATTTTAAGTGATACACCTATAGGTGGTAAAGAAGCCATGGAAATGATTTATTTTTTATTTTGAGTATATTATATAAAAAATAAAAATAATTGATATGATGATTAATTATCAAAATTCACCGCGCTCGTGCCGCCACGGGTCACCGCACCGTTCGGCGTCACCGCGTCGAGGCGGGTCATTCATAGATAAGAAAATAAAGGATTTTTTCGCAAAATGTCTCAAGCAATTTTAAAATTATAATAATTATGTAGAAATATAAAACAGATAAAAATTAAAAAAAAATCGCTGCTGTGGCTTTTTTACGACTTAAAGATGTTTCTCTTAAAATATTTCGTGTATGAATAGATACACCTTATATACAGTACTGGTTTTGCACCAGAAGTCGTGAGAGTCGGTGATTGGTGTGAATTTTAGTTCATGAAAACTAATTTTATTCCACACCTTTTTAATCGCGATTATAAATATATCAGATTTAGTTAGAAAATCTAAATTATAGTTTAAAAACGTCAAATTCAGAATAGTAAAATTGCCATTTTCACTAAATTTAAAAACTCAGTACCATCTTAGAGCTGTCAAACTAAATTATAGTTAAGTTGTGTCACTTTCGTCAATTTCAGAATAGGAAATGGTCGTTTGACAGGAATAAACTAAATTTTGGTGATTTTTAGTCTTAGTTTAGAGAATTTTGTGACAAGAGAATCGGCACCATTATCTATCAATCTTTTTAAATTGTCTTAATAAATAAAATAAAAATAAGTTAATTTTAACCACCTCAACCTGTTTTATTTAAGCACATAGTACTGAGTAAAATTTCAAGACCACTCCATTATCCTTTTGTTCCAAAGCAACGATTGTCACGCGGCGTAAACTGAATTTGACTTAATAAGCATTTGCTTAAGGAATAGTATCGTTTAAAATTATCTTACCTACAGCTGAGAGCAATAAAATTTTACGACTTGCGCGATGGTCTAACTTTGAAATGTCATAACCGCCCATCGCGCGCACTGGAAACCACACCGTAATTCCATTCACATAAGGTTGTATGTAAGGAAAATTGAAATGTTCTTAAGTACATTATGTGTTTTAGATTTGCCTTAGTAGACGCACACACTTGTAACTTAGCGATGGGACACTTTTGCGACTTTGATTTGTAGGTGATAGTGTATCTAGGGTATTCTAAATCGATGCCAGTGCTAGACGTAGGCGTCCCAAAATCGATTTCCAATCGAAACAGTTTACAGCCGTTTTCATCCAAAATGTGGCTAGATATGCTACTTACAATATGAATCTATTTATGAGAGTTGTAATATTAGTGTTGTTGAAGATGACAAAATGTGAAAATGTTTGGATCTCCTGCATTGTTACCAGTATCATAAAATATTTTATACCAGAAAATCTTCTTTTATTAACCCTAGAAAGATAATCACATAGCAACTAGCGTAAAAGATAATCATACGTCTGTCAGACGTATACCTTACCTTATAGATTTTTTAGTAAGCCTACGAAAGTATTATCATGCCTTATAGGTTGAAATAATTGTTTGTATTATATTTAAGGAAATAAAATGAAAAAATAGCAATAATAAAGTTTAATTGACAAATTACAAACAAAAATCGTAAACTTCTTTACAAATTAACAAAAACGAAACCTGTCTTGTATAGAAACATTTAAAATCACTTTCAGTCTTTATATTTTCATATTTTATACTTTTACACTTAAATTAACGTAAACAATACCTACTACAATAATCAGTCTTTTACTTTCGGATATTAAATGCACTTATGGCATACAACTCTGTTGTGTTCTCCACACACGGGTTTTTTGCACTTCATACATGATAATTTTGACATCCTACGGAGTTTAGATGGACAGTACGAACAATATCTCTTTTTTTTTACAGGCGGCTCTTCTTGCTGAGCCTGGCCACTGTTTACATTAGGATTAGGCAACAATTCCTCTATATTTTGCCGCACAGTTCTTTTCAGAGTTGGCATCTGTAACCTTTTTTCCATCCAAGGCAAAGTGAGATCTGTACTAAGTTTTTTCATAAAGTTCTTACGGCTTAGAGGCTTTTCGTTCTTTGATAGAATATTAGAACAATAAATCACATAGGAATTTACAAAGGCTATGTTGAAAATGCCATAAAGTACAGCCATTGGCCATCTGTTCGTTTTTCTGGAGCATGACATTGACGAACACATTTGGTCGAATGTGTCAACACCTCCCTTTGTCTGGTTATAAAACATTATCATTTCTGGTTTTCCTGTCGTTTGATTGATTGTACCTTCTTCATCACAAGATGATAAGAGGTAAACCATTTTTGATGGCTTTGGTTTGTATGACACAAGAGTCAAAGGACCATCGTAACAGTACATAGAGGTGCCAACCGCTCGAGATCGAGTGTTTTTCATTTGATCTGGGATTTCTCTTTTATTCGAACGTATAGTGCCAACCATTGTGAGTTTATATGGTTCCTGTAGCAAGGACTTTGCTAATGGCACAGAGGTAAACCAGTTGTCACAGGTGATGTTGCGATTGGTACCATGAACAGATTTTGACAGTTCTTTTACATAAAATTCACCTTGAGGAACGCCGTTGGTGTTGGTTGCCTTGCCGATATAAGGCATGCCATTTATCATGTATTTCGTCCCACTGTCGCACATCATAGGTATTTTTATTCCATACTTATTTGGTTTATTTGGAATATACATTCTAAATGGACATCTACCTCGAAATCCTAGTAGCTGCTCGTCAATGGTAAGGTATGGTCCAGGTGTGTAATTAATTATACATTGATGTATAAACATATCCCATACTTTTCTGACAGGTATGAATGGGTCTATAGTCCTGAGCGCTGGGCGTAACGATTTGTCATCCATACGCAGACACCTGATCAGAAAGTCGAATCTGTCTCGACTCATAACTGACACGTAGCGCGTTCCTGAAAATGAGCTATCAAAAAGTTCTTCCGTCGAGAGGTGGTTATCTTTCATAGCAGCAGATAATGTCAAGATCCCAATAAGCGCACGGACTTCAATTTCATTCGTTTCCCGAAAAGTAGCAGAAAATTTTACTTCTTTTCCAGCTTCTTTATCTTTGGCTTCTTTATTTCGGCATTTTAGGGAAATTTCTTCGTTCGTCCATCTCACTATTTCACTTAGTATATCATCAGTTACGAACAGATTAAAACATAACAAGGGGTCGTAAACGTTTCTACACATACGCGTTGGTCCTCTAGCTGATCGAACAATATTTATTGCTGAGGTTCTACCGTGACTTCGACCCTTGCTTGTGGCCCAACAATGCTTATTTTTACCTCTGAGTGTGCGCTGAGAAGAAATAATTATGCGGCTATCAGAAGGCGCAGCTTGGTCGGCAGTAGACTCTGAATGGTCTTCAGCAGAGACTTCGGGTATATCCTCGGCTTCATCGATGAATTCGTCTTCAGTGTCACTCTGCACATCGTCTTCTAAGAGGTTATCTTCGCATTCGCTTTCCGATTCTGATGACGATTCCTCTTCATTTTGATATAAAAAGTTCTCAATTTGAGAACTATCCAACACCCTTCGGTTTGCCATTATAATATAATAATAATTAATACCTGAAAATAAAATAATTATAAGTGTAAATAACAATAAACAATCAGTTCAAATGATTGCAAAAGTTGCATTAAAGATAATCATACGTCTCGCGGACGTATGACATAGGTATATCTTTTATTTGAACGTACTTACCGTGGCGCCACTGCTGCTTAGCGCGAGCTCCGGCCACCGACTGAGTTGACTCGCGCGGCTAGCGCACTGCGATTAATAATAAAAAAACTACAACGAAATTTAATTTCACGATACGTCTCGCGGACGTAGATTATCTTTCTAGGGTTAATAACATTGTTTAAAACCGAAAATTTATAAAAATAATTACGGTACGATTATTTTTTAATTTAAAATCAGTAGTTTTATGTGAATTAACATTACGAAGATATTTTTTTGTTGTGTTATTCCCGTTGTTTACATAAATTATCTGAATTTGAGACTTTGAGTATAGTGTGGGGCAACGTTTTAAAAAAAAAAAAATGTTGATGATTTCTGAAAAAGTGTGTTATTTAGAGTAATCGTTTTATTTTTCCTGTGATCTTTACATAAACTACTATCACATAAAATAATTTCAGATTTTTTTCTTTGCAAACAACGGAGATAAGGGGGGAATGGTTTTTTATTATTTTTTTTGTCAAAAGTCGAAAAAATGGGGCCTAAAATTTTTTATAAGTATGTGCAAATAGCGCTCTTTCATACAAAGAAAGAAAGAAGAAAGAAAAAAAGGTTTATTTGTTACAGAAACACGTGCATACAAAAAGATAATTAACTTGAGTAGGTAGGTATACAGAAAAATAAAAAAAAAAACAAAATAGATCTACTTACATTCTAATCACGAGTACAAAACCAAAATAATCAGCAGCTGCACGTCATGACTGTGACAAGAAGGCTTCCACTCAGCATGATGCTGTGCTATGAGGGACCCACAACACAGCGCTGATTTTTCAGTGGTTACCAGGAAAAGACATACGGAAACCAAGTCAGGTCATACGATACCCCACATACCCTAGTAGTCCCACTTCTTTTTTTTATGACACCCAGTTAAGTCCCAGTTGCAAAACAAAAAAAAAAACTTTCTTATTTGTAACATAGTTGGGCAAACGTCATTTAAAATTATTCCAAATTTCAAGTTGATAGCATTAGTAGTTCTTGAGATATCTAGCTGTGACAGACAGACGGACAGACAGACTGAGTCGCACCATAAGGGTTCTTGTTTACCAATTTGGTACGGATCCCTAAAAAGAAGCACATAAATATCAATTCTTTGGAATCGAAATCAGATTTGCATTGCTTTGTTGAAAGTTGACTGAAATTGCATAATATGTCATAATTGACTGCTTAGATCCATAAGGTATGATAATCATTTAAAAGATTAAATCTGTAACTATCTGATAAGTTTCCTATTCAACACAGCGTAGTAGTAATGGAATAATTCGACTGTTGTCATACACTGATACATTGTGTTCGTTCTCATCTCAGTCTCACCTACGACCTGTATGGGAAAACTTTTTTTCGATTTCTGACTTTTCTAGTACTCAAACCTCAGTTGGTCCCATAGAGTTTTTTGATTCTCATAAGAAACAAGATCAATTGCCATCAAAAAACTTTTTTGTGAAAATTACCCATTTTCTTGCTGACTGTACATTTTTTTCAAAATCTGTGAATGCAGATCAATTTTTTTCTAAAAGTTAAGGGTAGTCTCTTAAGACTATTTTCTTGTAGCGACCACAGTTAAGGTACCTGCCCTTATGGACCCATCTCAAAACATAATGCAATACTGCTCATCGTCCATAGCAAATAGCGTGATAATTTATACCTAGTAATTTGACCAGACCTATAGGGAATATCTATGCAAAATTTGAACAAAATCGGCCCGGTAGTTTTTGCGTTTACCTGGAACATACATTCAGACAAACGGACAAACAGACAAAAATTTTAAAAACTATATTTTCGGCATCAGAATCGTTCTCAGACCTCGTAGCAATTACTTTTTTTTTCAAAAATATTCAATGTACAGTTTTGACTTCGCTACGATTTTATTATATGTATAGATAGATATAGATATGATTAACTACATTCTTATGTGATAGTGTCTTTGATTATTGAAGTTGTCACTGTCTCCAGATGTTTGCATGCTTAATTGCCTTCAATAATTAATTATAATTATTCTGGTTGGTTTGATGGTATTAGGAAGATCGTAAATCATGTATTTATTTATATACTTTACTACCTTTTGCCCGCGGCTTCGCCCGCGTGGATGGCGGTTATCGCATAAAAAGTACCCTAATGTCCTTCTCCATATCCCAGGATATATCTCAAATTTAATATTAATTTTAATGTGATTCACTATGTGAATAGAAACCGAAACAAATGATTTAATATAATAAAAGTACTTGTGTTCTGAACGTGAATGAGTCTTTACCTAAAGATAACAAACACAAAATCAAATTCTTAAAGCAATCAATTGTACCAAATTACAACACGAAATAAAAATGCGACACAAATAATAATTTTAAAATAATTCATGTAAGTACCAAAAATGTGAAAACAAAACGAAATCCTCCGAAATGTCGCATGATACACCGTTTGTGCTGAGAAAACGCTCGAAATGTCTAATGAACACACAGACATACATACATTTTCTTAGGGTCACGTTCGCAATTGGACGAAAAATTTGACATTTATTTTGTACTTGCAACACGATCTGGCTGTAGAATTCGATTAATCGACTAATACTTCACCGGTTGACATTTTAGCGGGAACACCACTAAACGAACGAAAAAAAAAATACGTCTATACTCTGTGGTCGTGTGGTGGTGTGAATGTAAACATTCATCAAGGTTATACGTGCGTAAAGTAATGGATTCAATGAGAAAACGGTTTAATCTTAGAAGAATTTTATACAGAATTACTGAGAAATAAGTGTAGATTTCGTATTGAGTGTTAGTTTATTGAAAAGTGATAAATATGTCAGTAAAAAAGTAACCAAAGTTTTGTAATGCACAAATATTAGTCATCGTAATCGTATTTCCAAGAGTAAAATTCGGCAAACAAATACCTACAAAAAGACAATAAAATGGATATAGTATGTTATCCTTAAGAGATAGACATATGCCATCGCGGACTTTTTTGAAGACCTTTATAAAATACATAATTCCATCATACATTGTTTTGTTATATCTCAAAGGGTTTAGACAGCGTTTTCGTTGAAAGCTCCCAGACAGCTTATTTTTTTCCGACACCTCCAACAAATATCGTTAATTTATACAAAAATTCATACAAAAACTTAACAAATTATATACTAAAACCTTCCTCGAGAACCACGCTATCCATTGGTGAAAACAGCATGAGAATCGGTGCAGCAGTTTTTGAGTTTATTGCGAACAGACAGACAGACAGACAGACAGACAGACAGACGCGGCGGAGGACTTTGTTTTATAATATGTAGTGACAGTGATTTTGTTCTTTTTAAACCCGACGCAAAAAGGAGGGTGATGTGTGGGAGTGTGTATGTGTGTAACAATGTATTTTTTTTTTTAAATTTTTGTTAAATATCCGTGCCAAGCCGGGGCGGGCCGCTAGGTTATAAATAAAAAAAGCGTGTTACATTGTGATGGAACATTAAAGAACATTTAGCATAATTACACCTTCATTATTTTTCTTTTGCAATCACAATGTAACACGCTTTTATTTCGATAGCCAATTCCCGGCTACCGTAGGCGCTGGCTTGTGGACGGCGAGCTAAGGGCAGCTCGCCGTCCGGTAAGGAACAGGCTCGGGTCGACGACGCGATGTGTTCCACGCGCGCCTCAAAGAGTTGTCAGCACGCACTGACGGGGTCCGCTAGGACCGATGCCTGCCAAGGTTGCGGGTTCATCCGAAAGGAATACCGTGGCCCTGGTACAAGGGCAACTGAAGTAACACGGGTGGGTTTCAATCAGTAAAAGTCTGACACGCCCTCCCGCTCCGCCCAGAGCGGGAGAAGTTA
Source organism: Dryobota labecula (assembly GCA_947523025.1). Classification (NCBI taxonomy): domain Eukaryota; kingdom Metazoa; phylum Arthropoda; class Insecta; order Lepidoptera; family Noctuidae; genus Dryobota; species Dryobota labecula. Next base: position 27,195,114 of record OX383292.1, on the reverse strand, counting down.
TTTGATAATTTCCACGAACTATCAAATACAGTAAAAAAATGTAAAAAAAAAACTGGTCAAGGGCGAGTCGGACTCGTGCACCGAGGGTTCCATACCATCATATATAGCTTCATTCGTATAAGTACATAAATAGTTCTGTGCCCAGAAAAAACTACAACTGTGCTTCACCCAAAGCAACCTGCGAGTAGGTAGGAAGGAGGACATTTTGGTTGTGAACCGTGAATGTTTTTAAATTTCCATCGGCGAGGTTAATATTCGTCAGATAATTTTAACACTGCGGTATAGAATATTGCAGTTTAGGTCAGCGCCGCACGGTGGATCGAAACTGCTTTATGAGGGACATTGGTTTTTTTTTAAATTCCATTTTTTTTATACTCATCGATAGATCGGTCATTTTGATGAATAATTGTAAGAAAACTTTTTTCTGTAAAACTGATAGTTTGCCCGGAAAAAAATAATATCACTTTTTGTTGTATGGAATGAAACATAAACTGCCAAAATTTGTCATTTTTTTCTATTTCTGGCTTTTCTAGTACTCAAACCTCTGTTGGTCCTATAGAGTTTTTTGATCCTTGTAAGAAACAGGATCGTGGTATCAAAAAAACTTTATTGCGAAAATTGTGTTCTTAAAAATTAAGGATAGTCTCTTAAGAGTATATACAACCTCAGCGCCACCTCTCTCTGTATCTCGCTCGCACACTATTGCTACCGGTCACGCGAGCAAGCGAGACAGGGCGGCAGGGAAAAGGCTGCAAGGCGCCGATAGTTTAGGTAATTTCGTTTTACGGTGAAAATAATGGTCATTTAAAAAAAGTAAATTACATAAGACCTGCTTTATAGTTAGTTCAGGTAATATGCAAAGTTTCATTATCTAATTTGAAGTATTTTATGAATACCAGCGGTTTATTGTTCGGTTTGGAGGTAACTTTGTTTTTTTTTTCTATCGAGATTTTTTTTTGGAATTGTGTTTTCGGCTAACATAGTACTTAAAATTAATCCTTAACTTCACCATATATTTATTTCAAAATTAATGCTGCAGTATTTTCGACATTACGGAGGATCATGCTAAACCATTTGAGTATAGTTATAGTTATGATAAATGATAAATGATAAATGATTTTATTTCTGTAAGTAGGTTTTTACAAACACTTTTACACGTCAATCATATTTTAAAACTAGATGAGGTCGGCGTTTCGTATCTGACTACTCTGAGAAGAAAGACCGAAACAAACTCAGAGATCACAGTCTCTTTTAAAGTCCAGACATAATCTTGGTCAAATCATGTGAAGACCATGTAGATTGGTGTCTGAAATGGTCTTTTGAAGAAAGAACCACACAGATTGAGTGGACCTATCCATTCAGTGCACGCATTTGTCAGTAATCGTGCAGCTCAACTCAGAACATAAGGAGCTCAACGATTCGACGAACAATACCAAAGAAAGGACATTTGGGCAGGCCGCATAAATTACTCAAACTGCCATACCATGATCAGAGAAAAAAAAAAAAAAACTGAGAAGAAAAAAAAAAAAATAAAGACCCACATAGTCTTCACATTCACAATAATTAAAATAATAATATTATACTTCACAAGTAAATATTCATGTCAATGTGTATAAAGCAATCACAATTAAAAAAGTTTCAATATGTAAAATTTGGAGCAGCTCAATCCCAAGCCTTTTTGTCCTCAATATAATCTTTAATGGTATAAAAGGCTTTCTGGCACAACTTACGTTTAATGAATGATTTGAATTTATTAATGCTTAGATCTTGAACGTGGCTTGGAAGTTTATTATAAAAGCGTATACATTGACATCTGAACGAACCACCTATTTTCTTGAGCCGAGTTTTAGGTACAACATACATGTGTTTGTTCCTAGTATTTATATTATGGATATCACTGTATTGTTTAAACAATTTTATGTTTTTATGGGCATATAAAAGATTTTCAAAAATATACTGAGAAGGCACAGTCATAACATTAATTTCCTTAAATTTCTCTCTGAGAGAGTGTCTCGAACTTAATTTATAAATTGATCGAACAGCTCTTTTCTGCAAAACAAAGATAGACTGAATGTCGGCGGCATTTCCCCACAACAGAATACCGTACGACATTACACTATGAAAATAACTAAAGTACACTAAACGGGCTGTCTCTAGGTCAGTTAAATTACGAATTTTTCTAACAGCGTATGCTGCGGAGCTCAGCTTCTTAGACAATTTATCTATATGTGGGCCCCACTGAAGCTTAGCATCCAAAGTTAAGCCCAAGAATACAGTGCTATCTTCAGGATTCAATGCTTCGCCCTTTATCAACACATTATTTTTCACCTGCCTCACGTGAGGCAGCGTAAACTTAATACACTTGGTTTTTTTTTCATTAAGTAGTAAATTATTAACATTGAACCAATGAACTACTTTTGAGATCGCGCTATTTACATCGTCAGTAACCAGCTCCTGACGTTTAAGTTTAAACAAAAGTGAAGTGTCATCCGCAAACAACACTATTTCATGATTATCCTTTATGAGGTAAGGCAAGTCGTTAATATAAATCAGAAACAAGAAAGGACCAAGAATTGAGCCCTGTGGGACTCCCATTGTTACTAAAGATCCGGGAGATCTTTTCCCATTAACATCAACGCTCTGAAACCTATTATATATATACCTATATACATATATATATATATATACCTATTATATATAGTTAGTTATAAAACTCTTCTGATATATTATAGTTATAGTATACTAGTATAGTTATTAAACTCTACTGATTTTAATCTAATTTTAATTTTACCTACTGATCCGTAGGTGCCATGTGTGGAATAAAATTTTAAAAATTATTTTTTCCCCTAATGGTACCTGCCAAAAATATCGAAAGGTGCCTTATGCCTGGATGAATGGCACCTCAAGTATTCCACATACTTGAGGTGCCATTCATCCAGGTGCTGTTTAGCGGGTGCCCAATGTGGAATAAGTCGAAAACTTTTATACATAGTTAGGTGAAAATTTTATAACCACATTGATTCAAAGTATGAAAGCGATGGACCGATGAAAATAATTAACGAAACTTTTTTTTGTTAAAGACGACATTATTTTTAAAACTGAATCCAAAAAGATGTTAAATGAATGCTTCATTGAACATGAACTCATAAAATAGACATGTTTTTTTAAAATATAATTTCTATTTGACTAGACTGTCGGCTCGTTAACGACAATTCATCAAAGTTATTCTAAACGTTCCTTATTGAAAGCTCATGATAATTCTGTTTCTCAAGCTCTGTACTAAAAGTAGTTCAGTTATATCAGTATCAGTAGTTCGGTTCTGGCGGTATTTTGCGTTGAAATCAGTTGATTGTTGATCGCTGTTTGTTGACACTGGGAGTAGGGCTTGCAATCCGGATATCCGGATATCCGGATATCCGTATTATCCGGATATCCACCGATTCTCAAATCCGGATTTTACTTGCTCCACAATCCGGATTTTTCGGAGTTTACGGATAGTTGTATTTCTCTTTTAAATATTAAATAAAATGCTGTCATGTGTAAAGTACATAACTGTTATTACGTTATTTATTATTTTAATATAGTTAATCACTCTTGCAATTATTTATTAACTTCACAAATCACAATAAGTCATTTTAGTGACAGAGATTATAACACTTGGTAACTTTATGTTAAACTCACATCCATACTGCACGCATTTTCAAGATCATATTACCAGAATTTCGATAAAAAATAATTTATGAATTATGTAATATTATATTATAAAGTCAAAGTCAAATAATTTATTTCAAATAGGCACGAAGATGCACTTTTGAACGTCAAAAATTACATGAATAGTTAATTGATTCTAGTTGCGCCTTCCAAAATGTAGTTATGTATGGAGAAGAATGGGCAAGAAACTCCATACTTACTCTTTTAAAATGTTAACAATAGTTTGTATACATTAATTAATATTTATAGGTGAAGACTATGTACCTAGAATAAAAAAATTAAAAATATAAAAAAAATCATCAAAATTACTTACCACAATTGGTAAAAAGAATGAAAAGTGAAGTAATAACAGAAAAATTAATAAATGCGATAGGTACATGGTGCTCACATATTTACAAACATTGTATATGATTTCCCAAAAAAATAAAAAATAAAAACAACATATAATAAGTCAGTGTGTGAGTTAAAATATTAATCACAGAAAATAAAATTAATATCATAAAAATTATGACAGTTAAATTAGCAACCAGTTTGATTTTGTCTAGACTCTAAATTGTCCTATGGAGCAGGACCAGCATGTTTCCAAGCATTCTTATCTTGGATATAATCCTCTAATTTGTAATATGCTTGTTTACAAAGTGTACTTTTAATATGAGTTTTAAATTTTCTTTCATTTAATTGTAATATATCAGAAGGTATTTTATTGTAACATTTAACACAGTACCCCATAAAAGATATATGTACCTTAGATAATCTGAAAAATGGTTGATCTATTTTATCTTTATTTCTAGTATTAAAATTATGCCTATCACTGATTTTATTAAAAATATGTAGATTTTTTCTTACATACATAATATTTTCATAAATGAATTGGCAAGGTACCGTCATTATATTAATCGTTTTAAATAGTTCTCTAAGAGATTCGCGGCGATGTAGATTATAAATGGCTCTGACAGCCCTCTTTTGTAAAATAAAAATGGATTCAATGTCGGCAGCCCGACCCCACAGTAAAATGCCATACGACATAATGCTATGGAAGTAGCTAAAATAAACTAAACGCGCGGTTTCTATATGTGTTAACTGTCTTATCTTTCGAACAGCATACGCGGCCGAGCTTAGCCACCCCGCAAGAGAGGTTATATGAGGTCGCCATTGTAATTTCTCATCTAGCGTGATTCCTAGGAAAACCGTTTGATTAATAATAAAGGGTTATTTGGTTATTTAGAGATATTTTGTTCATTTTTGTTTTATTATATTTTATTTATGCTATTTTTGTTTAATAATTGAGTTGTTTTGCCAGGGAAAATTATATTTTATTTAATTATATATTTTAAATAGGTTGATTTGATATTGATGTTTTGATTTTTGATAAATGTAAGATCACTTTTTAATTACAATTGTTTTTGGTATGAGAAAAATAGATACAAATTATTTGTGCGGTATCGGTGTTTTATTTTATAATTTTAGAAAGTGAACTAGTTTTTATTATTCTATTCTATTCAATTTATTTAATAAAGTAACTATGACTAATTTGTTAGTAAAAAACTCATCCTACTCAACTCAAATAATTTATTTCAATTAAACCATTTACAGGCACTTTTGAATTGTCAAGGAGTCGGTCAGTAAGAAAAATGAAGCTACATTCGTAGTATTATTATTAGTTTATGTTATTTTATATACATCTTAAACATAAATCCCGTACAATAAATACAGCGACTATCCGACGCAACATAGCGGCTGCACCATTCCATGGGAAATGAGGCAACGATTCACGTACGAACAGTCAAACCTTCTCGAAATTAGATGCAGGACACTGTTGTTACTGCCTCACACCCCACCCACCAGGGATGCACAGCGCTTACGCATTGTGGCAAAGAAACAGTCCACATGTGCGTCCGCGAACATCCCTGATGCACTGCAGTAGCGGGGCAGCCTCAACAGCACCCTGGACGCATTGTCGTACTGCACGCGGAGGGCTCTGTACGACTTTTGAGTATACCTAGCCCACAGGCTGCTCATGTAAAAAGTTGTGCAGTACGCTCTGAAAAGAGTAATTTTAACGTTTACTGAACAACGAGTAAACCTGCGAGCCAGCACGTTCGCTCTAACCGACAAGGCCTTCCGCGCCCGTTCAATGTCATCATCGTCCTTGAGATCAAGGGTAAGTATATGGCCAAGATAATTAAACTTATACGCCCTCTCTAAATGGCAAACCATTAAGGTAAACTGGTGGTACATAAACCACAAAGACCATGAACTCACTTTTTTTTTAAATTGTAAATTAAGTCATGTGAGTCTGCATACTCCTCACAAATAGCCACAAGTTTTCTGAGGCTACAGACTGACGCACTCAGCAGCACCATGTCGTCTGCGTAGTTGATATTATTAACGCAGACTCCATCTATATGGTAACTGATCTTGTTGCTGCTGAGCCTGCCAATCAACCCGTCGACATATAGGTTAAAGAGCGTTGGTGAACTCAAACCCTCCGTGTCTTACCTCGCACTCCATCCCACTTATTAGTTTTATTTATAATAAAAACTAAAAAATATCCGTATTATCCGGATAGTAAAAATGAACGGATATTGCAAGCCCTAACTGGGAGACAACATTCGCGGTGTTTGTATCGTTTACATTTTCTCGTTGGGCGTGAGCTTTTCGCACTGTCTTGTACTGTTCGTAGACACTCGACGCGTCACGCCCCGCGCCCCGCGCCCCGCGCCCCGCGCCCCGCGCCCCACGCCCCGTGTCTCTCGGTGGATACAAGTAAAGTGATACAAAGAAACTACGTTCGTGCTATCGAGTGTCAAAACAGCTAGCTTTATTTCGGAAGTACCCGATAAAAGCCTGGTAGGTTTAAGGTAATAACACCTACCAATTAACTTATTACCAGTATTGATTACAAAGTATCTTTGAACATGTGTGTTAAAAATAACCGCTTTTGAACAATTATTTTGGGCAATATTAATGGTCGAAGTACTTAACTTACTAACAAAATTCATTAGATAACAAGGGTCTGTTGAAATGATCTTGACATGCCTGAGGGCATGCTCGTCATTATTTATACGAAGTTTCTCGGAAATTGTAACATATGAACAACTTGAAATAGATAATAAGTACCTACTCAATATTTCTGCGAATAGAGATAAATATTGTAGCTACTCGACATAATTTAGATTGATTTTGAATACCTTTTGTGTTTAGTCAAATATTCGTATGACGACTACCATCTCTAAATAAAGAGCCACCAACTGTATAAGTAAGTAAATTGTTTATTAATTTCCTAACAGCAATAAATTCATAAAAGCGTTTTATTTTAAGGAACAAACATATTTATATAGTTTACTTAGTTTTTAATGCCTTCTCGATCAACATGCTCACTGCCAGATTTAATAAGTACATATATCTAAACATGATGTTTAATTTCCTCACTCCACATGACAAAGAGAAGGTTGAATGAAATGAGCTTAAGGGGGCGGTAAGTGCTGGGGAGCCTGTGCCGTGTGCGACTGGGCGGTGCGTTTCCCTAACCCCACGCGGCTAAGTACAATTGCCAACAATATTTATTTTTACTAACGGAAATACGAATACTTGGAAAAAGTCACAGTTATAATTATAGATACTTACCTAATAAAATAGTCGGTCCATACTATTGGAGGTTGCATATATGTATGCACTAGCCTGTGTGAATAATCATATTTACACATGTCTGTCATTTTGAAAGAGCTTATACGAGCACCCAAAGTCTCAAATTCAGATAATTTATGTAAACAAAGGGGATAACATATCAAAAAAATATCTTCGTAATGGTAATTCACATAAAATGGCGAAAAAAAAAGGATCCATTTTCTTTTAAGTACTGAATTTATGAAATAATAATTAAAAAATAATCATACCGTGATTATTTTTATTTTTCGGTTTTAAACAAAGTTATTGAAAAACGGAGATTTTCTGGTATGAAATATTTTATGATACTGGTAACAATGCAGAAGATCCAAACATTTTCACATTTTTTACATCTTTAACAACACTAATATTACAACTCTCATTCATAGATTCATATTGTATGTAGCATATCTAGCCACATTTTGGATAAAAAAGGGCTGTAAACTGTTTCGAGTGGAAATCGATTTTGGGAGGTCTACGTCTAGCAGTGGACTTAAAAGGGCTGATTTTGACGATCATAGGCCGTGTCTCCGACAAATTACATAAAACATTGTTTGGCAATGGTGTTTTGTTTGCATAGTTCTTATAATTAATTCACTTGAATTTAAAAAAAAAAAATATAAAATGTTTTGTACCACTGTCCTGTCATTTTGAGAGTGACATTTCTTGACATTACTTTGTTTACATAAATTATCTGAATTAGAGACTTTGGGTATAGTTACGGTTGTTGATGTTCTTTATATTGTCACTTGTGTGTAAAATAAAGACCTCGAAGTAATATACTCGTAGTAACGATAATACCACTGCTCTCTGCTGCTCTTTTACTGCTACTTTTTCGAATGCATACAAAAAAAAAAACAGTAATATCGTTTTTATGTTTTGAGTAGACATTACTTCAATTAATTAATTAATTCAAGGAGATGGATAACGCTCCCACACAAGTATGGCCTAGCACGGACATAAATAAAACAATATATATCATGAAGGAATATTTGTATTTAATAGTCCTGTTTATATTTTATTACTCCAGAAGTCCGTGGTGAAGAGATATAAGACATTTTAGGTGAAAAGTCTGGTATGACGTTTAAATATCGTAGGCATGTTATTCTCGTGATGGTCCAGTGGTTTATGCCTCGCTTCTTATACACGAGGTTGTGGGTTCAATTCCGGGCTGTGTGACTTTTATCAATTCATATGTAGTTTCTGAGATTATCTTGGACATTACTGACATCGGTGAAGGATAAACATCGCGAGGAAAAAACAACACTAGGGTTTGGTATTCCACTAGTACTAGACTGTGATAATGTCTACCTAGCCAGTAACCAGCAAGAACGGCACACATTACCAGACGCAGTGACCTTAAATAAAAAACCTACATAAGTATAAACATATAGCTACACCTTTAAAAGACGTGCTGAAGACGTTACTGAAAAGTCACGCGTGTTAAAACTCACCAATCGCGGAGTAATCCACTGTCTTATAACAGATTGAATTTCATCCGAATCCAACAAATGCCTCCTTATGCGAAACGTTGCTATACCACAGTTAATGCAGCCACTGCAGCGCTGGTTCTCCATTAGAAATAGGGCAAAATCAGTTGTCCAAACGAGTAGCCAAAGTAAATCGAAATGAGAAGATGCAAAGTCCGTGAAAGCCGGGGTCGGTCGAGAGAGCAGTACCAGATATCCAGAAACAAAGCCAAAGGTCGTCGTACAACACCACAAGAAACCACAAGAAAACATTCAACAATATGCGAGCCAAAAGAACCTACACAGGAATGACTTAAATTGTCAAATCATTAATGAAAGACATGACTTTGTCATGACAATCGACATAAAACCCTTGACACACGTACCTAGCTATAATATGTATACAAACATACATAAACTCCCTGCTTTTGCCATGGGGGTAGGCAGAAATTATAAAACGTCCGCTACTTTAAACAACCCTTATCTACTTACTCCTCTTGCTTTGTCCACGTTCATACAACTAATAATTTAGGCGCGTCGCAATAATAGAACTGATATGAGGCCATGAGCGCCAGAGTGGCCTAACTGTCATTTGTTCAATACTGATTTTATTTAGAAAAACTGCTTCCGAGGTAAGCTTAGAGAAGTTTTTTAGGCATTTTCTGGCTCTCATGGCCTTTGAGAGCCAGAGTGGCCTAACAGTAATTTTTTCAATATTGATTTTATTTTGAAAAACTGCTTCCGAGGTAATTTTAGAGCAGTTTTTTTAGGCCACTCTGGCTCTCATGGCCTCATATATTGTGTTGTGTACCTACCTACATAAGGTGTCAAATATATAATTATTAGGTATAGCTGTGCGTGTGGTTATTATAACAGAAAGTATATCGTAAATGCCACAAAAATGCCAAAATATATTTTAAATCACTGACTATAATAATACAATAATATGTCCTGCACTAAATATCTGTTAGACACTATCTGTTACTATGTAATTATGTTATGTTGTATTGAATTTCTCAGTACCAGTCCGGAGTCTGGATTTGTATCCGGTTGATGGCAATAGGCTCACCCCTTATTATAAACATAAACGTAAGCATAACTGGCGAATGGTGGGTGTACTATAAGTACACCTCTGCTAAACCCTTCGAGGATTACAGGCGTGATGTTATGTGAATATTGGGTCAAACACTATATCGAAATATTATGATTTATTTTGAGAACATATATTTATTGCTTCGTCTGTACCTGTCTTAACAGAAGAAGATAGTGTTTCCATTACTTTGAAGAACGAAATATTCTATTGATTTTTAATTAAAGAGATAAATAAAATGTGTCTTTTTTACTTTTACTTCCGTTATCACTAAACGCGCATAAAAATATATATTTTTCTTACTCTATTATCTAAAATACAGGTAAATACATATCGTTTTTAACGATGAACATGTACTAATTACCATCTTATATCAAATAATTGCAACATTTGAAACTCACGGATGGTAATCAAAATAAAACAATCAAAATAATACTCTTTAAAATTGATATTTTCCCACAAACCTATGCGGAGAAATGAAAACCATGATAGAAATTCAAATATTATGAGTTTTTTTTTAAATATTATTAAGTCTTTGTCTGTGCGGGGCCACACTTTATCCATCTCTTTTAATTTATTTATTTATTTCATAAAGTATTTTATTACAATACTTATTACTTACTAGCTGTGCCCGCGACTTCGTTCGCGTGGATGTCGGAAAACAATACTGCCGTCATAGTGATAAAAGGCACATCTAACATTTCATAAATATGGAGAATATCGACTATAATATTATTTTTCTAAAATAGATGAATTAAAATAAATTAATTTTCACGATTACTATACGATTATTGAAATATAAGTTTTATTTTATTGGCATTTATTAAATAATCAACATTTTAACGTAGCATAAAAAAATAAGTTAAATTATTAATATTACGAATAGAGGGCTTAATTAACCAATTGTGACTTTTCATTCTGACATTTTATGAAAAAATATGAAATAATACAATAAAAAGGCATATTTATTAAAATGTGTCTTTTTATTTTAATAATATTTTTTTTAAATATATTTTGTTGTATAAAAAAAACAGGTAAGTAAAAAAAAACAATTACTTAGGGAATATGTATAAAACTTTTATTTTTTAAAAGTAACAAAAATTAAATTATCGTCTCAAAACTTTAAAAAGTTACATTTATTAACTGTAACTTAACAGTATTGAGCACTTAAAATATGCTGGCGTACACGTGCCTGTCCATGTTCTTCAATATGTGCATTAGTCATTCATACTTGCCGGATGATTTGATGAAAACTACTGTGGTGCTACTGTGGTGAAGAACAGGACAGGAGACATATCGGACAAGGAGAACTATCGCCCGATCTCTCTCGCGACAACTGTAGCGAAGCTATTGGATAATGTGCTTGAGTCTTCTTTGGATCAGTACATAAAAATACATGACGCACAGTTCGGATTTAGACCTGGACTGTCAACTGAAAGCGCGATTCTGGTTCTTAAGCACACTGTCCAATACTACACTGAACGGAAGACTCCGGTGTACGCCTGTTTTTTGGATCTCTCCAAAGCCTTTGATCTCGTTTCGTATGAAGTGCTTTGGAGAAAGATGGAGGACAGGGGTATACCGGCGGAACTATTGAAAATATTTCAATATTGGTACGCGAATCAGGTTGGTAGGTAGTCAAACTGCCTCGCAGAGTCATACGGGTTAGAGTGTGGAGTGAGACAGGGGGATATCCTCTCCAAAGCTGTTTAACCTGTATGTAAATGGCCTCATAGTCGAGCTCAGCGGCATGCGTGTCGGTTGTCGGATGGGGGGTGTTTGTGTGAACAACATCAGCTACGCTGACGATTATGGTGTTGCTGGGCCCGACTGCGAGGTCAATCAGGGAGATGTTGAAGGTTTGCGAAGAATACGCCGCATCACATGGCCTTATTTATAATGTAAGAAAAACTGAGTTCATGGTCTTCAAGGCCGCTGGCAAGTGCCCAGACACCATTCCTTCAATCACTTTGAACGGCGCTAATATAAAGCAGGTGACCAAATTTAAATATCTGGGCCATATACTTGTCGACGACCTTAAAGACGATGATGACGTGGAAACATGTTGGCGCGCAGATTTTTTCGTTGTACCGATCAGGTCAAAATAACCTTGTTTAAAGCGTACTGTCAAGGCCTGCACACGGGAAGTCTGTGGTTCAGCTGTTCACGGGGGACGCTGAATGCCTTGCGCGTCCAATATAATAATGTTTTCAGGATGATGTTGAAACTCCCTCGTTTCTGTAGTGCCTCGGAGATGTTTGCCCAATCACGTACAGATGGTTGCCATGCTGTTGTCAGAAAAAAGGTTGCATCGCTTGTGAGTAGGATTCGGGGGGGTAGCAATAGCATCCTGAGAGTCGTGGCTGAAGACCCGAGAGCTCCTGTACTGAGGCATCTCATGCGGACTCATTGTCCACATGAAATGCCTCGTAAGTACATGACTCACTAACATTTCACACAAAATTTGTTACTAATCCTAGTGTATAAGTTGTAGTATCTAAGGTGTGTACTAAGAAAATTGGATCCTATGTTGTTCTGAATAAAACAATTTATTATTATTATTTCCTTTATTTAAATAAATACATATAAATTATATTTTTAAATATTAGAATATAAAAAATATAAAAACATTTAAAAATATAAAAAATAGTAGCCCACTGGTATCGGGAACAGGGTCCAAGCTACCGGCGGTCAGGGCTCCAGAGAGAGGAACCTCCTAACAATGCGAGCCGTGTCCAGTAGTACCGCCCTCTGAATCAAGCCCTTGATCCAGCTGCCCAACGAGAGCCTCCTTAGGTGTTGGTCGAGGCTCTTGGCAATTAAGCCATTGGCTGATACGACTATCGGCACAATGATCGCTGAGCCCACATCCCACATGTCGACAACCTCGCGAGCCAAGTCAAGATACTTGATTTGTTTATCTTTCTCGGCTTTTACGGGGTTCTCGTCATGTGGGACTGTTATGTCAATAATCATTGCGCGCCGCTCTATTCGATCCACCACCACTATATCAGGCTTATTGGCAGCAATAGTCCTGTCAGTGATGATGGATCGATCTCAGTACAATGTGATATGTCCATTTTCAAGAACTTGGTCGGGCACATACCTGTAGTACGGCACTTCCGATTCCACTAGGTTGTATTTCAGAGCAAGTTGCTGATGGATAATCCTGGCCACAAGGTTGTGTCTATGCAAGTACTCTTCGTTAGCTAGATGAGAACACCCAGAGATAATGTGTCGGATTGATTCTCCCGGGCGGTGGCATGCCCGACAGATGTCGACCGTCCCATCCTTCACAATAAATCTCCGGTAATTGTTCGTCATGATAACTTCGTCCATAATTGCACAGAAAAAACCTTCGGTTTCCCCAAAGAGGTCACCGAAACGCAGCCAGGCTACGGACGCGAGAAAATCTACATCGGGTTCATGTAGGGCCCGGAAAAAGCGTTCGTGAAGCTCCTTGCTCTGCCATACCTCCCTGCGATCGTCAGTGTCAAGCACTACAAGCTTGCGCCAGTTCTCTTTAGCTAAGGAGAGCGGGGTGAGGCCCTTGTCCACCGCGACCACATTTCGATGCATCCCCACATCGGCTTTTCGGAAATATTCCCTGAGACTGCATATCTCGCGATTGTGGAGAGTTAACGTTCAAAAAGCCTCGATCTCCACACTTTCGCGGGATATACAGTCTCATTATTTTCATTATTTCATTATTCGATTTGCAGTCAGCAGCGTACGGATTCTCCTATCCAGGGCATCGAGTTCGGTCTGAGTCCATTTGAGTATGCCGAAAGAGTACATCAAAACCGGCATGACCCAACCGTTGAAGGCACGCACCTTGTTTCCGCCCGATAAAAAACTATTAAATACTTTTTTCAGGCGGCCAATGAAGCGCTCCTTCAACGATTGCTTCATGTCAGTAGCATTGATGCCTAACGCTTCCGACATACCCAAATACTTATAGGTTTCGGATGCGGAGAGGGCTCTAAGGTTTATGGAATCCGAGAGTTGGTTTCCCACGGATTCCACAATCTCCCCTCGCTTTACATGCATGACCGCACATTTGTCCACACCAAATTCCATCCTGATGGCACTACTGAAAGTTTCAGTTAATTTCAGTAGCTCCATCAGTTGTAAATTGTTGTAAATATTATTATTATTATTAACAAATAAACATTAATTAACTGTAGTTATCAGTCATCAAGGAACGTATTTGTTTTTTTTTTTTAAATAAAAATCACAGTTAGGATATTTAATCAGATTCTAGAAGTTTTATAATAATATTAGTTAAATATGGCACTTTTAAAGTTATCACAATTACAATAATTCCGACCATGTCCTTAAACAACATTAAAATTATCAAAATAAGAATAAACAAAAACTTCTGCTCTTCCGATGATTCTAAAATTGTTCTTCCTGAAACTGTCTTCTGAGTCAGAACCATCACTATCGCTGTTTTTTTCTCCTACTTTTAGTAATTTGTAATTTTTATCCAATACTGAGTTATCAGAATCAAAATCGGACCCGTATCTAACACAGAGTGCGGCACCACAACATGCTCCGAGCTTGATGCATGCACCGAGTGTTGAACGCCACTTTGTTGACGGTGCGGGGAGACCATTCGCCTACAGAATTATCGTTGCGTAAAGCAGCACTAGTAATCTTGCGCTTCGTGATTGCATATTGCTGAAAAAAGAATTAAGTTTATTTTGTAGTATAAACGGGCAGAAACCAGTTAACAATTATTGTGCGTTTCGTATTCTAAATTATTTACGATACAGTACCTACTAAAAATATCGTCATATTTTTTAAACGAAATCGCAATTAATCACTCAAAAATTTCGCCAATAAATATTAATAATGTGTAATAAAATCATATTAATGTGTCACAAAAGAAGTTTTATATATTAAAAGCATGCAAATGTAACAAAACTTAATCTTACCAGCGCAGCACTTACAAGCGTGGACTCGCCGAATCACGTCATGACGTTAGGCACAACTGGCGGGATTCGCTTCGTACCTCGACCCCCTCACTTCAACCTCTAGTCAAAGATTTTTCGTAGTAAAGGCATAACAGCTAGTTGTGACTTTTCTTTTAAATTAAATTTCAAGGTCTAGTTGGTAAACTTTAAATCAAAGAGCACGTCTGTGGTAGTTATGCCTTTAATATTTAACGCAGGTCAATTATGACTTTTCAAGTAAATAAATTATATTTATCGTGATATAAATAAAAGCCGCATTTATGCATATGTGACCTTTTGACGTACTATAAGTCAGATGTGCTTTTTCTACGTACAATAACTTAAAAAATGGCTCAGTTGTGCCTTTTGAGCTTACGGTATTTTTGTTTATCTTGTTCCTAAAATTGTACAAAAAATATTGGCAGATGGGCCTTTTTTTTCTGATTCCGAATATGTATATAACTCAATTTCGGAAAAAATGTGAGTTGTGCCCTTTTTCCTTATGACGGCAGAATATTGTGCCGCTTATAGAAGATGTATCATTTCCTCCATTGATAAGGAAGAATGTTTCGACCAGGCCTGGTGATTTTTTCTAGTAAAAAGCTGCAACAAAATTTGTGTTTTAGGAAAATGCTTCTCTAATATATTCATCTGGGACTCGTCCTCGACAGCCGGTGGAACTTCGTGGAGCATTTCCGATGTTTGGCTTCCAGACTGGAGCGGGCCGGGGCTGCCTTGAAGCGGCTCCTGCCCAATCTAGGGGGTCCAAACGCCTCGTGCCGGAGGCTCTATGCGAGGGTCCTGCGGTCTATGGCCCTTTACGGGGCACCGGTGTGGGCGCGTTCCTTGAGGCGGCGACCTGCCCGCCGGTTGAACGCGTCCCAAAGGGTCACGGCCATCAGGCTGGTACGGGGATACCACACGGTCTCCGGTGAGGCGGCGAGCCTCCTTGCCGGATTGCCGTCTTGAGATCTGGAGGCAAAAATCCTCGCGCTCTTATGGGAGTGGTGCGAGGAGGTGAAACGCCGGGGTGTAACTCCGCTGCCGTGAGAAATCACGGCACAGCGGACAGAGCTCCGGCGGGATCTCATGGCGACTTGGAGGGTGCGATTGTCGCAACCCAGCGCTGGGAACGCCACAATTGTGGCGATAAGTCATCTTTTTGAGGAGTGGCTGGAAGGCGCCACGGCATCCTCACCTTCTGCCTGATATAGATCCTCACCGGACACGGTTGTTTCGGGTTTCTTTTTCGGATTAGGCGGGAGGAAACGCCCGGGTAATACCACTGTGTAGATCGCCTGGAGGACACGGTGCAGCATACGGTGGAGGTCTGCCCTGCTTGGGAAGAGCCCTCACCCTTCATTGTGCGTGGTCCTACACGCACTTGGCCGTTTTTTTTCTTCTTTTCCTCGCTGATGAAAATTTAAAAACATTTCACGTTTCACAACCAAAATGTCCTTCTTCCTACATATTAGCAGGTTGCTTTGGGCATGGGGTCTCTACTCGAACAAATTATTATTAGTGTTAATAAAAATTCACAGATGGCAGCATAGGTAACAATTATGATGAATGAAAGCCTTGATGAGAGCCTTGCCAGAATGCCTTGAAATTATTTCATCAAAATATTCAAGGTATTTCTTCCAAATTATTAGAAATTGAAATGTTTTTGGAAAAAAACAAAGTTTGACATTGTTTGTTTTACTGAACATTGGTTAACGGATTACCAAATGCTAATTAATTATGAGAACTATAGTTTGGGCAGTTCTTTTAACCGTAAATCTATGCTGCGTGGAGGTTCTCTAATCTTGATAAAAAATTGTTTAAAGTCTAAGCAACGTAATGACATAGTTGGTTTATCAGTTGAACATTGCATCGAGTTGTCCTGTGTTGAGTTAGATAAGCATGTTGTAGTGTGCGTGTACAGACCCCCTAATAATCAGAACTATTCTTTATTTGAGTCAGTAATGGAAGATGTCCTAGCGAAAATTGCATCCAGTAACAAAGCCGCAATTATTTGTGGTGATTTTAATATTAATATTCTGGAAAATAATTCAAATAGCAGTAGATTATTAAGCCTTTTTAAATCGTTCAATTTATCTAATGTTTTTATAGAACCGACTAGGGTAACTCCAACTTCTGCTACTTGTATCGATAATGTCTTCTGCGATTGTGATTATTTAGATAAAGCCATCGTAAATTATTTACCATCTGATCATAGTGGACAAACGGTAACTTTTAAGTTTAAAACACCTTTGCAAAAAGTGCAAATTCAATTTAGACCAATAACAACTGGCAAATTAAATAGATTCAATAGTACCCTAAATAATAAGTTAAATGTTCTGAGCCATAATATGGACGACGCAAATAAATTATATGAGGATTTCTTTTCAGTAGTGCACACTGAATTCAATAAAACTTTTGAAAAGAAAACAAAAAATATTTGCCCTAATTTTATATTTAGTGACTGGGCAACTAGAGGTATTAGGATAAGTAGGTAAAGACTGTTCGAGCTGTATGGCCCTAAGCCATTTATTAACACTGAAACTTTCAACAAGTATGTTGCTACATATTCCAAAATTTTTAGAAATACTTGCAAGTTAGCTAAAGCCTTATTTCCAACTGCAAATGTAAGTTTGAACGCACAATATCGAGTGATTTACCATGTTATTTTAAGACAATAGACTTATTATAGATTTTCCTGTAATCTATAAGTATAGAACTATTTTCTGTTTTTTATTTTTTTTTATTTTAGTTTCAGTAGTTTCGGAAATAAGGGGGGGAATGATAAATTTTCGTCTATTTTCTCTTATAACTTTAAAACAATTTATTTTAAAATTATTAAAAAAAAAAAATTGAGACCTTTACAGTAAGCCCTTTCATTTGATATGTCACACGGTACAGTTTGCGACTTTTTTTCTTGTTTGCCCCCAAAAACTGACCCCAATATTCTAAATTCATTTATTTACGGTTCACGTCCGTGTTTGGATCACTCAAATTGATTGTATACCAAATTTCATCTTAATCGGTCCATTCCATTCGGAGCAAATTGGCGGTGACAGACGGACAGACAGACAGACAGACACACGAGTGATCCTATAAGGGTTCCGTATTTTCCTTTTGAGGTACGGAACCCTAAAAAGAACGTGTTTATTTATTTTAACCTTTTGACCGCCACAGTTATGTATTGTATAGATGACAAACCAAGATGTGCCCAGCACGCCACGGTCACGACTACATGACACACTTTTATACGTAAATCTGTAAATAACATAAAACAACATTTTTTTTTTAATTTTTTTTGCTTATTTTCCTTGACTCATCCTAATTTGTATCATCCATATTAGCATATTATGATGACAAAAACTCGAAAGGATGAATTCTGACGTTCAAAAGTGCCATTTATGTGCCTATTTGAAAGAAATGCTTTGACTTTGACTTTCGTATCTTGGCGCCGAGGGCACGTTTTTGCTTTCTTGACGTGGCGGTCAAAAGGTTAAAGGAGTTAGGTATAAGATATGAATAGGTGACTGTACAAGTGTAGTAGGTACTTACTATTGAACAAGGCGTTGCAACGATTATTTCACACAAAAAAACAGTAGTTTAGTAAAAACTTTTTACAAAAAAAAAACAACCGACTTCAAAAAAAAACACAAAAAAAATTAAAAATAACTTAAATTTTGGAAGTCGGTGTCTTTGGTTCCGGTTTTTCGTTTTTTGCCACCGACTTCCAAAATTTAAGTTATTTTTCATTTTTTTTGTGTTTTTTTTTGAAGTCGGTTGTTTTTTTTTTGTAAAAAGTTTTTTATTTTTCACTTTTTGGTTGTGGTACCTACCCCACACCAATTCGTATACCACAATAGTGACAGGAAATCTTATAACATCATGAACATATACCGAGTGCATTAAATACCAGCTAAATTAAATTAATTAATAAAAAAGCTGTTCCATAGTAATGTTTACCTAGTGTTCTAAACTGTATGGTACAGCTGTTTATTTTTTCGCGATTTCAAACTGGTCCCATAGTAAAAGTTATTCAGTTCGATGGTGTAAAGCACCTCTGAGGAGCTCGTGGCTAAGTAATAACAGCCGCACGGGTCGATCCGTCAGGTTAAGCTACGCTTGCCGGGGTTGGTCCGTGGATGGGTGACCATCTTTACATACCGAGACTCCTCCGTGCCTCGGAAAGCACGTTAAGCCGTTGGTCTCGGCTGTTATTCGTGGATCTTTGACAGTCGTTACGGGTCGTCAGAAGCCCAAAAGTCTGACAGCCAGTCTTACCCAGGGGCTCATTGCCCAGGGGTATCGTGTTACCCAGTTACTGGGTTGTGGAGGTCAGATAGGCAGTCGCTCCATGTAAAATACTGGTATTCAGCTGCATCCGGTTAGACTGGAAGCCAACCCTAACATAGTTGGGAAAAGGCTAGGCAGATTGATTGGTCTAAAGCACCTCTTAAAGTTTTTATTAGAGTAAATTTTTTAACACCTTATACATATACACGAATTGAGAACCTCCTCTTTTTTTTTCAGTCGGTTAAACATCATTTATAGCCAGAGTGCATCTCATGACAAATCCAATAAGCCCAAACACGGCTAGGATACATTGTTTTATTACGGAGTTCCATTGCCTACCTTCCGGCTTCATTATCAGATCAGTTTGATGGTACCATTTTGATCAGCATTTATTTAAATTTGCTTCATCATAGTCGCTTAACTATCTTAATCGAGATATCTTATCGCTACCTGTGAAATACGTATCATTGACGAGTTCCGGTGGCCATCTGTGGTCTTCTTCATCAGTTCCGCTTCACCAAATGATACTTTCTGAATGCAAATGATTGATTTGTTGATGAAAATATAAAAATCGCTATATAAATGCCTATAAAATTTGAGGAGTTCCCTCAATTCCTCATGGATCCCATCATCAGAACTGAATTTTGAAAAAATGGGACCAATCCGGAAGTATATCCTTTCAAACAAAAAGAGAATTTTCCAAATCGGTTCATAAACGACGGAGTTATGCCCGAACATACATTAAAAAAAAATATATAAACTTCCGAATCGATAACCTCCTCCTTTATGAAGTCGGTTAAAAAAAAAAAAAAATATAAACTTCCGAATTGATAACCTCCTCCTTTTTGAAGTCGGTTAAAAATAAACAGAAATAACAACAAATATACTACCCAACTTTACAACTTAGGAGAATTGACCGTCGCGTATATCGTATGTATGGGAGAACATGTATATCAACTACAATGTTAAGTTTGTTCTTGAGATAAATTCGTTCCAACTACGGAACCCTTCATTGTTCGTGGCCCGACACGCACTTGACCGGTTTTTTGTCTACGGTTCTCAGTACTTACCAGTAAGTAGTTTTTAGTGTGTGTATGTATTGTATGCCTTGTTTTGTGTGGATTCATGTAACTGTTGTTTTTATTGCTATTTTTTTATGTATAATAAATAAAAGTATGTAAGTGTATTTATGATTGAGCTTGCCAAATATTTTTGGTATGTTCAAAATTAAATAGGGATAATAACTGCCACTTGCTCACTTCAGATGTCGCTACTGTCAGTATTCGACCATAGTTGTCCATGAATTTGACTGTTGCCTGTCACAAATCCATAAAAATTTTGTAAACAAACAGCTTCTGATACGGATAACAGTGACATTATTGTTGAATAATGGGCAAAACAAAAATGATTAAAATATTAAAAACAGGTATAGTTAGGTATCTAGCAAACAGGTAATGGAGGCCATTCACGTTAGGGTTTGCATGATGGTTTTAGCCTTGCATGCATAACCGACAGGCAAACCCTAGCGTGTATGTGATAAAACTGCACAGTTATCGGCGCATGTACATGCAACCAAGAAAATATCAAACTTTATATTTTATGCCGCTCGGTTACGTTTGCGCGCAAGCATAACCGAGCGTGTGTGGCGTCCGGCGAGCGTGCCTGCACAGTTCTCAGTTTTTTATTGTCTCCGACGGTGGAAGGTTGCGCGCGCGCACCATCGCGTCGCTTCGGAAATGGCGAGTCGAAAGCGCAATAGCCTATTAGAAGAATTCATAGAAATTTATAAGGCGGAACCTTGTCTTTGGCGCGTAAAGTGCAAAGAATATCACGACAGAGACAAACGATCGGCAGCATACGGGAAATTGATAGTTACCTATATATACTCGTAGTTATATTATAGATTAGTTTGGTATACCGTACACAGTATCTAGTAGGTATAGATAACTGTCCTTCACACACCGTCACGTAGCTCCAAAACTGAGAGCTTATGGCAAAACTGCATGCAAACCCAAACGTGTGAAACTCGGTTTATACCTGTCAGTTATGCATGCAAGGCTAAAACCATCATGCAAACCCTAACGTGTATGTGTAATATGAAACTCGGTTATACCTGTCGGTTATGCATGCAAGGCTAAAACCATCATGCATACCCTAACGTGTATGGCCTCCATAACAGTGCATAAAATATACTTGTAAAATACATGTACTCATGCAGGCTTTCAGGCAGTTTCAGGCGCCGAACAACCCATTAAATCTATTGTTACCAAAGAGATTTAAGATACAAGTATAATTTAATGTCTTTGATTGTTACGAACGGCCCGGCGCTTCAGTTGGACAAAGGGAGGATATTTTTATTTGTAATTGACTGAGTGCTCCAACCTACCTGAAATACTTCCATTAGGTAGCCCAGCTTTTTTCAGATACGAGAGGGCTAATTGAACGAGCTTTGTTCAGTACACTATCGTCATTTAGATCGAGAATTATTCCATTATTACTTCGCTGCGTTGAATAGAAAACGAATAAAGCAGATAGTCACAAATTTAACATTTTAAATGATTATCATACCTCATGGATCTAAGCAGTTAATTATTACTATTATCAACATATTATAAAACAAAGTCCTCCGCCGCGTCTGTCTGTCTGTTCGCGATAAACTCAAAAACAACTGCACTGATTTTCATGCTGTTTTCACCAATGGATAGCGTGGTTCTTGAGGAAGGTTTAAGTATATAATTTGTTACGTTTTTTTATACATTTTTATATACATTAACGGTATTTGTTTAAGGGCGCGTTGTTTCACGTACACTTGACGCACGCGTATCCGTCATAAATGGCGCTAACTATCGTCAAACCGTTGTTTCACAAAATTATGCCCTTGACGTTCGTTAAAAAATAACGATTACAGTGACCCACTGGTTAACGTCATTTTATTCTTCGACATTTGAAGTTTGACGATCGGTTTTTTATGCAGTGAAACAACGCTTTGTATTTGACGTACGTTAAACATCATAATGTGATCGTTAATATTTGACGTACGTATGTTACGTTAACGAACTGTTTGAAACAACCGGCCCTAAGGTGTCGGAAAAAAATAAGCCGTCTGGGAGCTTTCAACGAAAACGCTGTCGAAACCCTTTGAGATATAACAAAATAATGTATGGTGGAATTGTGTATCTTCTAAAGGTCTTCAGAAAAGTCCGCGATGGCATATGTCTATCTCTTAAGGAAAACGTACTATATCCATTTTATTGTCTTTTTGTAGGTATTTGTTTGCCGAATTATACTCTTGGAAATACAATTACGATAACAATACCTACGCTATAATATCAGTAGCTATTAGCCAAATTATGTTTGTAGATAAATAAGCTAGCTACTTACGTGTATTTCAAACAGTATACAAGAATATTTATCATAAAAACATTACTAAACACGGCGGCCATATGATCAAAATTTGTGCATTCTAAAACTTTCGTTACTTTTTCACTGACATATTTATCACTTTTCAATAAATTAACACTCAATACAAAATCTACACTTATTTCCCAGTAACTCTGTATAAGATTCTTATAAGATTAACCGTTTTCTCATTGAATCCTATACTTTACGCACGTTTATCCTTGATGAATGTTTATAAAATGCATCGCGCCACACCGCCACATGACTACAGAGTACAGACGTATTTTTTTTTCTTTTTTTTTCGTTCCTTTAGTTTTGGTGTTCCCGCTAAAATGTCAATCAAGTATTAGTCGATTAATCGAATTTTACAGCCAGATAGTGTTGCAAGTACAAAACAAATGTCAAATATTTCGTCCAATTGCGAACGTGACCTTTAAAAAAGTTATGCACCAATGGTGTTCTTTAGATATTTCGATCGTTATCTCAGCACAAACGGTGTATCATGCGACATTTTGGAGGTTAATTCGTTTTGTTTTCACATTGTTGGTACTTCCGTGAATTATTTTAAAATGAATATTAGTGTCGCATTTTTATTTCGTGTTGTAATTTGGTACACTTGATTGCTTTAAGAATTTAAGTGAAACGTATTTTGGTTTTGTGTTTGTTATCTTTAGGTAAAGTTTTCTCAGAACATAATTACTTTTATTATACCTATTAGATCATTGTCATTTGTTTCGTTTTCTATTCACACAGTGAATCACTTTAAAATAATTAATATTAAGTTAGAAAGGAGAATGCGCAATATTGCCCCAGCCCCGGAGCAAAAGAAACCTATCCCAGATTTTTATACATTTTATCTGTATAAAATACATCTACACTCGGCGTCACAAAAATCGCACCTCTTCAAGAATTCCCTTCAAAGTCATTTTAACCCTATTAATCAATGGTAGACATATGGGGGTTGTTGCATTTGCATTCAACGAATACAGACGTGCTCACCAATGTTTAATATCAATACAAATAAATTATGCTTGCATAAATAGTGACCTAGTTTTAGTGTTTTAGCGTGTTATACAAATAAAACATTATAGTGATAAGTTAAAATAATGGACTGACTGAATACTTTTATTACCGGATATTTATGGAAGGCAGCCCCTTTAATCGGAACGCGATGATACGACGCAGCCCTCCACCTACACCGATCCCGGTACCGACACCGGCACCGACATCGCCCCAACAACCAAGACAGGACCAAGATGAGAAGTTTGCAATGGTGTCCACTCCGGAGATTCAGAACTGGACGACGTCCATTGAGCAATGCCTGAATGAGGTCTGTGCTATTCCTTCTGAGGGAAAACTGAACGCTGATCAGAAGCTAAAAATAAGTAGTCTTTGCCGGAAAGTTGGACATGGAGTTTCGCAAATGGCTGTTCAATACCAGTCGCTAAAGCAAAAAGCCATACAAACCCATACCTACCTCCCTTAAAACCATGACCGGAGCTCGAGACCTATCAGATTGTCTAATGGAGATGAACCGGACGATTCAGGAGTCCTGTACGAAGCAGGAAGCAGCTACATCTTTTGCAGAAATGGTGAAGAAGGGCTCCAACACTTTTGTTCGTCCTAATGCTCTTAGCTCCGTGGCCATTTATCCCAGTGACAACTCAAAAACCAGTAACGAAACCAAGAACATGGTCCAAAAAATCATATGCCCTGGAGAAATGAAGCTGAGGTGTACGCAAAATTGGAAAAGGTGGACTAATAATCAGCACTGAGATTAAAGATGACCTTATATACAAAATGACATGAATATTTACTTTGAAAAGTATTACATATATTACTTTAATTATTGTGAATGTGAGCACTATGTGGGTCATTTGTTTTCTTTAAGATTATCTCTTTTTTCCTCTTTCTCAAGTAGTTTTAATGATGGTCTGGTTTTTTGAGTACTTTATGCGGCCTACCCAAATGTCCTTTCTTTGGTATTGTTCGTCGAGTCGTTGAGCTCCTTAAATCCTGAGTTGAGCTACACGTTTACTGACAAATGCTTGCACTGACTGGACAGGTCCACTCAAAATTGTGTGGTTCTTTCCTCAAAAGACCATTTCAGACACGGATCTACATGGTCCTCACATGATCTGACCAAGATTATGTCTGGACTTTAAAAGAGACTTTGACCCCTGAGTTTGTTTCGCCATTTCTTCTCAGGGATAGTCAGATAGGAAATGTCGACTTCCTCAAGCTTGTTTTTATATTTTTTATATGACGTGTAAAAGTGATTCCGATATCCTATTTACAGAATAAACGATTTCATTTCATTTCATTTCATTTCATTTCATTTCCTAGATAGGTAAAGCAAACAGTCCAACTCGCTTCGTCAGGTCTTACCGTCGACGAACCTAAAAAGCGCAAACCTCGCATTATAGTTATAGGAGTTCCCACATCAATGGCTGAAAATGAGGTTTATAAATGTATTTATGAACAAAACTTGGCCGACAAACTGCCCACTATATCCCTAGATACATTTTTGACCTCAATGAAACTAAGCCACAAATCTGGCAGGAAAGATGCTGAGAATTGCAATTTTATTATAGAAGTTCCAGCAGTCATTCGAAAGGCCCTCATCACACAAGATAGACTATTCATAAATTGGACGTCCTGCCCGGTACGAGACTTCACACTGGTAACGAGATGTTACAAGTGCCAGCAGTTCGGTCATGCAGCAAAATCATGCAAAATTCCTGCCCCTACAAGTGGACATTGCGGTGAAGGACACACTATTCAAGACTGCACAAAGAAAGCGGAGGCGCCAAAATGTGCTACATGTTTGCGCTTTAAAAAACAAGCCAACCACAAGACGGGAGACGCAGATTGTCCGGCTAAAAAAGCTGCCGAATACAGGTACATTAACTCAATAGATTATGAAGGCGCCTAAGAGCGCCACATACTAGTTTATATTTTAGTCGTATTTTTATTATTGTATTTTTAGTATGGATAATCACTTAATTACCGATATAGATAATACATTTTTAACTGTGTCAAAGACGTGTGATGTTGAGGATTGCAGACAATATCTTTCCGATTATCAAAAGTCACTAACCGTACTGACCCAAAACATTCGTAGTATTTATAAGAACATAGTTAGCTTTAAAATTTTCCTACACAGACTAAACTTTGATTGTGATATAATGGTATTAACCGAGTGCTGGCTAGGTAACCGCATCGATTACCTTCCAGTAATACCTGGGTACAACTTAATGCATACCAAAATAAACCACAGTCAAAATAATGGTGTGGTAGCCTTTACAAAACAATCACTTAAGGTCACAGTCGAGGAACCTCCTCTACAAGACTGCATGAGTAATTGTTTAGTTATTAAAATTGGTACAACCACAGCGATAATCGCTATGTATAGGTCTCCTTCCGCTAGAAACTTGGATTCTTTTCACAATTCCTTAAACCTAATTTTTCAAGGGCTAAGCACGTTCAAGAATGTAATACTAACAGGTGATTTAAATATAAATATTGGCTCTGAAAACTGCGATGCTGGGTGCTGGGCTGCAAGATTACCTTAATATCTGTTCGTACCATGGTTTTCTCCCCGCTCACACGATGCCTACTCATCAGAGCGGTTCCTGCCTGGATCATATGATGATCAAAACCAGTCTATCATATATTAGGCTTGTTACTAACGCAACAATTACTGACCATCACGCTGTCCTACTCACCGTAAATTTAACGCTGCTTAAGCTAAATCGTCCCCAGACCAAAAGCAAATTAAACACAAATAAAATCGAATATGAATTATGCATCCTTGATTTTAGCCTAGTTTACAATACTGCTGACGCTAATTTGGCTTTATCGCACTTAATAAAACATGTCCAACAAGCAATTTTACGTAGCACGATCGTAGTTTCTACAGTGAATAAGAAACTTTATAATATTAAACCTTGGATTACTCCTGGACTAATTCGGTGTATAAGACACAGAGATAAACTTCATCAGTGAACTAAGAGATACCCACATAATCTAATAATTCAGACTACGTATAAAAGATACAGGAATTTCTGCAACAATCTTCTAAAGAATTTAAAAAATAACTACGATAAAAATGAATTAAAAACAGCAGGTAAAAATAGTAAGCAACTTTGGAAACATTAAAAACGTCACCAATATGTCTAAACAGCGTGAAGCAAATTCGAGTTTACTGCTTACTAATCCTTCACCAGTCTTGTCAGCTAACAACGTTAATAACTTTTTGTCAATATTGGGAAAACTCTTGCCGAACAGATTCCAAAACATTATTGTGACCAACCTTTTCAAAAATCAATCAATATCTGTAACCTGAAATCTTTTGTTATGCTTGACACTGACGAATACGAAATTACCCGAATCATTTCTGGGCTAAAAGATGACTGTGCAGTTGGATTGGATAACATAAGCAATAAGATCCTTAAACTCTTTAAGCATATATTGGTACCTCCTTTAACGCATATTTTTCGAATCTATTTCTAAAGGAATTTTGCCTAGTTGTTTAAAAAAGGCAGTTGTAATCCCTGTCTTCAAATCTGGAACTAAAGACTTAGTTAATAATTATAGGCCAATATCGTTACTCTCCTCAATATCAAAAATATTAGAGAAAATTGTAAACAGTAGACTGGTTAACTATCTAGAAAAAAATAACTTTTTGTCCTCTGCGCAATTTGGTTTTAGAGCCAAATTATCTACATCCGATGCGGTGCATAGCCTAACCGATTACATTTCAGAAGAACTCGGCAAAGGGAACCAGACCCTGGGAGTCTTCCTTGATTTAGCCAAGGCCTTCGACACGGTGTCTGTTTCTGTTCTTCTAAACAAATTACAGGCCATTGGAATAAGGGGAACGCCGCTGAAACTATTCGCTTACTACTTAGATGACCAATACCAATGTGTTAGAATAGATAATATCACGAGCGCTGAGCAGAAAAGTACTGGTTTTGGTGTTCCTCAGGGAAGTATTCTGGGCCCCACGCTATTCCTGATTTATATTAACGACTTGTGCAATCTTAATATTAAAGACGGCAAAATTATATCATATGCCGACGACACTGCATTAATATTTACCGCTAAAACCAGTGGCGAACTGTTCCAAGTCGCTCAATTAGGTTTTAATAATGTGACTAACTGGCTTCAAAGCAATTTACTTACACTAAATGCTGACAAGACAAAATATATTCACTTCTCCATGCGCAAGCCTCAACTTAACATTGCTAACCCTCAGTTATATGCCCATCAATGTGATAACCGTTCAGTCAACATGTGTAATTGCCCTTTTATCCTCAAAACGAGCAACATAAAATACCTCGGAGTAATAATGGACGACACACTGTCTTTCAGAAAACATACTGATAGTTTAGTTAAAAGAGTACGCAAATTAATATATGTTTTTAACAAATTGCGAACATTTGCAGATTCAAAATTAATAACACAAGTTTATTTAGCCCTATGTCAATCTATAATTAAATACTGCATTACTTCATGGGGTGGCGCAGCAAAAACCAATTTACTTCCTCTTGAAAGAAATCAGAGAGCAATTTTAAAGGTAGCAAACTTCCATCCCTTTTTCTTTCCTACTGATCTGCTTTATAAATCCTGCAACGTGCTGACTGTTCGCCAACTTTTCATTATGTACTTAGTATTAAAACAGCACACCATGCTTACCTACACTGCTGACAATACTAACAAGAGACGGAATGATATAGTATGCGCATCAAATTTTACCTCAAAACATGTCTTTGTGGAAAGATTTTTTACATTCTTAGGCCCATTTCTGTACAATAGATTAAATAGAAAACTAAGTATCTATAAAAATAATTATTTAAGCTGTAAAAAAATTATACTTAAATATTTACTAACCATCGCCTATGCATAGACAGAAGAGCTACTTGTTGTCTGCAAATAGAAACGCTTACATGCAATTTTACTGTTACTAACCTAAATTAGATTTAGTTTTCACTATACTCATTGTTAATTTATTACATTAAGTATTTATGCACTTCCTAGCCTGAAGCACAGGTTCAACCTAGTTCAGGCAAATAAGCAATTGTGTTCTATTTTAATTGCTAAGGAACTTATTGTAAATGTGCCCTTTTTATAAACAAACGATTATTATTATTATTATTATTTTATGACTATAAGGTATCATTGGAAAGGCAATCTATTTCAATTTCTGAATAAATCAATAAATTTGTTTTTTTGTTTACCAGGGAATAAAAAGGCAAGCTAATGCAAATGATTAAAAAGTTAAATTTTATTTTATCAGCAAAAATTCTTTAAAAACAACTTAGAACCTAGTGTTACCCCCGCTAGCCCTGATGACTGCTTCCATGCGTTCTCTCATGGACCTAATTAATGTGACAACAGGCTCTTGAGGAATGTTGTCCCATTCTGCAACGACGGCATCTTGGAGGTCTTGAAGAGTACTAGGGGCAGGATCACGTACCCGTACTGCGTTTCAGTTCATCCCAAAGGTGCTCAATAGGGTTTAGGTCTGCACTTCGCGCCGGCCAGCGCATAACAGGAATCCCAACTTCTTGCAGGTAGTCTCTTACAATTATTACGGTGTGGCAGCGGGCGTTATCATGCATTAACGTGAACGCACTGCCAAAAAAACCCGCATAAGGGACAACCTGCTACTCTAAGATCTCTGTTATGTACCGAGTAGCAGTCAGCGACCCTTTCCCGCGAGCACTTCCAGTCCGAGAAACACACACAAGGTTCGTTTTGTCGTCGCTTGACATGCCGCCCCAGAACATGCACGAGCCACCTCCGTATTCCACTGTTTCTTGAATACAGGCTTGTGCGAATCATTCCCCTTGCCTCCTGTACACTCTTCTACGCCTGTCGTTGCAGAAAAGACACACCCTCTTCTCATCTGAGAAGAGCACCCTCTTCTCATCTGAGAAGAGCACAGCCCTCCATTGGTCTATTGTCCAATCCACATGGTCACGGGCAAATTGCAATCGGTCTCTCCTATGCTGTACAGTCAATTTTGGCCCTGTGGCAGCCCTGTGAGCTGCAATTTTCTTCTCCCGCATTCTTCTTCTAATCATGGAGACACTCACAGAAGTTTTGCGAGCTGAACACAGTTGTTGTTGCAGCTCAACAGCATTGGAGAACCGATTACGTAAAGACGTCGAAACAATAAAGCGATCGTCTCTTTCGGATGTGCACCGTTGTCTTCTAGATCCACGTCTTCGGATAAAGCCACCAGTCTCTTGGCAGCGTTGGAACACTCGTCGAACGGAACAACGACTCAAGTTCAGTAGCCGAGCAACATCACATTGCCGCATCCCTGATTGCAGTAGTACAATGACTTGAGCGGCTTCATCTGCAGTGTTATCCATCTTCTGGGGTATTTTTTTTGCTGTAGCTGTTCACGTGTGTTCACTTCAAAGATTGGATAACGAATGACCCACATTTAACCCGGGTCACCCTTTTAATACCCTTGTAGGGAGGTGCAATTTGTGGCCGTTGTAATGCGTATTTTGACAACATTTTTACTAACGTTACGTGCTGTGTATGAGATCTGTTGTGTTTAGGAATTCTGTTGTTAATTTAAAGGTCGTGAAACATACTTTCAATTGATACCAATATTAATTAGGTTTAATGTATTCGTCGATGGTGGGACATGCTTGAAACTTATTTTCGGAGAGGTGCGATTTTTGTGACGCCGAGTATGTGATCTCCCTAATAAGTGGCTAACATAGAAAAAAATTGCCTTGATCTTGCATATTTTATGTTGTTCATAATGATGAGTACAATGACTCCTTTTCGGCTTTAGGATAAACAAAAAATAAGGTTGTATATATACAGGGTGTTTGGCAGAACGTTGAACATACGAAAATGGTGGATAGGTGGGGTCATCTGCTACTTACTCAGCCCTAATTTATTTGGCCCTGGCCCCCTGAATATAAAAAAAAAATTTGTTTGCTTTCTTTTAGTTTCACCACTTTCTTAACTTTAAAGTGTATTTTTTTATTAAAAATGGGTAAAACAGGCAATATTTTAGTTTATTTTTTTATCTTTAATATTGGCAGATTCTTATAAAATTATTGCTTTATTCAGATGTTAGCTAGAAAAAAAGTTATGACTCCTCAAACTTACAGCAAGATGTAATAAATAAAAATATTGCCTGTTTTACCCATTTTTAATACAAATTACACTTTAAAGTTAAGAAAGTGGTGAAACTAGAAGAAAGCAAAAAATTTTTTTTTTTAATATCCAGGGGGCCAGGGCCAAATAAATTAGGCCTGAGTAAGTAGCAGATGACCCCACCTATCCACCATTTTCGTATGTTCAACGTTCTGCCAAACACCCTGTATATATATATACTGTTACTGTTAGCCTGCATCATCCCACTGCTGGGCAAAGGCCTCTCTCCATGACTTCCAGCTCTTTCAATCCAGGGCTAATGTGGACCACTGGTCGTTTGTTTTCTCCAGCTCGTCCCGCCATCTTCTACGGGGTCTGCCGCGGCGCCTTCTTGTTGTGTCAGGGCTCCACATAGTGGTAATTTTGGCCCACAGCTCATTGGGCATACGGCAGACATGGCCAGCCCAGTCCCACTTCAGTTTAGCGGCTTGTTGAGCAACGTTAGTAATCTGTGTTTTGGAGCGCAGTGTGGTATATATATATATACCACACTGCGCCACCTATATATTACATAAGTATAGAAATGTATATATGGTATTGTATGTGTATTGTTGTTGTACGAGTATACAAGTGTATTTAATCAATAATATTTAAGAAGGCCGCAGTCTGGTTTTGTGACGGTTGATGGGACTTAAACATAACTAGCGAAATGTGGGTGTACTGCAAACCTCTGCCTATCCCTTCGGATTTTTTTTTGTTTTTTTTTTTTTGCGGTAATTATGTTAAAAATATCTTGGAGCATATCACACAGTGCCATCTAGACCTAACTAATACTAACTACGACAGCTGATAAAAACATACCTAACTTTTTTTGTAAACACATGCATAAAATATATAGAAAACACCGAGGCCAAAACATATATCATGCACTTTATTATCTTTTCGTAAACTCTAATCGTATGTAAACAAGGACTTGACAAAGTCTTAGTATTCTTGCCTCTTTTTTTTTTGTTATCTAGTGCATCTCAGAGTTAACCATGAGAGGTTGAGACTCTTTAACCGGACTTTCCTGTGGTTGCCATAAGCTCCTAACGAAACTTAATGCCTCCAGCCAGGGCGTAAAAAACTTATAAACTAAACGACTGCGCGCTAAGGGCACCCCCTGTGGGGTACTAACCTCGGCTTAGGGCAGAGTCGGAGGGAGGATGGCAAGGGACCGACGGTGGCAATCTTACCTCTTGTGGTGGTTCCATGTTACGTACAATATGTTCCACGAAGTTTACACGATTTTGTAGAAATATAACATTAAGAAGCCAAAAAGTAAGCCAAGTTGTCGTTAAAATAAAATCCAATGAAAATAACAGAAAACAAAGAGCACAACGAACGCAAGCGAAGTCAAGACTGAGAGTGTTTGTTATTGTTCAAACAAAGCAACTTGTGCCCGTGGCGTCACTATCCTTCTCTCTCTAATATAACGAAAAGAGCGAGATGGCAATAGCAGCGATCTGCTACCTGCGAGTCTGTCATGTTTGAAGTTGACAAGCAATAAAATTCATTATTTTTTGGAACAATCAAAAGAGTATGCAATCTTGTATTTAAAAAACAAAAATAAGTTTCGAGCACAATAATATACTTTTTATGATCGCCTAGAATTGAAATATAAGTGATTCTGTAGCCATTATTTCTTCATCGTGTATTTAATCAAATTGAAGACAAATAAAAAAATATAAAAAATTAAGGCCAAGTTTTTCTATGGAAGCCACTGATTGGGGAGATCACATATATTTATTTTTTATACACTAACCCCCTTACTAATAAACGTTGTATAGCGTCTGTATAGTTACACAACGCTTTGTCTTCTTCTATCGAAAGTCAAATTACTGACGAAATACAGACGCTATACAACGTTTATTGTTTGTTGTAAGGAGGATAAGGTGTACAAACATATGGGATAGATTTCTTTTGCGCATTCTCCATTGAGATAGCCTGGGATATAGATAAGGACATAGGGTACTTTTTTATGCGATAACCGATATCCACGCGGGCGAAGCCGCGGGCAAAAGCTAGTGATATATCTATTTCAGTCAACTTTCAACAAAGCATTGCAAATCAAATTTCGATTCCAAAGAATTGATATTTTTTGTGCTTTTTTTAGGGTTCCGTACCAAAATGGTAAAAAGGAACCCTTATGGTGCAACTCAGTCTGTCTGTCCGTCTGTCTGTCACAGCTGGATATCTCAAGAACTACTAAAGCTATCAACTTGAAGTTTGGAATAGTTTTAGATGACGTTTGACCAACTGTTTTGTTTTCGGGGCGGCTGCTGTGGGTGCGGAAAACCTCAAACGGCGCAAATATAACAACCTTATTGGGAGTTATATGTTTGAGCCGTTTGGGGTTGAAACACTAAGATCATGGGGTCCGAGTGCCCACATGGTATTTCGAGACATCTCTAAGCGGTTGTTCGACTCTTCACGTGACCAGAAGGCTGGCCTATTTCT
The DNA here is from genome assembly GCA_947523025.1 of Dryobota labecula. NCBI lineage: Eukaryota > Metazoa > Arthropoda > Insecta > Lepidoptera > Noctuidae > Dryobota > Dryobota labecula. Next base: position 27,161,899 of record OX383292.1, on the reverse strand, counting down.
TGCCCAAAGAATCAGCATTGCCATACAACGTGGCAATGCTGCCAGCCTTTTGGGCACTTTTCCTGTTGACAGCGATGCGGACGAATTTTTTGATGCCCTTTGATTATTTTCCCTCCCTTTTTTATATACTTGTACATATTAGTATTTATTTTCTTAAATAATTTTAAAACTATTTATTTCATTATGTATTAGGAACTAGTATAGAATCGACTTTCTCTTCTCAATATGTTTTTATTAATAATCATCTACTGTTTTGCAAATAAGAAAGTTTTTTTTTTGCAACTAGGATTTAACGGGGGTCTTAAAAAATCGAAGTCGGGCTACTAGGGTATTGTATGAAAGAGCGCTATTTGCACGTTCTCAAAATTTTTTAGGCTGCATTGTTTTCAAATTTTTACAAAAAAAAAAAAAAAACAAAGATAAAAATCTGAAATTATTCTATGTGATAGAAATTTATGTAAAAATAAAACGAATATGATTACAGGAAAAATAAAACGATATCTCTAAATGACACACTTTCAGAAATCATCAAGAAAACTTACATTAGTTCTGTACTGTAACCAAAATGTCCTCCTTCCTACCTACTCGCAGGTTGCTTTGGGTGAAGCACAGTTGTAGTTTTTTCTGGGCACAGAACTAATAATAAAAAATAAAAAAAGATAATTGTTCTGACATCATATCCAACTTAAAATTTACGTCGTTAATCGTGGAGAAGTCATTGAATGCTTTAAGCGTTGATAAGGGCCCTGGTTGTGATGGCATGCCTCCAGTATTTTGGAAGAATTGCGCTAAGTCTTTAGCTCTTCCAATTAGTTTTATTTTTAATCTCTCTTTGAAAGAAGGCACTTTCCCAAAGGAATGGAAGAAAGCATTTATTGTTCCAATACATAAAAAGGGTTCGCGAACAATAGTAGGAAATTATAGGGGGATCTCAATACTGAATACATTAGGCAAAGTATTTGAAAAACTGGTTTACAATGCTGTCTATCCATACATCCTCAGAGGCATTTCTTACAAACAGCACGGTTTCCTGAAAAAGCGCTCGACTATATCGAATTTGGCTAGCTTTTCAAATTTTGTTCTAGAGAATACAGATGGCGGTGGGCAGGTTGACTTGATCTACACGGATTTTGAGAAAGCTTTTGATCGCGTCGATCATGTCATCCTGCTCAACAAGTTATACAGACTCGGTATACGCGGCGATCTTTTACGATGGGTCCAATCATATTTATTTAAAAGATCTCAAGCAGTAGTAATAGGAGGATACCGTTTTAACTTTATCGAAATCCCTAGCGGTGTTCCGCAGGGTTCCCATTTGGGGCCTCTCTTTTACAATGCATATTTATTTGATATCACTGATTCTTTTGAACACTCTGAACATTTAATGTACGCTGACGACAAAAAAATATTTTATAAAATAAGGTCACTCGATGACTGTAGGGCTCTTCAAGAAGACCTTAATAACTTAAATGATTATTACATAAAAAACGAGATCACAGTAAACGTCACAAAGTGTCAATGTATTAGTTATACACGTAAAAACACACTATTGTTTGCTCATATAACTTTGATGGAATTGTCATTAATAAGGTTAAATTGGTTCGGGATTTAGGAGTTATGTTTGACAATAAATTGACATTTTCAGATCACATAGACTTTGTCAGTACAAAAGCTTATAAGAACTTAGGCTTTGTTATTAGGTCATGTAAGGTATTTAAAAATATCGAGGCTCTTAAATCGGTGTATTTTGCATATGTGCGCAGCGTCTTAGAGTATGCGTGCCCAATCTGGTCCCCACAATACATTATATATAAGAACCAAATAGAACGGGTTCAAAGAAAATTTATTAACCACCTTAATTATCGCCTCCGTAAACCTCCGATGGCCTATGAAAATAGTTGTCGAGCACATGGTCTGCTAACACTCGATGAAAGGCGCAAAGTTATGGATATGTGTTTGCTTTACGACATACTTAATGGATGCCTCGATTGCCCGGAGTTGGTCACACAGGTAACTTTTAACACTCCCCTGCGGCGCACTCGTCATACTACGATGCTGCACGTGCCTCGGCATTCGACTAATTATGCCAAAAATTGTGTATTGACCCGTATTGCTCGAATTTATAACACAGATTTCTCTCAAGTGGATATATTTAACTGTAATAAACCTACATTCAAAAAACAAATTGTAAAAACCATAAACGAAGGCAAGTGACAGACTACCAAGCTCTTAATATTAAAAATTTTATTTTTCTTAATAATCAACCTTTTTTTTTTCTCTTTAAAATTTAAACTTAAGTATTTGTAATACACCTAAAAAATTAAGCTATTGAATTTAAATATCTCAGTAGTCCGTTCGCATGTTTTATTACTTATCCTAGTTAAACAGGGAAACCTATTATTAGCCATACAATCTGTAATTATACATACTTTGTAATATACTATATATGTATCGCTGTTGGTTGCCTAAATAAATAAATAAATAATAATAATAATAAAATTTATTCAAAAATATAAGGTATAAAGTTAAATACAGTTTTTCTTATATCTATCTCAAGTTCACCCATTATTTGTGCCTGAACTAGGTAATCCTGTGTTTCAGGCGATTGGAGGTACATTAATTGATTAAATAATCACATAAAATTAATATTATTGGTACATAATTATGTAAGAAGGTGTATAAAATTATAGAATCTTAACTTAGCTAACTAATTATACTTTAGCACTAGTAATAATTTCTCTGTATCTTCATAGGACATAGTTTGAAGAGTTTCCTTAAGGATTTTCTTGCAATTACTATGATTTAAGGAGTAGATGTTTCCCTTTTCATTTAGCCTGTTATAGAGTAGCGGTCCGAGGTACATATAAAATTTGGCTGTGAAAGCATGTTTTGTACTTTTTTGAGGGCAAACTATATCTTTCCGTCTCTTTTTAGTAAATTCAGTGCTGTATGGAAGTGTTGCATGTTGTTTTAGTACAGTGCTCATTATAAATAACTGTCGAACTGTTAGTACTTCACAAGATTTATACAGGAGGTTAGTGGGGAAAAGGAAAGGGCGGCAAGTAGCGATTTTGAGAATAGCTCTTTGAGCTCTTTCAATGGTCAATAACAAAGTTTTATTCGCCCCACCCCATGAAGTAATACAGTAAGTCAAAATTGACTGACAAAGAGCAAAGTATACTTGCCTAATTATTTTTGGATTTGCAATAAATCGTAGCTTTTAAATATATATATCAGCTTACGAATTCTATTATTTAGAGCTTCCATATATTGTTTGAAGGAAAGGGTTTCATCTAATATTATACCTAGGTATTTTAGTTTATCTGTCTTTTTAATATTGGGACACTTACACTGGCTATCTGCAGGAACTGGGCAACAATGAGCATGCAACGTTGAGGAGATATGCGATATTTGCTTGCGCATCGAAAACTTAATGTAATGTGTCTTTTCTGCATTTAGAGTTAGTGAGTTATTTTGAAGCCATTTATTTACAATATTGCAAGATTGTAGACTTCATTTTCTGAGTCAGCCGAAAAAAGTAGAGCAGTGTCGTCAGCGTAAGTTATAATAGTGCCATGGTCTAGCTTTAGATTGCAAAGGTCATTTATGTAAATCAAAAACAGAGTGGGCCCTAAAATACTTCCTTGGGGAACACCAAAATATGTGTTTTTTTGAACAGCACTGAGAACATTGCCATTCTTTACGCACTGGGTGCGATCTTCTAAATAACTTTTGAAAATTTTCAGCTGGGTGCCTCTTACATCCATGATCTCAAGCTTGCGCAACAGAATTGGAATGGAAACTGTGTCAAACGCTTTGGCAAGGTCAAGGAAAATTCCTACTGTGTGGTTACCCTTGTCAAGTTCTTGCACTAGATAATTAGTCAGATGGTGTACCGCATCTGAAGTTGAAACCTTTGGCCTAAATCCAAACTGCCGTTCAGACAGAATTGATCTATCTTTCACATATTTCAACAACCGTTTGGTTGTAATTTATAGTACTTCTATACATATCATATCCCGGGATTAGTGGGATGCTATACTGTTTAGCAAGCCAGCATTCGGTTAAAACAATAACGTCACAGTTTATGTTTAGCCGTTGTTGAAATGTACTAAAGCTGTAAGCTGTAAGCGGAGTTTTGTAGTCGGATAGATATTGTTTGCAGTTTTCAGTTTCACAAACTTTGCATTCGGATACAGTGAAATTATCTAAATCATTAATCAAACTATTTACCATAATGGTAGTTAAGAATAAAAAAAAATAAAAAAAAGGTAAATAACTTATTAACGGCGCTCTTAGGCGCCTACATAATCTACAGAATTGATGTACCTTTTAAAAAAAAAAAAGAAAACAACACTGCACTGTATACATCGTTTGAAATTTTACATTATTATGCAATAGTAGACTCTATCCTTTAAACTAGGACTAGCCTGTATCTTAAAAGATAGGGTTCAGCCAAATGGATTCTATTAATATTCATAACCAAAAACTAGTGAAGACAGTGTCAATGATGTACAGAAAAGAAAAATAAATAAATAAAATAATAACAAAAACGAATCCCAAGTAACACAAATGTTGTGATAGACAGCAGACATGCAAGTATATATGTATATACTAGCTTCTGCCCGCGACTTCGTTCGCGTGGAAGTCGTAACACGACACAATATACTAATATACTAGCCACATTTTAATAAAACTTCCTTGAATACTACGTTTGTAGTTTTGGTCGCATCAGTCAAAATATACAGAGAGTCAGGACTGGTGACGCGAGAGCAAGTGTATGTTACAGTTCCATGTTCTATGGTAAACGATTTGGTTTCTGCACTTAGTCCTTTAGTTCGACCATTGAATTCGACCGTTCGAACATGGGCCATGGCGGCCATCAGTAGTTATTCCAATCTGGGCTGATTGGAATACCAATCAGCCCACCTCCCTCTAGAAGATAATTACGTCTCTCGGCCTGTTTAGAACATCTGTGAAAGATCTGGGTGCCCCGAGGGTTTCTGTTCTAATCTGGGTGACGGCTATGCATTCAAAGAGCACATGCATGACGTTTTACTCAGCCTCCATGCAAGCCCTGCACAGAGGATTGTCCGATATTGTGTGGAAGTGTTGGTTTAGCGAGCAGTGTCCCGTGATGGTTCCCGTCACCAGGCGCAGGCCGGGCCTGTCCAGGAGTAATAACCGCCTGGTTAGCCTACCATCTAAGAATGGCATAGCCTCCCTTGACTGTCTGCAGGTCGGTGTCGAGGTCCACCAGCTCTTTTATAGTGAATTATTGAAGGCATGTGTTCCTGGATATTTTTTTTTATTTTTTTATTCTACTATGAGTTTGCTCTTGACTTTAGTCTAGGTCTGGATGACAGAGACAAAGTCTACGATGGAGTGAGCTTACCCAGAAGAAGCCTGTTCACTCTCACTTTGAATAGATTAGGGTTGTATGCGTTCGGAAACACAGACGCAGGCAGAGAGTTCCACTCCTTTGCTGCGCGCATTATAAAAGACGTTTGAAAAGGCTTAGTGCGAGTTGGTGGAATATCAACTAGGTAGGGGTGGTAACTTGCAGTGCGTCTAGATGTCCGATGCTAGAAGGGGGCCGGTGGAATGAGGTCGTGGAGTTCATGGGCACACTCTCCGAAGTACAATCTGTAGAAGACCGACAAGCAGGCAACCTTGCGGCGATGAGCCAAGCTGTGAAGCTTGGCATCCACCAGTTTTACGTCGCCAATGAGCCATACTCCATGCAGGAACGGACTTGTGCTTTGTAAAGGGTTAAAAGCTGTCCAGGCGTAAAGTATCGCTTCACCCTATTTAGGACGCCCAGTTTCTTGGCCGCAGTTTGAGCTTTGCACTCGATGGTGGAGCCGAAGTTGAGACCAGATGTCAACTCCATGCCTAGGAGCTCGAGCCGATCAGTTACAGGAACAGATGTACCCCGAAAAGTAGGAGTTTGATCAAAACGACTCCTTTTAGCGGTAAAGAGACACGCCTGTGTTTTGGTGGCATTAAAAGAGACCAGATTGTCGTCACCCCATTGGGAGACAAGACTTAAGGTCAAATCAGTCCGCTCAACCATGGCCTCTCTCAGGGAATGAAGTTCAGCCCCGCTGGTTTTTGCGCTGAACAAGTATCTCTCTGAAACGGTACTGTCATCCGCGTACCCACCAATACCAGGCAGAAGCAGGTCATTGATGTGCAGCAGGAAAAGAGTTGCAGAGAGAACAGATCCCTGAGGAACTCCGGCATCAATAGCCATAAGGTCAGAGGAGCAGCCGTCCACGACTACTCTGATCGACCGTTCACTCAGGAAGTCTGATATCCAGCTACAAAAAAAAGAGCAGGATATGCACTAATAGCACAACACTGATACCTACATTGAATGTTTCTCATTGTCATTCTTACAGATTATTCCTGGCGAACAGCTACCTATCACTAATATAATATAACAGTACATTGTAATTGTTAACACTCGGGAAGTCAAGTATAAGTCCCCTCTTTGAGGAGTGGCTAGAGAGGCGCCACGGCGTCCTCACCTTCCGCCTGACGCAGGTCCTCACCGGACACGGTTGTTTCGGGAGGTTCCTGTTTAGGATAAGGCGGGAGGAAACGCCCGGGTGTTATCACTGTGTGGATCGCCTGGAGGACACGGTAGAGCATACGGTGGAGGCCTGCCCGGCTTGGGTAGAGCACCGCCATGTCCTCACGGAGGCGATCGGTGGCGACGATCTGTCGCGTCCGGTCCTGTTCCAGGCCCATATTACGGAGCTAGAGTGCATGGGAGGCCGTCACCTCCTTCTGCGAAGCAGTAATGCGCGCGAAGGAGGAGGCAGAACGCGTGAGGGAGAGAGGTGGGAATGGTATTTTTTTTTGTCAAAAGTCGAAAACAATGCGGCCTAAAAAAATGTTTGAGAATGTGCAAATAGCGCTCTTTCATACGATACCCCACATGCCCTAGTAGCCCGACTTCCGAGTTTTAAAACCCCCGTTAAATCCTAGATGCAAAAAAAAAATCTTTCTTATTTGCAAAATGGTTTGGCAAACGTCATCTTAAACTATTCCAAATTTCAATTTGATAGCTTTAGTAGTTCTTGAGATATCCAGCTGTGACAGACAGAAGGACAGACAGACTGAGTTGCACCATAAGGGTTTCTTTTTACCGTTTTAGTACGGAACCCTAAAAAGAAGCACAAAAAATATCAATTCTTTGAAATCGAAATCAGATTTGCATTGCTTTGTTGAAAGTTGACTGAAATAGCGTAATATGTCATAATTGACTGCTTAGATTCATAAGGTATGATAATCATTTAAAATATTAAATCTGTAACTATCTGCTCTATTCGTTTCCTATTCAACCCAGCGAAGTAGTATTGGAATAATTCGACTGTTGTCATCTCAGTATCATTCCTACGAACTGTATGGGAAAAGTTTTTTTCGATTTCTGACTTTTCTAGTACTCAAACCTCAGTTGGTCTTATAAGGTTTTTTGATCCTCGTAATAAACAGGATCGATTGGCATCAAAAAACTGTTTTGTGAAAATTGCCTATTTTCTTGCTGACTGTACATTTTTTTCAAAATCTGTGAATGCAAATCAATTTAAAAAAAAAAAATAAGGATAGTTTCTTAAGATCATTTTCTTGTAGCGACCACGGTTAAGGTACCTGCCCTTATGGACCCATCTCAAAACATAATGCAATACTGCTCATCCCCCATAGCAAATAGCATGATAATTTATACGTAGTAATTTGACCAGACTTATAGGGAATATCCATACAAAATTTGAACAAAATCTGTCCGGTAGTTTTTGCGTTTAGCTGGAACATACATTCAGACAAACAGACAAACAGACTAACAGACAAACCGACAAACAGACAAAAATTCTAAAAACTATATTTTCGGCATCAGAATCGTTCCGAGACCTCGTGGCAATTACCTTTTTTCAAAAATATTCAATGTACAGTTTTGACTTCGCTACGATTTTATTATATGTATAGAAGATGTTTCCGAAACAATAGAGTTTGTTTAAGTTTGAAAACGCGCATGCGCTGTTGGTCGCACTGAGAGCGTCTATTACGAAGCGCATGGAATAAATCATGTTTAGGATAAGTAAATGATATTGATATAAATAAAGGATATTTTTGAATCAAAAAGTTTTTAAACATGTTTTCGTTTGACTGTATTGTTTTTGGCTTGAAAAATGGGTGGTCTCAGTCGCCGGAAGAAAAATCGCCGGAAACCTAACATGTATATTGCATTTGATACCCAATAACATAATATCGGAATGTCCCTCAATTCGTTTTCCGTCAAAGCTGAAACTACATTTCAGTTACACGATGCGCGATGACGCGATGGAAGCTGACAAGGTTCCATCGCGCTAGGTATTGTTAGTGCATGTACTCGTAATGTGTGTTCTGAAAACGAAATTGTCGCTACGTAATTATAATAATAGCTCTCACGTACACGTGTGCTAGGATAGTATCCACAAGTCTGCAATTGAATATTTTCCGGTACAAGCTCGCTAACCTATAAAACTATCTGTGTGTAGTAATTACATACGCGTGGATCCTCTTGTTTACCTGGTCACAAGTAGTCACAGGTGTTTATTATCTTGGAAAAGTCATTAAACCGAGATCAAACTTAAACATTTTACAAGTTTGTGCTTTCTAATTTTTTAATTCCCCATAGTGGGTATTACACGGATTTACTACTACAATGTGGGATTATTACCCACGTTCTATGTGTGATAAGGATAACTGATAAGCATTCGAAAACTAACCAAGTACGTCTACTGACAAGTCGGATTACTGTTTAACTCACCACTAACTGACGCCGTATTATCTAAAGTGGTACCCTATCTCCATACAAACAGTATTGAATGTAGAAGAGCGTCGCTTATTATGTTTTATGTGATTTTATGTCTGAATGCACTCTGAGGCGACTGATATGAATAACAGATTCTCTCATTAAGCAGCGCTTACAGCATAAAGTTGTGCATTTGTGTCAGAACAAAGATGCGCAGTGTCACGCAGACACGCACTAGTGATGTACATACTAACCGCTAGAGATGCACCGATTAGCGCCACTCTAGCAGCTCATGAATAACCGAGCACTCCACACATACAAATCGTTTATCAATCGCTATTTTAAAAACTTTCGAAGTTCAATGTAAAATGTATGTTTTCTTGTAATGACTCGCGTGTAACGGTATTTACTCACCCTCAGTGAACTGAATGATAGGTTTTCAAACAGATTTTAAAACGAAGAAAAAAATATTTACTGGGTCGATAATCTACGTTTGCATGCAGGTATTGATACCGAATCGTGATAGAGAGAATTTAGTCTATCGAATCTACATAATACCGCCGACAACAAACCCAAAAGTCGTGGGTGGTTTGCGCACAAAATATAAAGTAAGTATTGAAATTAAACGTTGCTTGTCATTGGTTGTTTTCGTACAAAATATCTATTCTATGGACAATAGATCCTCGCAGCTGCAACTCTGCTGGGGCTATCAGGGAAACAACATTATGCAGTTATCGGTTAGCGGCGCGCGGCGGGACACGCAAGCGGTGTGTTAGTGGACCACACTGGAGACGGGTACAGAAGGTTAAGAATTCTATAAAGCTTCTTTCTTATCAAAATGTATCACAATGAAGTTCAGTTTAGTTCTTGAAGTTTGTTTTGATGTAGATTTGTGAATGTTTGTAAATATTAAGATTTCAGTACACGTACAGTACGCACAGTTTCAGTCTCAGGGCACGGGGGTATTTATCTAAAGGTTCTGCTTTTTTAATAATTTACTACAGTGATTATGTGGCTGCCAAGTATGGCAACAGCCCTTCCCAAGTGTGCATATTGTTCACATAGCATAAGCATCATCAGCCTATTATGTTCCCCCTGCGGGGCACAGGCCTCCTCTCGGTGAGATGGAGTGGCCATAACATTGTTATTGTTCAATACATTATAGTTCACATAAGACCTTTCAATGCATTTGTCTAGAATCAGAATTAGAATCAGAACTTTATTTGCTATGAATGTAGCTGTACAGATGTTGTACACACGGCCACAGATCAAGTTCGACACCCTATATACCCATAACTACGCTACCGGCAATACAGAGAATTGCATTGCACTGCGCATCGTGCAATGCATCGTGGCATCGGCCAATCACAGAATTTGCTGCGTTATGCCTACACAGATGCATTTTTTTGGCATTTGCCATTAAAATGCATCAGTGTGCGCTATATATGTAGTACATTCGTTAGTTTCACTCGTTTTTTCTATTCTATGCCAATTAGTTCGTAAACATCATCGCCCGGCCGGGATTCAAGGCTCCTACAAACAGGCGTGAGACGCGACGTGACACAAAGAGACCGCGCGGCACGCGGTGTCTGTGTGTCGCGTCGCGTGTCGCGCCTGTTTGTAGGAGCCTTCATGTATATTTGTTGTTTCCGCGCTGATTTTTTTAAAAATGTTCCGTGGTTAAAAACGTATTAGCGTGGTGCACCAATATTAATGGCGCCGCAATTAACTCCACAACAGCGGAAGCTAATAGTGGTGTTGCGAGAGGATGGTTAACCAATAAAAGAAATTGAAAGGAGGACGCATTAATATATTATGTGTTTGCGGCAACGAGCCGCACGGCGATAGATAATATTTAGTCATAAGTTTATAACCCATATTCATATCATATTCATATTTATTTATTGATTTTTATATTCGTTTTGATTTATTTATTTATGTCATATTTAGTTATTACGCAAGATACTCATTGCATCCAAGACAATACCATTTCGAACATCTTCTTTAATGACGCGGCGGCCGCGTAGCAATAGATACGTAATTAGTTCATTGTTTCTCATTAGTTAACGCTTGAAAGGCATTTATTTACCTACATTTACGCGTTTTTATTGGTGGAACGAACGGGTTTTTTTTTTTTTGTGTCCCATTGGTTTCACCAAATAATTCCAGACTGAAAATAGTATTAACTATGTAGGCAATCTAATAATTATTAGTAGGTAGCAAAAATGGACTAACACCAGGTAGTTTTTCACGTAGAATTACTATTACATAACACCTGTGCTGTTTCATTGTTTTGTCACACCACTAACTATTATAAATAGTACTTTGCGCTACTAAGCCACCGACTTATTTAAGGATACTAGAGGAAGAGAATGTCAGGTAAACCAATAGGTTTCACACGGGTGCGCCAAAGTTCACCTAAATTTTCAACTCCGATAGTTGGAAATCCGAAAATGTTCTTCCTAACATTTTTCATCCTAACAATCACAATTCCTAACTACTCTGTCTCTAATGTTCATAATTCCGAAGCATTCAACTTCATAATGTCAGTAGCAATAAACATCTATTATACTTTTATTTGTTTTCCTATATTTTCTCAACATAACCATCTTTTACACTATTATTCAAAGTCATATCTTTTTTGTTTAGATTTATTTTTATTTATAATAATCAAGTGCATGCTTCGCACTCACTAATTATATGAATTGTTTTTTTGTTTTTATTAATTTAAGCGTCTTCTTTAATTTTATTTATAGCGGTGTGTACCTGCAAAGATATCCATAGGTTAGCTTAGGTTAGAACTGTGACCAACCACGCGCGAGCTGAGCGAGCGAAGCGAGCGGTGCCGCGACAGCGGCCGGCGAGCGCTTCCTCGAAATTGGTCGCGAAATTTTTCTAAGTATTTTTTTCATAGTGCCCCCAAGACGACACTGACCTGAATGAATATTATGGTAATTATGTTTAGGGATAAAAGCGTTATGATAATAAACAGTAGGAGTTTAAATATATTTACATTAATGATATTATTAATTACAATTTTCGGAAACATGAGTGTGAACATCGCCGGTAGCACTACATATAGTATGAATGAAAAACTTTACGATGAAAAATTTTAGGAAGAGTGATCCTTCGGATTACAAATCATTAGGAAGAACAATTTCGGGTAAAAAACTTTAGGTGAGCCAATATGGACCCGTTTCACACAAATAAAACAATGCTATCGGCACTCTTTTGTTAAGTAGCGGCATCGTCGGCGTATCTCGCCCGAGCCATAAAGGTTATATTTATACTTACAGAACAATTTATTTTGTAAAATAATTATTAAATCCAACTAAGTAACTAATTTGAAAAGTAAACTGCAAAAAAACGATTACTATGGAAAAATTCGGAGCTGTTTCTTTGGTTGACAATAAAGTAATACGTGTTTCAGTGTTTTTTTATAAAAAATGGAATGAAAGGAATGGGATTTTCATATAAACTTTCAATCAACAACACCATCCAACCGATGGTGTTGTTGATTGAAAGTTTATATGAAAATTCGACAGGATGTAGATTTCCGAATTACCTACACGCATGCGAACCGCAATCTCGAAAAATAATATATAACTAGCTGTTGCCCGCAGCTTCGCCCGTGTGGATGTCAATACGGGAATTATTATATAGTTTAATCGGATTTTGTTCAGAATATCATGGGTTTTAATTATTTTGTTTGTAACCCTAAAGTAGTCTAAGTTACTCCTTATATCATCAGCTATCTGCCAGTGAAAAACCTGTCAAAATCGGCCCAGCAGTTTTGGAGATTAGCAGGAACAAACAGGCAGACAGACAAACAGACCGACAGACAGACACAAAAATTCTAAAAATGTTTTTTTTTTTTTGGTATTAAGAACCGTATAATTAGAGGAATTTACTACGTGTGTGACGTATCGCATCGCCCGTCCTCGCAATTACTTCGTTTTCGTTTAGCGTTTTTTCCGACTTTTTGTCGTTTTGCACGGCTCCTTAGGGGCTTAGCGTGATGTTAAATCGTCGTTGCGACTTTAAGACCTCACAAAATCACTTTTTTACGCCAGCCTTTTTCACATTTTGAAGCTCTACCGAATGCAAAAACTCTCATGTGTATACGACGTTTTGATCATCATTTCTTTACCAATTTCAAGATCTACAAATATGTGCTTCCTAATAAAATGTTGGTGCTTAAAAAATCGATTTTCTCATAAAGTTGAATTTTATACATAAGAGATCTACAAACTTTTTTGTTGCGAAGTTATTTTAAAATTATGATATCTCCTAATATGTTGATTGAAATCAAGTGATGTCAAGGACAATTTTGTTAACATTTAAATACTTGTGATTAATAACATATTTATTTGGATATGGATTATTATTATGTTGACAAAACTCCTTCGCAAATAATGCATTAATTTCGAACATTACCATAAAAAAAGGTTATAGTGAGTCAATCTTAAAAGATAGACATAAAATGATGTCGCGAACTTTTTTTAGAACTTTTAAATAGTAACAATTCCATCATACATGATATTTGCGTAACTTAAACCGTTTACGCAGCGCACGCAAAGCAAGCTCTCAAAAAGGAATATTTTTCACGTTTTTGCAACATTTTACATTTATGCTCCGCTCTTATTGGTCGTAGCGTAATGTTATATACTTTATAATATTCCTCGATAAATGGACTATCCAACACAAAAAGGTTTTTTCAATTCCAACCAGTAGTTCCTGAGATTAGCGCGTTCAAACAAACAAAATCTTCAGTTTTATATATTATTATTAATTTTTTTAAACTTTGTCCCACACTAGGAATTTCTCCTGTATCGTGGGTGCGTTTACAAACATTTAATTAAACTCACATACACAAATAGCCAGACCCGGAACAACTACTTGTAGATCATACAAATATTTGTTCCGTGCGGGAATCGAACCCGCGACACGCAGCGCAGCAGTCAATCGCTTAACCACTGCGCCAACCGTGCCGTCGATTAAGTATAGAAGATATAGATATAGATTTAGATAATATACTTAAATGATAATAATAAATACCTACCTAATGAATGTATTATAGTGCACACTCAAAAGCGCAGCGCAAATCGAAAAAACAACTAATATAATACCATATTATATTAGTTGTAGAGTTGTTACATATTTGATTTTTGTACTGAGTACGCAATTCAGTTTTCTTGACTGCTAATAGTTTGGTAAATAAATGATGGTTTCTTTTTACAAAGAGTGCTGTTTCTAATATGTATAGTGCCGGAAATGTTAACAGTTTCAAGGATTTGAAGTAAGGCATACGAGTACAGCTGTCTGTGATTTGTAGACCGCACATAGACCTAATGCAACGCTCTAGCATCCTGAATACGGTCTCTCTATCAGTTGATTGTCCCCAAAAAATAACACCATATCGGAGAATTGAACCTGCTAATCCATGATACGCTGTCAATAAAGTTTCATTGTTTACTCTTTTCGATAATTGGAACAGTGCGTATGCGGCTTTACTCATGCGCTTACATATATCTTCTACGTGGAGTTTCCAAGTGAGTTTATTGTTGATAGTTATACCCAGAAAATTACTACTAGTCACCTCTTCTATCAAACAGTTGTTATAAGTAGGAACAGAGATCGTTGGGTTTGCACGACGTTGATGGTAATGCATTATTTTAGTTTTACTTAAATTTATTCTTAAATTATTCTTATCAAGCCACTTTATAATTTCACCTACAGAGCCATTGATTTCATTTTGGTAGTTATCAGGATTAATACACTCAATAATTGCTGTCCTATCATCAGCAAAGAGAACCATTTTGTGTGTTATCGCTTTTGGGAGATCGTTAATGTATATTAAAAACAATAACGATCCTACTACACTGCCTTGAGGCACACCATATTTACCATAATGCTTTTCCTTAACAGTGCTGTTTTGTAATTACCCAAATGTAACAAGTTCTTGTATTGGGATCTCAAGGGGCTATTACGTGTTCTTATACTCGTATTGGCCGCAGTGACGGAAATAAGATAAGATTGGTTTTTACAAAAATTGCCACTATGCACAAACATGTAAGTACAAACATGGAAAAGTAAGTTTCCTCAGAGACCTAGATAATTATATTGATTGTTAACAGTTGACCTTCTGCATGTCCTTCCACTTCGCGCACTCATGCATATTAGATGCTTGATAGACTACCATTGAATAGTCAATGAGCTGCTGATCCGTGACATCACAGCCCACAGACCAGGCAGGGTGAGGGTGTCCACAGGACGAGACAGCTTCCCTGTAGACATAATAATGAACGTGTTGGTTTCATGGTGCAATGGCTGCGGTACCAGATATATCTCACAAAGACTGGGGAGCCTTTGACTACGACTTGATTGAATTTTGAACCTATTCAATTGTAGAGGTGCTGTGTGTTTATTCTAAGATACCATGACAAAGTCAGCTATGGTGTTTATAGCTACAGGGGAAATAATTAATATTGGTATGTATCTATAGGTACCTACAATACTAAAGTCGTTTTTGTTCTGTAAATTGTTTTTTCTTTACAATTCCCGACTTTTCAGTCTCGAATTCTCGATACAATCGATAAACTCGATCTGGAGATTTAAAAAAATGATGTAGAGTCACATACACGCACATATCTTAAGCCTACTGCTAAATGTTATTATTATCTAAGTTAGTTTTCCTGAAATCAATCCCCCGTGCCGAATAATTTTTGTTATGATATACAATGATGGATGATGGTATGATAATGCCCTTCATGGTTCTTGAACCGATTTTAAACAAACGAATGAACTAAAAACGAAATCCTATCATACAAACTGTTGAGGAAAACCATTTCCTTTTATCCCTATCAATAAATTATGTGTCGCGATCACTTTGCATTCCACCCATCGTCGCTACGGAAAACTGAACACTCGACACTTGACGGACGTCCCTACGTACGAACACTCGTAGGTACATATGTGCTACGTTCGACGACTCGTTCCCAGGAGGCGGCACACGCTTGGCATACTACATGCGATTTTCCAAGTTCCTTATTATGTTTGTGATGATTTCCTAGACAGCCCTAACATTGTCTTGATGGATTAGCGGCTGCCTGGAATATCAGATCGATGCGGAACAAAACTGTGTTGTTGTTGTATTCTCCAGGGTCATTTAAGGGACGGGAAAGCTTAAGGGAATCTGAAAATGGTCGAAAAGGGACGACCAGCTGATGAAAATTGTGATTTAATGATCACTTCTTTTGTTTTTCGTTACAGTGAAATATATTCATAAAGAATATTAGGGATGGGCCGAACATGGGTTTCACCGAATACGAACATTCGGCGGAATGTTCGGTAAAACTTTTACCGAACCGAATATTCGGTATTATTGATTCCCTTACGTGAACAGTATACAGGTCTGAACTTGTTCACGCAAAGCGCGCGGATTGGCGCCGGACCCTCCAGCCCGCTACCCCCGCTGTACCAGATGTTGTTATTGCATCATCTAGTAAGGAGTAAAACTTCGCCCGAAACAGCTGCATACTTATATTTTGTTTTTAATAACCATCTTTTTTATCTACTGTAATTGGAAATAAAGCTAAAGTGTCGACAAAAACATAAAGCTGCACTGTAAATTACTTACCTAATAAAAATACCACATTTAACACTCAACTCATGGTAAATCATACACGACTCAATACAGTAAAAACTTTGAGTACCACTTTGCCGAATGTTCGGCGATATAGCCGAATATTCGGCCGAATACGAATATTCGGTAAACCTGCCGAATATGCCGAATAGATATATAGCCTGGGACTTTTTTATGTGATAACCGATATATACGCGGGCAGAGCCGCGGGTAAAAGCTAGTATAATGAATAAAACACAACTTTGTAAAACAAAAGTTGTCTGAGTGCCTCTCGGCTGAGGGCTGAGGGCATTACTTCTTTATGCGAATATTATTCCGTATCTCGTTAACACAAAAAACTTGAGAAAAGAAGGATATTATAAATAAGTGGCACCTGCATCTTCTAAATTATACGACCATGAATCCTTTAGGAATAATGGAGCTTTCACACAAAATAAAAACATTTCAGTAGCTTTCAAGAGTAGCTACGTTTAAATGTAGGTCTGAATCTGTATCGCGCCGATACCAGAGAAGATTAAGAGTTCAATGATTCTTAAACAGTTTAACACAATAATTTTCCAGGTTGTAATGACGACTAAACAAACCATTAACACATCAACTTCTCATTACCACTCATGACGATGCAGTACTATTCGCGCAATTATACCTTCCACAATGAGCCTTCGTGTCAATGACTCCAGTACTCGCCTCAAGTGCGATGAGTCCAGTCTTCCATACCGGGCGAGTGGAGCTAGTACAAAGGGTCATTAGTCGTAGTAAGAGTACTAGCGATCATTACTAGTTCGAGTCTGCGCGCACGCAGCTCCGTGACTGTAATCACTGTGCAGATGTAACATCGCAACAATGTCGATGTGATTGAGATGTTATTCTGTGGTTGATTGATATGACTGTATGAGCTGCTTGTCAAAGTCAAAGTCAAATCATTTATTTCACATAGGCACATGAAAGGCACTTTTGAACGTCAAAATGTACAACTATAATTAATTGATTCTAGTTGCCCCTTCCAAAAGGTAGTTACGTATGGAGAAGAATGGGCAAGAAACTCCATACTTACTCTTTTAAAATGTTAACAATATATTGTATACATTAATATATTGTATACATTAATTAATAATTATATGATATGTGAAGACGATGCACTTACCTAGAATAAAATTACTATACCACAATAGGTAAAAAGAATGAAAAGTGAAGCAATGACAGACAAAAAAATTATGCGTTAGATACATGGTGCTCACATATTTAAAAACATTGTAAAAGTAGATGATGTCAATCATTGTCAATAATTCTCTTATTCCAATTCAGATCAAATAAAGTTCAGACAGTGAACGTTTACCTACTGATTTGTCGCAGCTGCGATAGATACATTTACATACACCACATATGCATTTTTTTTCTAAGCATTTTTTTGCCATCATACTTATTTTTTAATATATTTTTTTTTTTACTATTTATACAGTTTTTAAATTTTTATTTTATAATATAATATTTTGACATTTTTTATTACAATTCTTACAATTTTCATTATAATTTTTTATTTTTATTTTAATGTATGTGTATCTATGAACTGTAAATGTCTGAATTAAATTTATTATTATTATTATTATAGCTGTACTGATGAAGTTCCTGACAAATTCATACGTGTATGAATACCTAAGTGTATACTGAAAGTAAAATAATCACAAAATTATTTTAGAGAAAGTGTTTCTTCTTAATTCGCCTGTATATAAAATGAGATACCTACCCATTTAGTATTGTGTGAAAGCGACTGTTATTTCTTTTTCTTGGTTTGTAAGTGTCATGTGAACGGAATGAAAAGACAATTTCCTGTTTTAATATTCTTCTGTTCATTTTTCATGGAGTAGTTTGGGAATTTTTTATGGAGTACTTTGGGAATAAGTTATTGATCGAAGGGAATAAGCTTCTGTAACGGAACACGAAACAAAATTCTAAATAGCTATATAATTGATAAACAACTTGAAAGGTCTCAGAAGGTTGTAAGTCAGCTATGGATTTCTAGCCATATTTTCCAAGCGTTGCCACACAGTGCCAGGTATTATGTTTTTATTTATAGAAAGCAGCTATTCATAAAGTTAGTGTAGATTGGGCTGTTGACTAGTTTGTAAATAATAATTATGTAGATATAAACGGTAAAAAAGTTACGATATCAGTGGCGGACGTAAAAAAAGGAGTATTGAGTAAGATCGTAAACCTTCCTTTGTCTTTGTTCACGAAAATATGTTTATTTTATAAGTAGTGGTCATCGAGGGCAGTGCCCGGGCCCCGGGCGTCTTGTTGCTATGTCCATCTTACTATGTAAATAAGAGCTCTATCTTCGCGGGTGTATCCTCGCAATTTTCCAAGATCATGGGTAGGGTCAGGCTGTAGTGTTATACGTATTTATTTTTAAAACTCTGTCAGCACCATTGTTTTGTGTTATTTATGAAAAGAAGAAAAACAATAGCAAACATTAAAATAATGGATTTAAAAAAATCTACACAGTAGATATTTATGTAGGTATCTACTTAGTTGTGTGTGTACCAAAGGAAAAGCAATTTAAAAGTTTATGCGCTTTTTATGATTTGATGAGTTTAGTGCGAATTTACTGCTTTATTTAAACTGAATATAAATCAAGACGTTGACTTAACAACGGCATAAAATGTTACAAGGAAAAATATGTCACGAACACATAAATGGTAACAAACATCAATATGTAGTACAATAACATTCTATAAATAACCCGCGTTGATGCTATGATTGCGTTAAAAAGATAAGAAAAATAAATCATAATCTTTAGGAAACTATTTTGGCGTTCATAAATCTAATAAATCGGTCAGCCAGCTATAAACGTTGGGGTTCATAAAACATGTATATGCACCATTAGCACACATCTCCCTGCCTGACCCGGCAGGGAGGCTTCACTCATCCCCGGGCAAACCCACCCGGGGAGTTAGGGATATAGTCGTAGGGATAACTTCCCCGCCGCCATCATGGCCCCCCTCCCCGCCTATAAGAAAAACCCCGTCATCGGGACGGTGTTAATAGAATTCCTGATCGGAGTCGTATTAAAGGACCCCGTATTCCAGTCCAAATATGGACAGGAATACGGAGCCCTCGCGGCTGCCACCCTCTCGGCGTCCGTTCGCGCCCGCTCGGAGGATAGCCCCCGCTCTCCTTCTCCCTCTCCATCGCGTTCGCGTTCGCGTTCTCGCTCGCCCCTATCGCAGGCTGGCTCATCCGTTTCCGACATGGAAACAGAAGAGTCAGTCAGTGGTGGAAGAGCCGACACCCCGCGTCCCGCTGGTTCCGACTCAGAATCGGACCGTACCGTCACGACACGGTCGGCAGCGTCCTCTGCCTCTTCCCCCTCCACCTCGGACGAAGGCTTCAGCCTAGTCTCGGGACGGGGGGGCAAGAGGAAGAAGACGAAAGCCCAGAGAAAGGCCGCCAAGAAAGGGAAAGCAGAGGCCCTCAGCCCTCCTGCGTCCCCCACTCCGTCTACCGCGTCCGCGCCCTTCGCGTCGCAGGTCCCCACCCCCACCCCGTCTACCGCGTCCGCGCCCTCCGCGTCGCAGGTCCCCACCCCCGCCCCGTCCACCGCGTCCGCGCCCCTCGCGTCGCAGGTCCCCACCGCCGCGCCCTCCGCCGCGCCCTCCGCCGCGCCCGCGCCCTCCGCGTCCGTTAAGAAAATCCCCCCCCCACCGCCGGTATTTATCCAGGACAAGTCCAAATGGACTGATATAACAAAATGGTGTGTCGAGCTCCGGATAAATTATTCTCACGCTAAGTCAACCCAGACCGGCATCAAGGTTACGGTTCCCACGTCCACGGACTACAGGAGCCTAACTAAAATGCTTCGATCTAAAAACGTGTCTTTCCACACGTATTGCCTCCCCGAGGAAAAGGAAACACGCGTGGTAATCCGCAGGATCCCCCGGGAGATCCCTTGCTCCGAAATCTTAGCCGATCTTAGGTCGCAAAACGTCCCAGTTAACGAGGTCCACCGTATGCACCGCGCGCGACGCGGTGAGGCCTTTGATATGATCCTCGTGATCTGCCCACCCTCCGAGGGTCATAACCCGATATTCCAGATCAAATCGATCTGTAGCCTCTCGGGTCTCGAGATCGAGAGACCCCGCAAGTCAAGCGTAATTGCCCAGTGCCACCGTTGCCAACTTTACGGGCATACGCAGAAGCACTGCTATGCGACACCCAGGTGCGTAAAGTGCCTGGGTTCGCATAGCACTGCGGAATGCGAACGTCCAAAGGACCGCGCACTTTGCACTGAGCCACCTAGCTGCGTGCTATGTGGCGAGGCAGGCCACCCCGCGAACTACCGTGGCTGCGCTAAAGCCCCAAAATCCGCGCCCCCTCGCTTAGCGAAGCGTACCGACGCGCGTCAATTCCGCGAATGCCCGTCCTACTTGGAACCAGTAAGACTGAGTCCCCAGAGACCCAGTCCCTGGAATTACCTGCACCATCAGCAGGCGTTCCCCAATCTCCAGACTAGACACGCCCCTCAGGCAGTCGCTCCCCAGGCCCCTCAGGCCAGTATACCCCGATTAATGGACCCGCGAACCCGATTCGAGAACTCGCAATCGAGGCCCGCGACCATCGCGCCCCCCACCGCACCCGCGCCCCTCGCCGCCGCGCCCGCGCCCGCGCCCGCGCCCGTCGCCGCCGCTCCGTACGCGCGCCCCCCTCCTAACCACACCCCCACTCCCGTGGCCGGTGTCAACAAAGTAGATCCCTTCCAGGTGATCTCTTCCACCTACATGGTCTTCCTCACCCCCCGCGCGAGGAGGATGGCCGATGAGATAGTCGCCGCGACCAACGCCGGTGACTTATACCAAATTCAGGCAATCTACAATGCGTATCCCGAGATCACGCAAGCATTGTCTAGATTCGCGAACAACACCCCTAGACCACTTAATGGATACTAGGTCCCCCGCTAGAAACAAACCCCGATCCCTAATGTTAGGTTATTTTAACGCCAATGGCTTGGACGGCCAAAACTCAGAGATCACCGAATTCCTCGGCGATCATAAGGTAGACGTTTTCCTAATTCAAGAGACCTTTTTAAAACCCAGGCACCGTAACCCGTCAATTGCGAATTATCGTATAATTCGCAACGATAGGTCGCGGTGCCACCTGGGAGGTACTCTTATCTATTATAAATCAGAGCTCTATTGCACGCCCATAGACCCTCCTGTCCTAAAGTCCCTACTAGAAGTCTCGATCTGCCGAATCGGTATGACGGGCCACCCATCTATAACGATAATATCAGGTTATCTGCCCCCTTCCACTTCAATTGATCCTATCCAAGATCGACTACTGACCGACGACCTTAACACCCTCTTGAGCATGAGTGATTCCGTCATCATAGCGGGTGATCTCAATGCCAAGCACCCAGCCTGGAATAGTAGACTCACCTCCCATAGGGGCAAAGCCCTCTTTGACCTCTGCCCCCTCCTAAATTTTGATATCATCGCCCCGATGAATCACACCCACTATCCGCATAATCCTGACCATGCCTCTGACGTGCTCGATGTGGCACTTCTAAAGAACATCAACCTGCGGTTGGTCTCTATAGAGGTGCACCACGAGCTTCACTCTGACCACCGACCTGTTCTCGTAGAATTGGCCCCTCGCATAGGTCTCCACGACCCCAATATCCCCCCGCGTACCAAAAGGATAACGGACTGGAAGCGAGTAGGCGAAAGCTTGAAAGCTAACACGTCCCCCCAATTGGATTCGATCCCCGACCAGTTCGACTCTATCGCAGACACGACGACCGCGATCGACTCTCTCACAGAGCACGTACAATCTGTCCTGAACACATGTTCAAGGGAGGTTCCGGCGACGGATAACCGTCGCGGGAAACTGCCGGACGATGTACGTGCACTGATGACGGAGAAGAACGCAGCCGTCCGTGCGTACAGTAGCTTTCCCTGCACGGCTAACAAAATCCACATGCGCTACTTGCAGCAGCGTGCTGTAAGTAAACGCGTGAAGGAATTTCGTGACGCCGACTGGGATAAGCTACTGAGCAGCCTAGAGCCGAACCATCTAGCATTCTGGCAACTCCAAAGGAAACTCAATCCCCGAGGAGGTGGCTCAGCCTCAATGCCCCCACTGATCCGCCCGGACGCGTCTCTCGCTTTCGAAGACATCGACAAAGCCGAATGCTTAGCCGACAGTCTAGAGGCCCAGTGCTCGCCCAGCTCTCAACCAGTAGACCAGGCGCACCTCGACGAGGTCGACGCTGAAGTCGAACGTAGAGCCTCCCTCCCGCCCGTCGAAGACCCTGAGTATCCTCTGGCTCCCGTCACACCGGCGGAAGTGCACGAGCTCATAAAGGGTCTGAAACCTCGTAAAGCCCCTGGCTCTGATGGTATCACCAATAGGGTGGTCCAATTGTTCCCCGCCCACCTGATAATGCTCTTGGCCACCATCTTCAATGGAGCCATGAACAATAATGTCTTCCCGCAAGTGTGGAAAGAGGCCACAGTAATCGGTATTGCCAAACCCGGTAAACCCAAGAAGGAGCCCGCGAGCTACCGCCCCATTAGCCTGCTCACAGTCATGGGCAAACTCTACGAGAGGCTTATTTATAAGCGTCTCAGAGACTACGCCGAGACTAAGGGCCTTATCCCCCACGAACAGTTTGGATTCCGTACCAAACATTCGTCGACCCATCAGGTCTACCGTATAGTCGAGGACATAAGCGCCGGCTTTCAACGCGGCCTTATGACAGGAGCTATCTTCTTTGACATAGCGAAAGCGTTCGACAAAGTCTGGCACAACGGCTTGATTTACAAGCTGTACCAACTCGGTGTGCCCGAGCGTCTCGTGCTCATCTTACGAGACTTTTTGTCGAATCGCACCTTTCGCTATCGCATAGAGGGAGCCCTCTCCTCCTCCCATCCCATACGCGCAGGAGTCCCTCAGGGCTCTGTGATATCCCCCCTGGCTTTTACGCTTTACACCAGCGACATCCCGAAGTTTAAAAAGGCTCAGTTGGCTCTGTTCGCAGACGATACGGCCGTTTACTACAGAGGGAAGAGTCATAATGTCATCACCAACACTCTCCAGACTGCAGCCGACAAGCTCGGTGCGTGGTTTAGAAAGTGGCGGATCGAAGTCAATCCTGACAAAAGCCAAGCGGTCCTATTCATAAAACCGAGAAAAATCCCCCCAAAGCCCAAACCTGTCACCATGTTCGGCAAGCCTATCCCTTGGGAGAAGCGAGCCAAATATCTAGGTGTCACTCTCGATCAACGCCTCTCCTTTTCTGAGCATGTAAGTAAGGTGCGTTCGCGCGCCGCCTTCGCTCTCTCTAGGCTTCACTCCCTTGTCCACGAAAATAGCAAATTGTCACTCAAGTGCAAATTGCGATTGTACACCGCGTGCATCCGCCCCATCATGACCTATGCGAGTCCGGTCTTTGCCCAAGCAAAATCACATGTCATCCATAAGATGCAAGCCATTCAAAATCGTTTCCTCCGTAAATGCACGGGAGCCCCCTGGTTCGTTCGGAACACAAACCTCCATGTAGAGCTTAGAATGCCTACAATAGCCCAATTTCTGAAACGCTCTTCCAAGCGATTCTTCGACTCTGCCGCCACCCACCGCAACACTCTCGTTGCTCAGGCCGCCAATTATACCCCCTCCCGCATTAGTACGATCCGCCGTCCAAGGCACGCACTGACCGACCCAGACGACCCCACCACTCTCATTCAGGAGAGCCGTAGGGAAACTAGTACAGCTCGAAGAGTACACACAACACGAACACGATCACAATTCCGACCTCGCTTTAGAGGTCCCGCGCGAAATCGACGACCCCGATTAATAAGCCCTCCCCGTCCCTTGACGACGCTTAACGATGTGCCAGCATGTGGTTTAGCTGAGCCTGTAATCCAAACTCCCCCGATTAATAATCAGAACCCTGATTTTATCCAGCCACCGACGGTCCCTTGCCACCCTCCCTCCGACACTGCCCTAAGCCGAGGTTCGAGCCCCACCTGGGGTGCCCTTAGCGAGCAGTCGTCTAGTTTAAGTAGATCTTAGTGTAAACCCCCTGGCTGGAGGCGTAAACTTCGTTAGGAGCTTGCGGCACCACAGGAAAGCCCGGTTAAGGAGCAGGAACCCCCAGTGGTTATACCTCCGAGATGCCATTACAAAAAAAAAAAAAAAAAAAAAAAAAAAAAAAAAAAAAAAAAAAAAAAAAAAAAAAACATGTATATTCATCACTGTACCCTCGTTCGGATAAGACGCGGCAGAGTTGTGAGCCGACCGGCGTTTGTCCCGTGACTCAGCGATTATGAACGATCCACCTAGCCAAGTACATCATGTTCCTACGACAGAAACTAGGACGTAGACGCCGATAAATAATAAGAACATGAATAGAATATGTGATATGTGATTATCGGGCAGATTCTAATTTGACATGTTATGATAATATTGAACGTGTTCAAATCGGAACTAGTCACGTTCGCATGTGATGATAAGGTAAATTAAACGCGGATCTAAACATGCTCATATTTATAAATTCGAGGAATTATGTTTCTCCACCACTTCATGGAACCTTCAAAATGTTGTAACTTAACCGTCTTCCACCATAATCGTAACAACGGATGAGCGGAGTGGTTGTTGTGACTCAAATTCTTGGTAAGTATTACTACAGATAATATAATAGTACTTTATTATTCATTTATCTATTATTTGTATTCGCAAGCAGTATCAATAGGAACTAACGTTGCCTGCTATGATCTGAAGCACACAGCAAGACACATACAATAAAATCTTTACAACAGTGGCACTGTTTCACCCCAGTGTCCCCGCACATGCGAACAGACGCGACCAGGCTTCCGCCTAGGCCTCGCCGAACTATAAATCAGACAGATCCACAATATTTACTCTGTGATTCTTCCGCGTACCTTTTGGGCGAATGGTCGCGTAATGAGTGATGAGGAACCGAGCACGAGTTATGAGCGGGTGACAATATCACTTCCGACAACTTCGAGATAGATATTAATATGTTTAAAATCCTTGACTACGTTCATCGGAATGAGTTATGGTGGAAGGACTGTAGTCTGGGTTAGGGTTGTGTAAAGTATCAATCGTTAATCAATGTTGATTGAGGACTTGCTTGTGCAAAAAACTTGGAAATCGAGCAAAAGTGGTCAGGTACGCCTCACGACACATCAGATAGAGGCGAAAAGACCGGATACGAAAATCTTAGACAGCCTGGTTCCTAGTAAGAGTGCGGTAGGTCGAGTAGATCGGCTGTTTAATTAGTGCGTAGTAGTTACAGAAGGATCGTTAGCTATGACGATTTATAGATTATGGCCTTATTGGATTATATTTACGAGATATGCATGTGTGCATGAATGAAATAATAGTTGTCCGCAATCCTATATTGGTATTATATGCAACTCTGACATATTCAGGTCAGATACTCAGCATTTCTGACTAGCAGCTAATTATTTTAATACTAGGGTATAAATGTGAGGTCATTCGGAGGCCGGCTATAGTAGCTATTAAGTAATTTGTGCGTTTCTTTGTCTTGAACACAGAGTGGTGTGGTCTAATGAGTCAGATATTGTGTGAATTGGCACAATACTTCGCAGTTACGCAGTTATCAATGACCGAGCGAATATGTGAGCTAATTACTGATATATGGCTATATTTTCTTGTAGATGTAGAAACAAAGAAGTCTATTGATAGGCAAGAGAATTTGTCATCCTATGTGTTTCCTCACAATTATTAAAATATGAAGACTTGAAAGGATAAGTTTACTCTTCTAACCTGTTTTTAAGTCTTATTGATTTCTGGCCTTAACTCCGGGTGTCATTTTGAATTTCGACAGCTAATTATTTCGACACAGTCTTAATTTCGAAGAACAATAGTTCGACTACTCATTGCTTCGACAGAACATAAATTCGACAAGCATTAGTCCGACAGAAAATACTTCGACAACACACACCTTCGAAGAACACTACTTCGACAGAAGCCTTCTTCGATATGCACATGTTCGGGAGATCTTGATTTCGACGGAACATACCTTCGACAAAACATTGCTCTGAAATGTGGCAATAATAATTGAATTTCGCTTTATAGTTTTAGGTACAAAATAAAAACATAAATAATAATATTATGTTTTTACCGCAATGTTTGAAGACAGGTCTTCAACCAGTGCGTCCTGCCCGTTATGACATACGGTAGCGAAACGTGGACACTGACAGTGGTCAGTGGTCAGTGGTCAGTGTCGGGCTGGTCCACAAATTTAAAGTCGCTGAGCGCGCTATGGAGCGGGCTATGCTCGGAGTTTCTTTGAAGGATAAAATCAAGAATGAAATTATCCGGAAGAGAACCGGAGTTACCGACATAGATTGCAGAGTAAGCAGGCTGGCCACATTTGTCGAAGGACCGATGGCCGGTGAAGCAGACGAGTCCTGGAGTAGGGACCGCGTATCGGCAAGCGTAGTGTGGGACGCCCCCCAGCTAGATGGACCGACGACATCGAAAAGGTGGCTGGGATAGACTGGATGCGGAAAGCGGAAGACAGGGTGTTGTGGCGTAGCATAGGAGAGGCCTATGTTCAGCAGTGGACTGCAATAGGCTGAGTTGATTATTGATTGATGTTTTTAATTATAACCAGTAACAAAACTTTGTACAGTTATTTTTTGAACGACCTATACTACTATTAGTACTAGAAAGCTGTAATTTGGCATGAGTACCTATACTATACATATTAATCACGCCGACAAAGTGGAAAACTAAAATCTTGAAATTTTTTAGGGTACACCCCTACACGTGAAGTGGGAATGATATATTTTTTTCTCGTCTAGGGGTATCGTTGTATAGGCCGTTCAAAAAATAACCGTACAAATATTTATTACTGGTTATAATTAAAAACATAATATTGATTATTATTTATGTTTTTATTTTGTACCTAAAACTATAAAGCGAAATTTAATTATTATTGCCACATTTCAGAGCAGTGTTTTGTCGAAGGTATGTTCCGTCGAAATAATGATCACCCGAACAAGTGCATATCGACGAAGGCTTCTGTCGAAGTAGTGTTCTTCGAAGGTTGTGTTGTCGAAGTATTTTCTGTCGGACTAATGCTTGTCGAATTTATGTTCTGTCGAAGCAATGAGTAGTCGAACTATTGTTCTTCGAAATTAAGACTGTGTCGAAATAATTAGCTGTCGAAATTCAGAATGATTCCCCTTAACTCCAATATCAATTCGAACGAAATATCATCAGCCCTTAGGTCTTGTTCGAAGTGTTCCTTTTATATAGGATCTTTTATTATCATGTCTGATAGATCGGGTCGGATCGGATCGGGGAGATTTTTCACAAAAAAGTTTTTTGATGCCAATCGATCCTGTTTATTACGAGGATCAAAAAACTTTATAGGACCAACTGAGGTTTGAGTACTAGAAAAGTCAGAAATCGAAAAAAAACTTTTCCCATACAGTTCGTAGGAATGATACTGAGATGACAACAGTCGAATTATTCCATTACTACTTCGCTGGGTTGAATAGGAAACGAATAGAGCAGATAGTTACAGATTTAATATTTTAAATGATTATCATACCTTATGGATCTAAGCAGTCAATTATGACATATTACGCTATTTCAGTCAACTTTCAACAAAGCAATGCAAATCTGATTTCGATTTCAAAGAATTGATATTTTTGTGCTTCTTTTTAGGGTTCCGTACCAAAATGGTAAAAAGGAACCCTCTTATGGTGCAACTCAGTCTGTCTGTCCTTCTGTCTGTTACAGCTGGATATCTCAAGAACTACTAAAGCTGTCAAAATGAAATTTGGAATAGTTTAAGATGACGTTTGCCAAACTATTTTGCAAATAAGAAAGATTTTTTTTTTGCATCTAGGATTTAACGGGGGTTTTAAAACTTGGAAGTCGGGCTACTAGGGCATGTGGGGTATCGTATGAAAGAGCGCTATTTGCACATTCTCAAACATTTTTTTAGGCCGCATTGTTTTCGACTTTTGACAAAAAAAAAATACCATTCTCCTTCGCGAGCATTACTGCTTCGCAGGAGGTGACGGCCTCCCATGCACTCTCGCTCCGTAATATGGGCCTGGAACAGGACCGGAAGCGAGAGATCGTCGCCACCGATCGCCTCCGTGAGGACACGGCGGTGCTCTACCCAAGCCGGGCAGGCCTCCACCATATGCTCTACCGTGTCCTTCGGGCGATCCACACAGTGATAACACCCGGGCGTTTCCTCCCGCCTTATCCTAAACAGGAACCTCCCGAAACAACCGTGTCCGGTGAGCGGAAGGTGAGGACGCCGTGGCGCCTCTCTAGCCACTCCTCAAAGAGGGAACTTATACTTGACTTCCCGAGTGTTAACAATTACAATGTACTGTTATATTATATTAATGATAGGCAGCTGTTCGCCAGGTATAATCTGTAAGAATGACAATGAGAAACATTCAATGTAGGTATCAGTGTTGTGCCATTAGTGTATATCCAGGAACACAGGCCTTCAATAATTCACTATAAAAGAGCTGGTGGACCTCGACACCGACCTGCAGACAGTCGAGAGAGGCTATGCCATTCTTAGATGGTAGGCTAACCAGGCGGTCATTACTCCTGGACAGGACCGGCCTGCGCCTGGTGACGGGGACCATCACGGGACACTGCTCGCTAAACCAACACTTCCACACAATATCGGACAATCCTCTGTGCAGGGCTTGCATGGAGGCTGAGGAAATAAATGCGGGTCATACTCCACAGCTACTTGGGCTCACTAGATAAAATTATAAAAAAAAAATATATGAAATCCTTACATTTGATATGTCACACGGTACAGTTTGAAAAACTTTTATTTAATTTTCTTGTTTGCCCCCCGTAAGGAAAAGAGAAAAAGGAAAATTCATTTATTTATGTCACAGAAGTTCATATGTGTACCAAATTTCAAACTTAATCAGCCCAGTAGGTTCGGAGCAAATCGGATGTGACAGACGAACAGACACACACGAGTGATCCTATATGAGTTTCGTTTTTTGTTTTTTGTTTTGCGGTACGGAACCATAAAAAGAAAGAATATGGCGACAAAGCGAGGCATCCAATCATCCTGTGCTCGTTAAGGACATTTGGGTTGTAATAGCTGTTCATTGGTTGGAATCTACGAATTCTGAAAATATCATCTTAGGCAAATGTGGGATCCCAGTAGATAGTACTTCAGGTGACGTACCTAACTAATAATCGACCTCTGAATTTGGAAGGACGATACGCAGATAACTTTGATAATTATTTGCCCATCAATTTTCTATAGTTATGGCGATTTTCCCAGAGTAACGTTTTATATAACATCCTTTTAGCAAGGACCGATGACCGATGTTTATTTCTAACATTATTCAATAACGCCTTATGTTATAACCTCGTAATAGGCATTTAATCACTCTCATTGTTACCGCCAGACAGTTTTGTTATCGCTACCTGTCAGGAATTCAATAGGTCGACGAACAATAGACCATAAACTGCTGTGACGTCACTTTGAAAGTAAGCCAAAGAAAAGTGATATCGTTTATTATTGGCATCGTTTTAAAACAATGAGTTTTGGCTTGACGGTTCCGCTGACCTCATTTGATTGAGCGCTTTATTCGAAAAATAAGAGGGTGCCAATTAAGAGGTCCTGATGAAGTGTTTTTGAAGTTTTTGTAACGAAGATGAACGGTTGGCTAAACGGTTGATTGACTTTAATAGTTTTACCTACAAAGGCCTTTGACCACAGACGAGCTCATGTATTTGACCTCTTTTATTTGATACTGGCCTTACAAGGTGTTGTATGTTTACATATCACATTACAGCCAAGTATGAAATCCATTTGAGTCCGGCCAGGGTCGCTGACCGGTCGCCGCGCCGCCGGCGGCAGAAGGTGGGCGAAGACAGTGCATTACCTATGCGATGCAACCCGATGCGAGCGGCACTCTCCTCAGAGCAGCACAACATCCGGGCCTTTGTTCGAACATATTCTTAAACGTGCATGCGCGCGAACCAGGTGGGAATCTCATTAATTAACGTCTGGTCGTCTATTGATCAACGCCATGCAGTCTGGTATAAAACAATATTACAGCAAGCGGAGACAGTAAGGTTTGATTACACTGTGCTAGTATGACTTTTGAAAGAACCTGCTGCTGTGATAACCTCGCTTGGCGGTCCAATTGGTGATCTTCTCAATTGGCCTTTATGATAACGTGCCGTAAAAACAACTATGTATGAGAACTCTCAGAGAAGTTCTCATACTTCCGGGAGAGTCCTGATGATGCTGTTTGAGGCTTCACTGATTATATTTTATCACCTTGTAATTCTTTTGTAAGAGCACGATGGTTGTCAGTCATTTAACTCACACTGAACGGTTACTGTAAAACTATCTGTGCCCATTCAGACCTCGTGATCACTGCTCGTACCATGTGCCATTGCATTAATTTCCACGATCAAACGCACGATATCTTCGATCGCTGAACAGGGCTACGAGTACTACATCAATGCACCGGAGTGCCCCGCGAGAGTACCTCGTGAGGTCGGCGACCTCATGTCCGGTGCGGCTCGCAGCATCACCTAAGCTCCTGAGGGCCATTCAAAACAACAAGAGCAAGAGTGCCGCGACTTCCGTGGTTTTGTGCCAGCGCCTTTATGCGCTGAGATGCCTCTCTTGTAAAGACGTTTTCAAATAAAAAGAAGTCGTTGGTAAGACGCTGAGTATATACGCTGTAAAATTACAGAGTATTTTAAACAATTATAAACTTTCACATCATCAGTGAACAGTTTTGTTCTTTTACACAATATCCGTCAAAACGTTAGTTAATTATCATGTCAAAACGTCGGCCGCGACACAACATGTGAAGAATGAGTTTAGCGTTTCTAATAATACGATTTCACCGCTTGTTGATATTTATATTGGTGTAATAACTATAAATAAACGACAGTTTACTTACCTAAAAACGGAACGGAAATAACAAAACTAGTCGTCAGTGTTGTTTGTTCAAACTAGTTGAGAACTGAATATAGTGGAGCAACGTGTGAATGATTCAATTCCAATAGATTTTGATTTATGGTCAGTATTTCCGTTCTGAATAATTAGATTGAAAAATAACAGCACAAGTTATGTAGTGCGTGGTGGCACTTGTGCGCATGCGTCACGGGTTGGCGCCTCATCCCTACACCCCCCGCCCCGCACGACGACGCCCGCGCATAAAGATGCGCGATTGTGAACATCGCTGTGTGGCTGGAGTATTTATTGGGTATTGACCCCTTTACCGCTGATCCGACACTACATCACTGTTTTACTGAAATATATTATAAATACATTTGACACAGTTGGCGTTTATTCGCGGCGATGGAGTCCAGGCCACTGCACTAGTTGAGAGGATCCGCAGACCGCATGAGTTACGACGTACTTGTACCCTCTGTTACAGTTTATGCTACACTTTTAGCAGCTCGTTGAACATTATTTTTGATCGAATAATTAATTTTATATGCCATTAATTTTAACAGATCAAAGGCAACGATGTTTATCTACTTTGTGTGAGAAATGCATTTTAAATAATCTAGAGCGTTTTGGCGAAAAGTGGTTCGAAGAGTGGGTGTGATCATCGAAAGGCTGCCAGACTCAGATTGGTGCAGGGTCACCAGCCGCTATCTTGTAGATGATGCGGCTGTGATGGCTTTTGTCCGTTTCCGATAGAGACTTTTCCTTTCTCCTCTCTTTTTTAGGCTCATCGCATAATAGTTCGTCGGCCTGTCTCCTCATTCTTATCATTCTACCTGTGCCAACGGTATGCATACAATGATTCGTTTGATTCGTAATTCTATGTAATTTACAAAATGCTGTCTCATCGTTTATGACTGCTTTCGTTACCTACACGTGTCCAGACAATATTTATGTCTCTGCAGTGTGTGAAATTCATCGTCGGTATTATTGACATACGTACTGTACATTTACGTACTATTTCCTACGTGTTTAGATCAGGGAAGAAAAATATTATTATATTATGCGGGACATTCCTTAGTCAAATATTCATATTTTCCAAACGTTTTTAGTACCGATCTTCTAAACCTACTTATTTAGTTACATTTACCTGCGCTTTGATTCTCTTCAATAGACTGAAGGAAAATTGATCAATTGAAATAAATGAGAGATGGAGTAGAATGACGAGACTTCATTTTTTGCCACACATAATTTTGGCATTTACACAGTACCTATTTTTTTAATTGAGCCGGATAATTCGCGGGTGCCTGTGCGATTGCCTGTGCATCTGTTATTTTTCTCATCGAGACGTGTTTGTCGGATTGTCGGCTATTTCCAGTGACCGACGAAATAACACACGTTTTTACACCATCTGGGTCTAAATGGCTTCTTATTTAGATAATGTTGATAGTATAGTCAGCCAGTGGATATAGCTCTCAGATATTCATAATTATATATACCTACCTTTTTTAACAGAGGTGAATCGAAGATTGATCAACACGTGTGCTTTTACATTGTAGCAGTTTGGGTTTGAAGCTGATAAATAGGTTCAAAATGTAATAAATGACCTGTTTGCCGTCTGCTTTCGCCGTCGGTCGGTCTGGTGTCGGTCGGTGTCGTGTCAGACAGACTAACATTATCCGACAACGCAGACGCACGATGCGTCGTTGACGCGTCGGCGCATTCGCTGGTTTTTTTTTTCAAATAAACAAACAGTATTTTATTAACAACAGCAGCAGCATGCTGCGATACTTCTAAACGCACTGCGTGACTATGCGCCCTCATCAAAATATGCTATTTTTCGGAAACATGCCCAAAGACCACAATTCCGTAAACTATCGTTGTCTTGATGAAAAAAAAGTGATTTGAAACTGCTTTATGAAAACTGAGTAAACCGACCTCCGAGTAAAAGAAAAATATAACTTTATTTTTCTTTTACTAGGTCGGTTTTTTTTTTCGTCTACATCGGCCGTCGAGTCAATTTAGAATTTCAAGATCAAGTCGTCGGATATTTTTATTATAGATTCGATAACTCTATGTGTCATAAAAATATCTGTTTCCTTCATCATAAATTCATAACTTAGAATATAATAGACAGATATTGTTGAAAATGTTATATTTAATTTTGTTTAACTTATGATGCAATAGGATTACGGTAACAAACGGCTGATTAATATTCATATATGTGGCAACTGACGCAATCGCGTGGTTAATCCGCCGTGGCAAGTGACGGTGACGCGCGAAGTGGGAAACGTAGAGAAAAGAGACGAAATCCACTCATGAGTCACTGAAAACTTCTTCAAATACTTGTGAAATGGCTGATGCATAACATACAAGTGTGGTGCAAGTCGCAAGGTCGCAGTTCAGGCGACGCGACGGATTCCGCGCACATCCTTATGTTTATTCGTATACGGCAGCCGTTTTGCAACACTATTGAGGTCAATGATATCGGTGACTCATCCTTATTTGTGTTGCAAACGTATATCCACCACGAGAGAGTAAATTGTCCCATGGATGTTCGGCGCCCACACAGACCTTGCTACTGATATATCGAAGGGCTATTCACTGTCACGTATTTCAGAGGCGTCTACTTTTAGCGCGGCAGCCATTAGTCGCGTTGTCGCGCCGCGCCTCGCATCTGTCACGCTGTTGTGCCGCCTGTCCGCTCAATTGTACGTTTTGACGTTACGAATTATTTTATGAATTTCATTTCAGACTTGTCCGAATATTTGTCACATTCCGTAAGTTATTAGCGTTCATAAATCACGCGACGTACCATTTAATGAATGTCGGCGGCCCGTTTGTTGGGACTGCGACAGTTTTACGATCATAATTCTAATAGAAACTACCTGTTTAAATATGCGTAAAGGCTCGTACAGACACACGCGATATCGCGGTCGCGACAGGCACCGACAAAGAAATTGTGCTACTAGTGTCGCGTCGCGACCGCGATATCGCACTAGTCTGTACGAGCCTTTAATTGTGAAGAGATTTTGTTGTAAGTTGCTGGACCACAGCTTCAATTGAAGTCGTTTTCCCTTGTATGTAAATGAG
Source organism: Dryobota labecula (assembly GCA_947523025.1). Lineage (NCBI taxonomy): Eukaryota > Metazoa > Arthropoda > Insecta > Lepidoptera > Noctuidae > Dryobota > Dryobota labecula. The sequence goes on along the minus strand of OX383292.1, from coordinate 27,127,384 downwards.
AAAGCCGGAGCACAGCAACTTTCTTAACATCGAACCTGCTACATTGTACGCTATCTGAGATCTGTGTGATTGTCGCAATGCGCGTGATTGCGGTTATTAATGTCCTGCAATGCGTAAATGGAGACAAATTCCTAGCCCCGAAGCCCTCGAGCACGGCGGCCGACCGCTCAGAACCTGTTCCCCTGAATTGATTGCAACTACTTGCAACGAGTAGCCGACGCATTCTTTGGACATTTCATTTGATACAATAAGGAAATCATCAAGTACATTGTACATAATCATTTGTTTGTTTACAATGCAAAAGCTACCATATATTTTGTACCTTCTGGTGTGTAATATAATAAGGCAAATGGTGTTTAAACAGGTGATACAGAGGGTTCGGCAGATTGGAGCTGAATACTAAGGACCCGTATTTAACAAATTGTGCAAACCGGTGCGCGGCCGGAATGCGCGGTACGGGACCGAACCCTGGCCTTCGTCGCCGCATTACATCCGGGGCTGGCGGTCCATGAATAAAGAATCACTTCGGGGAAAATGGGTCAAACATAAATACAGACATTTTTCAAAATAACTAGCTCACTAAGGTAATTGTGACTCTCGTATTAGGAGAGATCGATCACTTTATATTTAGAATACAGACGTGAATCGGTATTAAAATAAGTTATTTCCATTGGGTGTTCCACCTGCTGGGTTTGAGACTTCAATTAGAAATATTGGAATAGTTACAAAGTAAATTTTCTGTCGTCGATAGGTATAGTTTCCTGGCACAATAAGCACAGCGTGAACAACATTTGGTTTTATTTTAAATACCTTTTGCTCGCTATAAACCAATAAATTAATGTACAACTGATGTTGTGTAAAGTATCCAGTTATAATAACATTGAGTCAGTAAAGATGTGCTGGAATGTTAATGAATATGAATGAGATGAGCAGATAAACGTCTCGACTCTTCAGCACTTTGTTCTCACGATTATAATGAGACATTGTGATGCCAGCCAGTGGTTTATTTTGTGTTACTTTCCCATCCGGCCATTACTGGTGGTTGTCAAAAAAGCTGGTTATCCATCCGGCGTCATGTTGGATGGTTGGTAAGACGTTATAGGGTGATTAACTGATTGCAGAGGATATTTATGTGTACAATGTTAATAGTTCGCGCAATGAATTGCGGCGGCGTGGCTGGACAAGTTGGTAGAGTGAGGTTGTGGAATGCTGACAGGTCAGGTTGCACTCCAGGGGAAGAATAAGTGTCCTAAATGTAGTGTCCACTTTTTTCAGTATGAAAAAAAAAAAAAATGTGAACTTAAACTTCCCGTACCTATATCCTGAATTCCTGACAGGCTCTTTTAATGAAACGTAATGACTAGCGCTTGGTTGGAAAGACTAAGCGTGTAATCAGTTACCTACCATTATAAAAAATAAAAAAGCAGCCAAGTGCGAGTCAGACTCGCCCATGAAGGGTTCCGTAGCAGCAATTGCGGTTTACGATTTATGATGTATTAAAAAAAAAAAACTACTTACTAGATCTCGTTCAAACTAATTTTCGGTGGAAGTTTACATAGTAATGTACATCATATATTTTTTTTAGTTTTATCATTCTCTTATTTTAGAAGTTACAGGGGGGACACACATTTTACCACTTTTGAAGTGTCTCTCGCGCAAACTATTCAGTTTAGACAAAAAGGATATTAGAAACCACAATATCATTTTTGAAGACCTATCCATAGATATGGGTTTGATTAAAAAAAAATTTTTGAGCTTCAGTTCTAAGTATGGGGAACCCCCAAAATTAATTGTTTTATTTTTTACTAGCTTCTGCCCGCGACTTCGTCCGCGTGAAATTTCGGGCCACCCATCGCGTTGCATCCCGTCGCTCGCCCGCGCTATAACTTCGTTATCTGCACTTAGCGTTCTTTCTGACTTTTATTCTTTTCGCTTGGCTCCTAAGGATCTCATCATCATCATCATCATTTCAGCCGAAAGACGTCCACTGCTGGATATAGTCCCCCAATTGCGGGGGTTTGCTATAATCGCCACGCTTGGCGATCGCAGTATGGTGTTAAAAATAAATAGAGAACGCTGCTGCCCATTCTCTAGTAAATCCCTTAGTCGCCTTTTACGACACCCACGGTAGGAAATGGGATGGCGCATTCTTTACGTCCGGCACCACACGGAACTAAGGATCTAACGTGATGTTATATAGCCTTCCTCGATAAATGGGCTAACCAACACTAAAATATTTTTCCTATTCGAACCAGTATCTAGTTCCTGAGATTAGCGCGTTCAACCAAACAAACAAACTCTTCTTTATACTGTACTGTATAGCTTTATAATATATGTAGCTGACCCGCGCAACTTCGTCTGCGTCACCTAAGAGAGAGATTGGTTTAAGTAATGAATTTACTACTTATTTTGTTACGGAGTTATTTTTAAATTATGATATCTCCTAAGATGTTGATTGAAATCAAGTGATGTCAAGGACAATTTTGTTTACACTTAAATACTTGTGATTAATAACATATTTATTTGGATAAGGATTAATATTATGTTGATAAAACTCCTTCGCAAATAATGCATTAATTTCGAAAAAAAAAATGATTACCATAAAAAAGGTTATAGTGAGTCAATCTTAAAAGATAGACATAATTATGCTGTCGCGGGCTTTTTTTATGAACTTTTAAACAGGAATAATTCCATCATACATGATATTTGCGTAACTTAAACCGTTTACGCAGCGCAAGCAACGGAAGCTCTCAAAAAGGAATATTTTTTCCCGTTTTTGTAACATTTTTCATTTATGCTCCGTTCCTATTAGTCGTAGCGTGATGTTATATAACCTATAATATTCCTCAATAAATGGAATAACCAACACAAAATATTTTTTCAATTCCAACCAGTAGTTCCTGAGATTAGCGCGTTCAAACAATCAAACAAACGAACAAACTCTTCAGCTTTATATATTAGTATAGATTTTTGTGTGAAAATCTTAATGCGGTTCACAGAATACATCTACTTACCAAGTTTCAACAGTATAGTTCTTATAGTTTCGGAAAAAAGTGGCTGTGACATACGGACGGACAGACAGACATTCAGACATGACGTATCCATAAGGGTTCCGTTTTTTGCCATTTGGCTACGGAAACCTAAAAACCATTCGCCTTCTTTTTTGGCTTGATGACAGAACATTCGAAAACTGCTGGCATCAGCCAATGAAAAATGTTCAAGTAGGAATCACTGATATAGACGATAACGAACCCGGGCTTTAGTAACGAAATGGCAACTGAAAAAGTTTGTAGAAAGTATTCGTCAGTTTTTTTTTTTCAGTTGTTTGTTCCAACAACAATTGTAAGTAATTAGTAGAGGACGCCTTACCCTGCCTCTATTCATCAAGGTAATGAAGTGAAGCCACGGAAAACATAACTTGGCAAATGATCGTCCGCCAACGCTGTGTAACACTAGCGCTGGCCCGCGACTCCGCCTGGTAGTGATAGAACTATGTCTGGCAAGTGGTCGGCTAGACAGCACTCGGCGAAATGCACTGTGACATGATTCGGGTTATTTGATTTTAAAGTTTTACTTGAACCTTTTTTAATTTGTTCCGACCTCTCAACCGCTGAGTATAACCTACGTTGATACTAGTTATGTGAACCGGTTACATAAAAACCAAATAAAAACCGGTTTTGTTAAACCGATAATCACCGGTTCTCATTGAAAAACCGATTACAATCACAATCTACATATTTATATCCAGCATTAAGAACCGGATTTCGTCATCCATATCAGCGACATCGGTACCTTCGGAGAGGATGTTCTCTAAATCACGATATGTGTTGTCCTCTAGAAGGAGCAAGTTACAAGCAGATGCTGTGGGCCAAATTTGTTTCATAAATCAGGACTACGATTTGTAAGAAACAGGCAAAGTATAAAATTTAAATTTCCTAGTTATTTGTTATCTGTTTGATGACCACTTTCTTTTTGTGATTGTAATTGTACCTAATAATTTTAAGAAAAGTCGGTAAAAATAAATACTAAGCCATAATTAAATACTGGTTTTTTTTTTTTAGGAAAAACCTTGAAATCCTTAAAAAAACGGTTTTAGTAAATAACTAATCGGTATAAACCGGTGTTAAAAATTGTAATCGGTTCACATCAGTAGTTGATACCTACTTACTGTTTGCCGCGCTGCTGCTGAGAATGAGCTCCTAGGTTCGATTCCCCTGCCAGGGTTGCGGGTTTGTCCGAAAGGGATACCGTGGCCCTGGCACATAGGCAACTGAAGGAACACGGGTGGGTTTTAGTCAGTAAAAGTCTGACACGCCCTCCCGCTCCGCCCAGAGCCGGAGAAATTATTTGAAAATTTGCCATCCAAAACAAAGGAAAGCTTTATTGAGTTTTTCCATCAGGAATTTCTCAGTAGCAGCCTGAAGTCTGCATTTGTGCCATATTACTTATATATGTGGAAATTGAGGGGTTCAACAGCCTCACGGGTCGATCGGTCAGGTGAAGCCACGCTTGCCGCGGTTGCTCCGTGGATGCGTGACCATGTTTACATACCAAGACCCCGCCGTGCCTCTGAAAGCGCGTTAAGCCGTTGGTCTCGGCTGTCATTTTTGTAGATCTTTGACAGTTGTTGCAGGTCGTCAGAACCCCAAAAGGCTGACAACCAGTCTTATTATCGTGTTACCCATTAGCTGGGTTGTGGAGGTCAGAGAGGCATTCGCTCCATGTAAAATACTGGTATTCAGCTGCATCCGGTTAGACTTGAAGCTGACCCTAACATAGTTGAGAAAAGTCAGGCTGATGATAACTTATATATGGGAATTAAACATATTAAGATATAAATTACAGGCGTCATGTTATGTTATGATGTATAACAACAGCTAGTTTGCTTGCGTTGATTGATAAAATTAACTTTTATTTTATCAGTATGTACGTAATTATCTGTTGATTACATGATCTGCGCCCCTTCACAGAAATAGGTTACGATTGCTGATTGATTTCCAACCGAGTTTATAGAATAACGATTTTATTTTAAAACGTTTTACCTTTTTCATATCCAATATTTAAACAAAATAATAATATTTGAGAGGCTTTTTAACGTCTCTTGAAATATATTTCAATTTTAAAGAATCAGCATACCGTAGCTAATAGTTTGATTGAGAATCAACTGTTCAGCAGAAGTGGCATTTATCCGGAGGTACCAGTTGACACTAATGTGCTAGTTAGCATGTTGTTAGGTATGTACAGCTGCTTCCCGCCGCAGCTTCAACCGGCTGACTTTTTCTAAAATAAAAGTAAAAAGTAAATCAAAGTCTAATGTCTAAGTTACTCCTTATAACATCAGCTATCTGCCAGTGAAAATCCCGTCAAAATCGGTCAAGCCGTTTCGGAGATTAGCCGGAACAAACAGACAGACAGAGAGAGACAAAATAAAAAATAAACTTTTTTTTTGTTATACACTTTCATATATTTTGACATTACAATGAGACACTTTTGTATTTATTTGTATAGATTTATAATATAGATAACTGACACAACAGTTTACCCCTCACTGCCTCACATACTAACAACGAAGCAAAGTAGGTACGTGTTCATTAACCGTAATACAAATAGCCATGGAATAAAGTTATGCTTGGTATAAACGTCAAGTATAGGTAAGTAAAAAACCGTTACATTAGGAACTCGTATCGCCAAGTCATTATCTCTAACGAAGAGCAGCATTCCCGGCCGGGGGATTGAACCCCGGACCTTCAGGTAACGATGCAAAAAACTAGTTAAACGGCCGCGACCAGCGACCAGTCGATAGCTCACGAGTCACGCGTCACGCATAAAACACACGAGAATATGGTACGATTGGCAAAAAAAAAAACCGGCGAGTGCGTATCGGACCACTTACAATGAAAGGTTCCGTAGTTGAGATGACTTATCCCAAGAACAAACTTAATATTGTATTTGAAAAATAAGTTCTCCCATACATTTCAAGTATATATAAATAAATAAATCTGCCGCGCTAACGAAGAATGCAATAACTCGATTTTGGACGATTTTGTACCAAGTAACACAGCTGGGTGGTAAAATAGCTCCATATCATATCTGTTTGTAAACTTGGGTGAAATATATAGCCGTGATTAAGTTCTATAAAGGTGGAGAGAACCCTTATGCAAACATTATAGAACCACCGGGAGAAAAATTGCAGCCTAATTTTAGTTCCAAATGGAATCCATAGGAGTTCTCACGATCACCATAAGTGGCAATTAGAACTATGAGTGTAAGTTGTGCGCAGTGAACGATTGGTTGAATGATATGACGTTTCAATTCGGTCATTGAGTGAAAAATGAGACGCAAAGGTCTTTTTAGGGGCAATAAGTCAAGATGTGTTTTTGAATTTGGTCTATGTACAGCCATTACATTTTGGATTACATCTATTTGATGAGTATTAAAACTTCACGTGTACCGATATAATGCAGGCATTGATTTATAGCACAAAATCCTTGCGAATGTTTTGTCATTGTGAAACTATAGTATGGTTTCTTTGTAAATTTCGAAGCGCCTTCGATGTGATCAAGAATAAGAAGCGATTTCCATAATATAAATACACGTAGTAAACATGAAATTGTGATACCCAAATTCAGATTAACTAAAACTAGAAAGTCATTTCTTATAAACAGTATCCGCTTTTATAACAAGTTGCCAAAGTCGGTTACAGAACTTAGCGACGGAAAGTTCAAAACCCACATCAAACGTGTCCTTATCAAAAAAGCATATTATAAGATAAAAGACTACGTTGAAGACAAGGAAGTTTGGCAATAATTCCTTCTGCACATGTGGCTTCCCTGGTACCTCATAAACAACATAACTATGTCAATGTCTATTAACTGCTCCCAAGTAATGATGTTAATTTAGAATTTTTTATTTTTTTTATTTTACATACTTCCTTGACATAATCTTTACATTAATTGACATTATTTACCTACAAATCGAATTCCAATTCTTTATTAGTGGCTTTTGTGGACATGATATTTATTCAGATATGTTACTGTAGTTGTAATTGCAATCATGTCATTAATATTTTATATACTTAGATTATTTTATATTTTGTGAATGTGAGAACGTTGTAGGCCTAGTAGAGTGTAGATTTGTTGGCGGTTTTCTATTTTGTTAAGTACCTGGTAATTGTTGAAAGGCCTACACTGTCCTCCCATACCTATGATCACTGTTTATTTAATAATATTGTAAAGCCAATTATTTTTAAAAGAGTAACCGTGGAGTTTCTTGCCGGCTCTTCTCCATAGGAAACGACTAACTCGAACCGTGCACCTAGCTTCTGACGTTTCATAAGTGCCCATGTAGGTTTATGTGAAATAAAATATTTTGATTTTGATTTTGAATTTTGACTCAAGCATTTGCATTCAGAAAGTATCATTTGATGAAGTGGAACTGATGGGGTAGACCACAAATGGCTACCGGAACTCCTCAATGATAAGTATTTCACGGGTGGCGATACGATATCTACACTGGCCTGCAAAACTAATTATCACACTTTTAAAATTGCAATAACTTTTTAAGTACACAAGAAACAAAAATGACTCGAAAAAGAGTTTGTTTTTACATAAAAACTTCATAGTCGGTAACCTTTTATGAAATGGCTGAAAAAACTATAAATCAAAAATAATCCTTTTCGAATTACAATTTTTTAATTTCTATTATGTTTTCAAATTTTTTCTTGATCGATGAGTCTTGTTACAAAAGCTAAGTTAGACAATAGCACATAAATTATTTATCATGCCTCTTTCACCTGCAGAATGTGCTGGGATCATGACTTTTCTGGAACTAGGCATCAGTATGCGTCGTACTGCAAGAATGATGGGTGTGACGTTACGAACGGTCCAGAAGGTGAAGCGAAGGCACGAAGAAACTGGAAACCATTTGAGTCGCAAATTGTTGGGGGCAAAGAGTTTCAAGTCATCCATGTAAAAGAGGTGAGATATCACCGGACCACCGCATGTGCCGCGCGCGGTGGACGTTAGAGAGCTAATCGGTCGTGTGAGATGGCCGTTAGAATGGATATCTAAATTATATTTCAGAAATAAAGAGTTTTTTAAACATGTTTTCGTTTGACTGTACTGTTTTTGGCTTAGAAAGAAAAATATTAAATTAAATGGATCCGGCAACTGGGGCCGCGGATTCAGTTAATTGCGGTCCCAGTCCTCATGTCGACAACCTCGTGTGCGTGTGTGTTACTTGATTTTTCTTCTTTTTTTCTGTATCATTATTATTAGTTAAAAAATAAAATTACTATTATAAAATTTACTGACAAATGACTGAAGGAAGTATTTCATTACAAGTCTCAAAGTATAATTGAAGATTTCAAAAGACATGCTCGCCAAATGACAGAACCATTAAGTATTATGTAAGCACATTTTATGTTCTCGAGATACGTTATTCTAAGATTATCTGGCCATAAAGCCGAGATATAATGAAGAACGTAATACGACATTAAATCCCTCCATCCTACGTTTTACTATGATATAAAAGCCTCATATTCTGAGGAACGTGCGCCTAACATTATAAACTTGTACACCTTCATACATTGTTAATTTAATTGTTTCAAAATGGCGGCGTAAGTACGGTACGGTAATAATTGTTTTTGTTCTGAAATGATTGTTATTTGTTTGTATGGATAATTGACTTATATAGAGTTATAGACCAGGGTCGCTAATTTATGCAACAAAAAAAAATATATAAATTGGATGAAACCCATGATAAGGAAGAGAATATAACAAAAATTAAAGGAAAAATAATTTACGGGCGATCTGAGGTCGGGAAGTGGATGGGGTGAGTTTTTAAAGGTAAAAAACGGTTTATCTCGATTTCCGTCAAATCTACAAGTCCTATGGAAAAAAGTTAAGGCAAAGTTGAAGGTAATAAAAAGATCTGCAACTTTTGTATTTACACTTTTTTCACATAACCTCAAAATTTATGTGAAAAATTCAAATAACCAAGTTGTTGGTTTTCTATTTTTATCTTATATAAAACATTTTTTATTTCACGAAATTTGGTGAAAACTTACTTTTGTATGTCCCAAACACACTGTAATTTTTTTGATTTACAATATTTATTTTTTCACCATTAGCCATTAGCCGTCCGCCGACGCGAGGACGCTTAGATCAAAATATTTCCTACAACTTATATTAAACTTAAAGGGTCAATATATGTATATTATTATTTTAGTTTTTAGAGGTTTCTGTTTGAGTAGGGGTTTTTTAAATTTTAAATTTCTTGTTGACCACTATCGCATTGTGATTATGATGATGTATTACATTTCTTAAGTTATGAGGGTAACCCACTTTTGATTGGGCACCAAGGACAACCACCAACCAAGCTGCTTAGAACTTTGCTACAGAAGAACCTAATATCTTTTTTGCGCTGCTATCTGGGATAACAGATGACCTCTCACTTAGAAGAAGTTGCAATTTGGAAAGAACAAAAACTAAACGACGAATAATCTAGACTCGGGGAGGGGTTCACCGATGTGCAGTGGTCATGTAGTGCTATTCTGTCACATTCCCTGCGAACTTCACTCAAGTGACTGCATCGAATTCGAGTCATCGTGGATTCGCACCTCGATACCGTTAAGGCTCGCGCAGACTGGTGCAATATCGCGGGCGCGACAACGGTCGCGCTGCCTGGCGCGCCCGCGATATCGCGCGAGCCTTTATTACAGGTGAAGTTCGTCCCATCCGAGCATCCTGCAGTTGTAGTTATTTATGTAAAAGCTACTCTCGCTAGAAACTCGCTGGGCGTAATTGGATTATGTTGGAGCCGTGTAGCGGTTGTGCTGGTGGTGGATAATGTTTGCAGCTTTTTTGTTAAATTAGTTTATATTCATACGCCGCCGTCTGGCGTCGCGTCTAGACCTACATATAAGACATGTGTCTAGCGACACTTTTCAAGAGATTATGCCAAGGGAATGTCATCCTATACGCCCGGCCAAGAGAAAAACTTTTAAAAGCGAGCTCAGTTCTAAAAGCTTTTGCACTTCATAAGTAACAACAACTAGACACGAGTTTTTGTCAGGCCTGCGATGCACCAATAGCAACTGGCTGTAGTTTTGGCTATAGTTAATGATCATTTCAGTTCTGCTGCATTTGCAACAGAACTCAAGTTCAATGTGGATGTTTCAAGATATTACACTAATAGATATTTTCAATGAACTGTGTTCCAAGTGAGTTGTGTAGAACACCAACCACCTTCCTGGAAGTGGTCTCCACAAATCCCATGTGTAGCGGTGTACATACTGTACATCTACGGCCCGACATAAAACACGCTTTACCGGGACATACCGTTATCCTATTAGGTAGCATTTAAGTCGAGCCTGGCTGGAGGCTATAACAGCATGAAGTCGTTAATACTTAAATATCGTTGTTCCACGAATATAATATATCTATATATGTACAAAGTATATCTGAAAAGTTGTTTGTGGGATGATAAAAGCTTCATTCTGATCTCTTTCTTCCATTTGATGTTAGTAAAATTTCGTGTGTCCTTTTGAAAATACATAGGCCATCTCTGAAATTCGGAGAAGTACCTTACTTGATTTGATCGCTGATAAGTCAAGCTAAATTGCTATTGTAAATCAAAGCCTTGGGCATGAGCTAGTTAATTATTGGTTCTTCGCAAGTGCTAACCTGTTGGTAAACACGTTATCTCTCGCATCAGCTCCGAGCTAATTATCCCGGGCTGGTACTCTGCCTACTCCAGTTGATAGCATAACGGTGCATGATAGCCATCCGACGGCAGCTTCCGCCCGTTAATTAAGTAGCTCTTTATACTGGATATCTTATTGCCTGTATTGAGACGACGCACTTAACTGATTTCCTGGTTACTGTACTATACGCAAGATATAAATTGAATCGGAGGATGGAAAGTAAGCATGTTTAACACTTCCTAAGACATTAGATATTGAAGAAACACTTCTGCGGCCGGCTTGTTAATGGTCTAGTGCACCTTATTAGCTTTCATTTTGTGAAAGGATGAGTTAAAGCAAAAGATTAAGGATTAGGTAAAAAAAAGTCCCGAGCTGGATCCGTGATTTATGATTGTTGACTTGATTGTTTTTGTACGTTTAAATATTTATTTAAAACCAAAAAAATGATGTGTTTTAGATTTACATAAAATTATAATTTCCATCATACTCTCCATAATCAATATTGGATTGATATTAATACTTAGTTAAAATATACAAATGTCCATGATTGCACACTCAAAAAAAAAAAATAAAAAAAAATCGCAGTCATAAGGACTGCCGACGGAAGTGAAATCACCAAACTTTGGAATAACTATTCTTTTATACATATAGCTCGTGGAAAGCGATCGATGATGATGACGCGAGTTCAATGATTTTTGTTCACCCAAAAAGTACCGATAGGTACATACACAGTACTCGTGCTCATGGAAAGCGTTCGGTGACGCGAATCCATAAGTTTTTTCCCTACCAAAAATCGCTCAAAGCGCCAAAAGTTTTCAGTTAAAAAAAAAAAAAAAACTTGTGAGGCAGTCTTTGGGAACTGCCGATAGAAGTGAAAACTAAGTAACTAAAGCGTTAGATGACGATGACGCGAGTTCCATGATTTTTGTTCACCCAAAAAGTACACATAAATACACAGTATACATATAGCTAATTATGTCGCATCTCTATGTATTTAGCTGTGTGTACATAAATAATAAAATAAATAAATAGCTCGTGGAAAGCGTTCGGTGACGATGACGCGAGCTCCATGACTTTTGTTCACTCAAAAAATGCTCAACGCGCCTAAATAAGCTTTCGCTTCAAAAAATTGCTAGATCAGTCAGTAGTTGATATTTGTCATTTAAACTGGTTCACACGTCATTTTTCTCATAACTTTCATGATGTTATGATGAGATATACTTTTGACGTCACAGCTTGTGTAATCGAGGGTTCCTCTTAGTCAGCTATCAGTACTAGTTATTATGTTTCAAAGTAGTGCTCAGTTGTTTATGGCTCTGGTTACTTTTACCTCTAGAAATCGTACGATGTGTGATTTTCGGAGAAACATGTTAAATCATCAAAAGACGTCTTCACGTTACAAAGAAAACGAAATATCGTAGCTTTGTATTCATCATCATTATAGCTTTGTGTTAGTCAAAGTCAATCAAAATCTTGTGTTAATACGAATGTTCGAATGTTTACCGGCCGAATTACGCGGAAAACTGTAGTCGATGGAGAAAATAACTACAATACTCGACCGAAATAGCTCGAAGCGGTGTTTACCGTGTAGTTCCCGAAAAAGTGTTCATTTGAGTTCTCCATCGGAGATTTGTCAGTAGCTTTGTTCCCGGCCAAGCGAGAATAACGTTGCTCCCTATCCTATTACACCTACCTACTCGGAACTTTTACATGAACCATAACTTTTTGTAACGTCCACATCCCTTAATAGTTCCATGTTCAGCAATACACATTGCAGACTAATATACATAATATTAAAATGAAAAGTCTAACATAGGCTAGATTGATCTATGTAGCTCTGTGCACAGTTTCACTAAGCTGTTTTTGTTTGTGACAAGTGCGGGCACAAAGCTTTAAGCTCAGCTTAATATCGTGCGGAACTCTTCTAACGTTTAGGTACTTTGTGAGTCGTTGCGACTTTAGAAAGGGGACGAAACTTATGTGTAAACAACATCATATTTGCAGATTATTTTACGCGCTCTAGATTAATTTACGTCAGCTCCAAGTATGTAGGTGTCGTCTTCGTAAATCATTTACATCCTTCCCGCCTCCGCTTTCTTTTCATTAACTTGCGCAATTAATATTATTTCTGACATTTACGAAATAATGAAGGTCGCTCCACATGGAGACGGATGTGGAACCGGATCGTCACGTGACGAGGATACCTGCCGACTGTGTTTGTGCAAACAACACGAGTTATGTGACGCCTCAAGTACACCGCGCTATTTCGCATGACATACATCGCTTTGTTTGCATACGAACCATCGATCAAGGTTGTTAGTTACCAGTCAATGAACGTCGATCTTCAACATTGCTTACGTGTTGTGTTGATGTAAGAAAGTGCGTTGTGAAGCTGCGCGCCCGCCGTCCTCGTGGTGCGCGGAACGCAAGCACCGCATGCCACGCGTGTCATGGTGATGTGTTACTGAATGGGAATTATTTATTATCTCGTAATTATGATAATTTATCACTTTATGCAAAAAAAGTTCATTCTTCTGTGGCAAGCGGAATAAGTTATCAAACCAATGATCATTATTTTACCACAATAGGTATGTGTCTTGATTTAATTGACTCGAAACTGACTCTGAATCTGTGTCGGTGACACCAAAATTACCCGCAAGTGTCAGTTTTACGACGTGAAGCCACCAGCATCATCTATTTCAGCTTTGAGTTCCAGTCAAACCTTCAAAGAAGACGTGTCCATTTTCCTTTGCTGTTTACTTCTACCTGACGAGATCACTATAAGTAGCTGACATTGATTTTACTAGATATAATTCCGAAAGAAGCCCCCGGCGACTGCCCTGTGTATCAAAACCAATTCAAACTAGCTTCCAAAATATTACACCGAGATGAAACGAAACCAATCAAAGTTTAGATACAAAGTGCCCATATTAGGTATTCATATTTATACTTTACTAGCTTCTACCCGCGGCTTCGCCCGCGTGGATGTCGGTTATATCGCGTAAAAAAGTAGCCTATGTCCTTCTCCGTATCCCATGCTATATCTCTGCCAAATTTCATGAGGATCGGTTCAGCGGTTTAGGCGTGAAAACGTAACATACAGACAGACAGACAGGCAGACAGAGTTACTTTCACATTTATAATATTAGTATGGAGTATGGATAATGAAGTGAAAAGAACGTAAACAGACATTGACGGGATACAAATAACAGAGGTAAAGGTTCAACGTGAACAATTTTTCTTTAAAAATTAATTGAAAGCAAACAGCTCGTTTACCTGTTGTGTTTATTTTCACGATTTGATTAACCAAAATAATAAATATACAAACAATGTTTCTCTTCCCTGTCTCTAATTGAATGTTGAATCTGTGTCACCGCATATTTGTGATACCAATATAGATAGAATTTAGAAGTTATGGGATCAAAAAAACTTTGAATGAGGCATATTTTAATTTCCAAGTTTAAGTACATCAAGTCAAAGAGTCGAGATGTTCAACTGTTACCAAAAGATGCGATTCGAGACACTGGATGGGAATTCAATAAGTGATGACCAAAACTGTGGTGGCATCTACAGTGCCACATGCGAACTACGCATCAAAGACCTGACGTCACAAATCCTGCATCGCGCAATCAAAGCGCGATTAGCACAATCATATACAACATCCCAACATCAACCGTCGGGCAGTAGCCCACCAGACACAACACCTGTCTGGTCGGAGGATGCTCTCTTTTCTATAGAAGATGACTGAACTTTACATCCTGTTCCTCATACCTCTATAAAAGCTGTAATTGAAGTTCTCTTTTAGAAGCAGATTGGTTACTCGTTTCTTAATAGCGTTAATGTTATGAATACCGTATGTATCTGGGACGATGTGTGACACCTTTGTAAAAACCACATGAGGTACCCGATGAAACTGCTGTCTTGGTTACGGAAATGTATCTGTTGTGGTCAGGGGGATTTAAAAGGTGCCAGCCAACGCAATATTTTATGTAGTCTTATTTCAGTTTTATAATCTACTATTTAATGTTTACTTCAGTGTTAAATTCGAGTTTCGCGAAGATATGTACTTACGCCAAAAGACAAAAAGTTTTCAAGTTTTAAGATAAAAGTTTTAAAAGCGTCTGAAAACTTTTTATTAAATTTAACAAGATAAAAGGTGTGCGTTACGGTTGCTCCGCCAACTTATCCAAACAAAAAAACTTTACCAAAAAAATTCTGAATTTGTCAAAATAGAAGGGAACAAACCAAAAATTTGTCAAAGTACAAATAAAAAAGACAGGAGGGTTTTAAGTTGGCCGCGCGAACGTAACGTGGAGGATTGGCGCGGCCATGGAGATCTCAGCAACTACTTGGCTTAGAGATCTAATTCTTTTTGTCGAGAAATGCTCAAGATAAGATAAGATAATTTTTTATTTGTCCAAAACATGAGTATACACAGACACACACATAGCATGCAAGATGTTACATCAAATTATAATTATGGCAGTCATGTTTTGCTTGAACGGCGGACAAATATAAGATGTCGGACGCTACACAGCATCGATTGATTTTAAAAATTCGTTCATTACACACAGCAAATAATATAGCAATTAACAATCCAATTTAGACCATACTTGACTAAATGGTACAACAAAAATACAATCAAATAGTTAAATAAATAAATAAATACAAATGTTAAAGCAATTATTAATATAATTAGCATGTCAATATACAAGTCAAATTAATTTGTCAGTTAGAAATTCGTCGGTGCTGTAATAGACTTTTTCTAACAAAAGGATCTTTAATCTATTCCTTAATTTTTCAGTAGTTAATTCTCTCCAATGTTTTGGCAACTTATTATAAAGAATTGGCGCCATACAGAATATATGTACTTTTACGCATTAGAGTTGTCCTGGATCTCGGGATACACTTTATCTGACACTAAGGGGAATAGGTGTGGATTCGATTTGCCAAACATGATGATCTCTAAAATGTACATTGACGGAAGGGTTAGTATTTTATATGCTCTAAAAAATGGTTTGCAACTCTCTGTAACATGAACACCAAACAGCCCTCAGACAACTCTTCTGCGTTTTAAAAATCACATCCTTATTTGTTGAATTTCCCCAAAAAATTTGTCCATATCTCAAGTTAGAAGACACCAGGCCGTGATAAGCAGTTAGCAGAGCATCAACATTTAAGATGGGGGCCAATTATACAGGACATATGTGGAAATACTATTTTTTTTTTTCTTAATGTTTCCGTATGCTCCAATCCAACTTGCTGACAATAGTCACACCAAGAAACTTGGTTGTGTTCACTTTGTCTATGTTGTTATTACAATAATGGACATTTACATTTGGTATGGCTGATCTTTGGGCAAAATGCAGAATATTCGTTTTCTCGAGGTTTATCTTAAGATTGTTGTTTTCCAACCATTTTACCATTGATTCTATGGAATTATTAATGTCAGTTTCGTATGTGTGTCTGTTCTTGCAAGCAATTGTAATGGTACTGTCGTCGGCAAAAAGTGTCATCGGGTGTTCGATACTTTTGGGTAGGTCATTAATGTATAGTATAAAGAATAGCGGGCCTACGACAGTACCTTGCGATACGCCAAATTGGACTACACGTTCTTTTGACCTATACGTAATTTCTTGTTTACTGCTTTTATTTACTGCTGAGACTTCTGTAAATTGTATACGGTTGCTTAAATAAGATCAATATTTTACGAAATATTCACCTAGCTTCCATGGCCGCGCAATCCTTACCTTGTTGTTTTTTTTATTGTTGATTATTTATTTAAAACTTAAGATTTAACATACAGTTAAACTGTTGCAAGAAGAAAGGTCTTAATTTGTCAAAATTAACGAAAGCAATAAATACATCATCATTAAGTTCCCTTCAAAATGGTTGAGCTAAATGGTGCTGATCCATGCGTCATGTTCGTGAGCAGGAGCCGTCAGTTGGGACTGGTCATCTCTTAGCTGCCACGGCTTATTTTAATTTATTTTAATTTTTGAATGTACAAATATATAAAATAGGGAGGGAAAAGAATTAAAGGGCATCAAAAAATTCGTCCGCATCGCTGTCAACAGGAAAATTATTATTTTTGGATTGTTTTTATTACGGACGCTTCTAACGTGCACGTCTTTCTACATTGTTAATTAATGATATAACTCATATTTTGTAACAATATTTTGTTTTTAAAAGATTGTCGGTGGAGTTTCTTGCCCGTTCTTCTCCATAGGAATCTACTAAGCTTTGGAATGGGCAACTAGCTTCATATTTCTGACTGACCGACCCCTTGACAATTCAAAAGTGCCTGTAATTGGTTTATTTGAAATATTATAAATGTTTTGATGACTAAAGTTTAGTTAAACAGACGAAATTACTCCAAAACAAAAAGTACGTGGCCACGCGGTCGAAATGTTACTTTATACGCCGATATCTCATTATCTATATTTGCTGGGATTTCTTTTTTCTGGGGTTTCATTCGACATATTAACCTCATTAGAACGACATATCGTTTTACCCTTAGAACAGTTTTCAACGCGTGTAATCTCAAAAATGATATTGTCTCATACAATGTTCGAGCAGAGTAACCATAATTTCGATTTTATTTGGGAATACTTCTAACTTACAAAAGGTATTTACAAGCCAGATGTGAGTGGAAATGCCGGGAGGGGAAGCCCTAGGAGAACATATAGTGACCTAATTGGTGATGTTTTTCAGAAAGGTCAGGTGCGTAGCACTCGCAACCGGCGCACGGTGGATCGAAAATCGGCTGTAGAAGACATAGGATCTCGATGTCTTAAATGTTTTTTTTTTTTGCTGGAAATGACTTCTGCCGATCATTACTGTTCTATAAAATGTCATATGAAGTAATTGTGTGCACAAATGGAAGAGTTATAATTTTTATAAGAAAAAAATGTATGAAGCTGACATGAAAAATGAAGATATCTCTGGAATCGCTAGGATGGCCATTATATCCTTGCACACTGTTATAGTACTATTTATTTTTGAATTTTTGACATACTTAATATTGCGGCATCACTTGCGATTTTTTTTTTAAATCGTCAAAATTAAAAAATTAAAAATGTTTATGATATGTACATTTTAATGCTTAAACCAAGCACTTGCTTTTACCAAGTGTAATTTACAATATTTTTTATGCTTAGACCAAAACATTCTAAGAAATCACAAAGTCGTATTACCTACTTTGTGATTTTCATTTGAAATGACCATGGTAATTATGAATTACGTAATACGTAATCTTGTCTAATGCCTCAAGTCCACATTAGCTAATGATTAATAAAACTTAATACCTATATACCTAGTTAAAAGGATACGTAACAAAATAATTTGGGGTACTCGCTAATTTAGCAATTAGTGCAGGATTAACTTAATGAAAGTAATTAGATAAATGTGATACCATCATTAGTCAATAACAATAAATAGTCAATCATTGGATTCACAACTTCAGTTCATTTAGAGCATTTCTAATACTAACATCTATCCTACCGTGTCTTTTTACTCAGTGATCGTGAATAATGGAAAGCATTATTACAAATTTGGATTTGTTTGTTATTCTGAGCAATCAGGATGCTTCGTCTTTCGATCATGAAATATTGTTCAACACACTTGTTATTCGACTGGGCTCTAGCCTTTCAGATGAAGACAGTGTTACTGTGAAAGAGTTTTGTCGAAGATTTACACGGGCAGTTCAAAAGAGATGGTTACGATACCACAGGAAAAGTGAAGTTTTTAGACGTGATTACAGTAATTGGCTTGAGGCAAATATTGACTGGCCAAACTGCGTGCAAACCAATTTGCTCATTCAAGAATCAACAAGTGAAAATATTTCTACTGAACCTGTACCTGAACCTGTACCATCAACTTCAACAATGAAATCAACTTCAACGATGACAAAAAGATCTCGAAGCCGTTTGAAGATCTAAGTAACAAGCAGAAGAAGAGACGATCTGATGAATATATAGGCGATGACCCTAATGAAGTAGCTTATTCAGCTGCAGCACTTTTGAAAGGAGATGGTCGTGAGGATATTGCATCTGTTATTGAACATATGCTCCAAAATCCAGAAGCAGCAGCAAAAATCAAGGAAATGTTGAACAAACCAGCTCCTTCAACAATATTTTCACCAGAAAAAGCACTGGGTTTGCTACTTTCATTAAAACTATCGAAATGGCAATATAACACATTAAGGGAAACGACTATTCGAGAAGGTTCAAAGGAGATATATCCGTCTTACTATAAAGTGCAAAAAGCTAAGCTACAGTGCTACCCTCCGAAGACATTTGTGACTGTAACGGATTCATCTGCTAAGATTGCACTACAAGCGTTACTAGATTAAACAGTGAACAGAATTTTTGAAACTATTCGTAGTCCTGATGCGATACAAGATAAACAATTGATATTAATATCAAAGTGGGGATTTGACGGTGCATCTAACCAAAGTAGATATAAGCAAAACATAGAGAGTGGTCAAGATGATTCCAGCATATTTATGACCTCTTTGGTTCCATTAAAGTTGACAGCTGACGGTGATACCGTATGGGTGAATCCAAAACCCTGCTCACCTAGGTATTGCCGTCCAGTCCAGTTTAGTTTTGTGAAAGAAACCAAAGATGTTGTCATAAATGAAAAAACTGCAATGGATAACGAAATTGAAGCTCTCGTTCCCTCAAAATGTCAAAGACATGAAATTAGTCACAAATTAATGATGACGATGATTGACGGCAAATTTTGTACATATCTGTCTGAAGCTAAGTCAAATGCGGCCTGCTACCTGTGTTTGGCTAAGCCTACAGATATGAATATGAGTTCTTCTGGTGTGTATGAGTTCGGATTATCATCATTTCATGCCCGCATTAATGTGATGGAATGTCTTCTACACATAGCGTATCGTCTCGACTTCAAAAAGTGGTCTGCAAGAGGAGAAGGTCATCAAGAGTTATTGCATTCACGAAAAAAACTCATTCAAGATCGATTCAAAGATGATCTCAACCTTTTGATTGACATCGTTAAGCAAGGATCAGGCACAACTAACGACGGCAACACAGCAAGGCGGTTTTTTGAATTTCCTGATAAAACTGCAGCGATCACTGGATTAGATGAAGACCTAATACGCAGATTTGCTGTGATTCTGCAAGCTATCACATCTGGAGAGATTGTAGACGTGCCGAAATTTAAAGAATACGCTAGAACAACCGCTGAAAAATACGTGCAACTGTACGATTGATACTACATGTCATCAACCGTCCACAAATTGTTGATTCACGGAGGGGACATAATTGCAGAAAATGCTATTGTACCAATTGGAAGTCTTTCGGAAGAAGCTTCAGAGGCCCGAAACAAAGACTTTAGGAGGTTCAGAGAACACCATTCGAGGAAAAAGAGTAGACAAGCATCAAACGAGGATATCCTCAATATGCTTATCGTCTCTTCTGATCCTCTAATTTCTTCCACAAGACCAAAATTAAATGCCCACAAGAGGCAGACATACTTTAAGGAAACAGTAGAACTACTGAAACTTCAGAATCAGGAAGATCCGACAGAGTTCTTAGAAGTTATATCTATTGTAGAGCCTGATTCTGAAGTGGATTCTGATGGTGACGAAGTATAAAATAAGTTAACTTTTATTGTTTATGTTAGGTTAGGTTAAGTTAATATTTTTTTTTAATAATTTGCTTTTACTTTTAATCATACAATAGTTTACCATTTATTGTTATTGACTAATGGTCACGTTTATCTAATTACCCTCATTATGGTACGTATCCTTTTAACAGGTATATAGGTATTAAGTTTTATTAATCATTAGCTAATGTGGACTTGAGGCATTAGACAAGATTACATATTATGTAATTCATAATTACCATGTCATTTCAAATAAGTAGGTAATACGACTTTGTGATTTCTTAGAATGTTTTGGTCTAAGCATAAAAAATATTGTAAATTACACTTGGTATAGCCATATTTAAGCATTTATCATAAACATTTTTTATTTTTTAATTTTGACGATTTTTTAAAAAAAAATTCGCTAGTGATGCCGCAATATTAAGTATGTCAAAAATTTACAAATAAATAGTACTATAACAGTGTGCAAGGATATAACGGCCATCGTAGTGATTCCAGAGATATCCTCATTTTTCATGTCAGCTTCATACATTTTTTTCTTATAAAAATTATAACTCTTCCATTTGTGCACACAATTACTTCATATGACATTTTATAGAACAGTAATGATCGACATTTAAGACATCGAGATCCTATGTCTTCTACAGCCGATTTTCGATCCACCGTGCGGCGTGCATACATATATGACCAGATGTATGAATGTAAACGAAGCAAAAGGAGTATGGAAGGAGCGTAGCAGGTGGCGCTCTTTAGTTTCTGCCTACCCCCAAGGGAAAAAGGCGTGAGTTTATGTATGTATGATAGTATACTTCTAGCTGGAGACTAGCAATTATATTGGACAACATCTATTTCAAACTGCAAAATGTGTTATTATTAAATAAAAAACTCGTATATTTCAATAGGTAAGTATGTTTATTCATCACAGCTTGCAAAATTTTGCGCTCTCACTCTAACATAATATGTTAGAAAGAGAGCCCAAAATTTTTCATATTATTATTGCAATAATACATATTATGTATGATTTCTCACTCGCACAACTACTGGGTCTCAAGTCTGCTATTACAATAGTGTCAGAATGGTCTCTTCATTGTGAGTTTTTGACAGATTTGCCATACAAACACTGTCAAATACAATGGCGAGACCATTCTGACACTATTGTTATAGCAGACTTGAGGCCCTGGCCAGCGGCCTACCGGGCTAATGATAGCCGCTTGGTTGCCGAGAGCGGCCACGAGTAGCGCTACGAGTGCGTTGCCTCGTAGTTTAGTAGTAATGATATTATTATAAAAAATCGCGTTACAGATTTTAATATAAAGGTGAATCACTACATACATGAAAAAATAAGAAGATTTAATTATTACTTTTCTTTTCTAAGAGAATTCACAGATTTACTTACTCATTGGTCATAGGTTGCCATAATGCAAAGTAACTATTGAATCACAAGTGCCATGTTCTGTATTATAAGTGATTAGTTTTTAAGCTATTGCATAGCTTCTATCGCGGGCCTTGAGCGCGGGGACCGAATCCAGAAATTCCGTAACGAAAAAACCTCACGCTCCCCACTCCGACGGTTTTACTACACCAGTACCCTATAGTGATCTAATAATTTCTGGCAGTTCTTTTTTCTGTGTACTGCGTATTTTATTCTTATAAATATTAGTTTATAAAATTATGATCTTCACAAAAAGTGATTGTTGATAGTGGGGTTTGAACTCTCGACCAGTCGATTACGAGTACATTCAGTTCCCCTGTTGCACTGCAAGGCTACAACGACTTAATTAAAGCTTGCCAAATAGTTGATACCATTCCAGTTGAACAATTTTTAAACTTGACTAGACGGTTGGAAATGACTCATGTACATGGAATTTTTTCGCTGTCAAAACAGTTTGTCACTCTTTTTTTATTTAAAATTACTTTAGGTTCAACACTTTCGTCTATTTTAAAGTTGTTATTATGCTTATATTTGAATATTATTTGACTTTGTTTACGTAGTTATACACTTTTACGACGTTCAGCACTTATTTATTTTGTTTTTAAGCTATTCCATAGCTTCTATCGCGGGCCTTGAGCGCGGGGACCGAATCCAGAAATTCCGTAACGAAAAAAAAAAAAAAATAATATCAAAGAAAAAGAAATACTGCATAAATAAAATAAATAAATAATTATAATTGCATAAGTTGATACAAAATGCTATGCAATAGCTTTACCGCGGCAGTCCCCGAGTGCCACACGTCTTTTTTTTAACAATTCCACATTACACCGGACAGTGATATTTTAGAATAAACGATGCAGAAAATGCAATGAGTTAGTTGAGTTTACTAATACCTTATCAAAAACAGTAAAATTTGGTTTAAATGGCACACAAATGATGTTGTTACATAACATACCTCAAAATATTATAGTTAAACAAAATATTTATAAATTGTTAGGTGCTATTCAATATATTCCTCTAATCCTTGGAACAAGTGATGACAAATTATTATGTTATTTTACAAGAAATGTCGGGATGCTTTGTTACGACGACAACGAAAGTAAAATAGGTGAAAGTACAAAATACCCTGTTTACATCCATTTTCTCACTTATGGTTTTCTAGAAGCGTGACCAGAATTCTTATTTGATTTTTGTAAATAATTATAGATTTTTCATTTTCTTAAAAATGTTTCTGTAGAGGTTTTTAAAGAATTTTATTTTATTTGTTGATTTTTTTATTATAATTGTTGATTTTTGTAATCTTTATATTTTTGTTAATTTCAAAATTAACGTTAAAAGTTGTGTTGAATCATATCAAATAAAACAATTTTTTTTTAAGCTATTGCATAGCTTCTATCGCGGGCCTTGACCGCGGGGACCGAATCCAGAAATTCCGTAACGAAAAAACCTCACGCTCCCCACTCCGCCGGTTTTACTACACCAGTACCCTCTAGTGATCTAATAATTTCTGGCAGTTCATTTTTCTGTGTACTGCGTATTTTATTCTTATAAATATTAGTTTATAAAATTATGATCTTCACAAAAAGTGATTGTTGATAGTGGGGTTTGAACTCTCGACCAGTCGATAACGAGTACATTCAGTTCCCCTGTTGCACCGCAAGGCTACAATGACTTAATTAAACCTTGCCAAATAGTTGATACCATTCCAGTTGAACAATTTTTAAACTTGACTAGACGGTTGGAAATGACTCATGTACATGGAATTTTTTCGCTGTCAAAACAGTTTGTCACTCTTTTTTTATTTAAAATTACTTTAGGTTCAACACTTTCGTCTATTTTAAAGTTGTTATTATGCTTATATTTGAATAGTATTTGACTTTGTTTACGTAGTTATACACTTTTACGACGTTCAGCACTTATTTATTTTGTTTTTAAGCTATTGCATAGCTTCTATCGCGGGCCTTGAGCGCGGGGACCGAATCCAGAAATTCCGTAACGAAAAAAAAAAAAAATAATATCAAAGAAAAAGAAATACTGCATAAATAAAATAAATAAATAATTATAATTGCATAAGTTGATACAAAATGCTATGCAATAGCTTTAACGCGGCAGTCCCCGAGTGCCACACGTCTTTTTTAATACAGGTACGTATAAACAGATGTTAAAAATAAATGTAAAGTATACTTACTCTGTATCTGTACCTAATATGGTGTGCAAATGTTTATATTATTATTAATCTAAGTAAATAATTATTAAAATAACATTACTAGATTATTATGCTCGAAATAAAAAAATAAAAATAAAATTTGTCAGATGAATTATAATACATGCACGTGAGTGTATGTATGACTTAACAATCAAATTAATTAAATTAAAATATTGGTCCAAATTAAAATTAAATTATTCAGATGTCAAATTAAATTATTAAATGTGTGCATATCACAATATTTGTATTGTCATATTATTCAGTGTCAATAAATAATCAATGTCTTTATGTATCTATCTTTAGATATATTTTTTTTATTCTACTATGAGTTTGCTCTTGACTTTAGTCTAGGTCTGGATGACAGAGACAAAGTCTACGATGGAGTGAGCTTACCCAGAAGAAGCCTGTTCACTCTCACTTTGAATAGATTAGGGTTGTATGCGTTCGGAAACACAGACCCAGGCAGAGAGTTCCACTCCTTTGCTGTGCGCATTATAAAAGATTACATTTATTTTATCCTGTAAGTACTCCTTGACATTATAATAACATTTATTCACTACGAATTTGTGCAATTATGACTTGTATTAATGAACAGATAACTTTTTGGCATCATCAGGCATTTTCTTGTAAATCAATTATGTCATACAAAGAATACTTTTATTCATTGGTGCTGTTTTCCCATATGGCATATCAATTTTTGATCTTTTTTTGTCTCGTATTTGTCTATAGTAGCTTTAAAAGCAGTTTTAAAATAATTAAGATTTAATTTCACAAAACATTTAGTTCATAAATGTATAACGAAGGCAGAGTCAGAATTTTAAGCTTTTAAAGTAGGGTTGATAGCTGGTAGTGTTGTCTCACATTGCTCTGATGCATTTCTTTTCAGATTCCTTATCGACTGCGTTGCCCCAAGATATAATACCATATCTTAGGACAGGTGCAACAAGTCCGTAATAAGCAGCTAATACGGGTTCTTTATTAACCATTTTTGAGAATTTGTACAGAGCAAATGCGGATTTATTTATTGTTTTGCAGACATAATATTCTAATTCCATGTCAATATTAATTCCTAGAAACATTGTATCTGTCACAGGATGCACTATTTCGCCTTGGTAACTAACGTTTATATTTGTCAGTTGAGTTCTCTGGTGAAAGTGTATAATTTCCGTTTTGTTAATATTTTTTTTAAAGATTATTTTCGGTTAACGCGCCACCCCGAGCAAAGCGCCGCGCAAGCCGTTTTTGTGCAGTATTTAGGAGCTATCTACTTGTTATTTAAAAGAAATATCAACTAATAAAAAATACATAAAATTTCTACATAATCTTGATTCCATAATTACTGTTTTTTTTTTTTAATTGAATATATCTTTAACCTTTCGTATGCCAGAACGCAGGTCTGCGCTCCAATTTTTGAAGCTTTCCTATGCCGGAACGTAGATCTGCGCGATATTAACTGTACTCGAAAAATCATCTAATTACAATAATTAAAGGGCCTATAATAGCGTGAAAGTGCCGGAAAGATCGAGTGAACTAATCAAACAATATAAAACATACGCTCTAGTTAGTCAACCGGAACGTAGATCTACGCTCTCGTGCCATTTCATGAATAATTATTTTGAACCTCTTTTTTCAATGTTTAGCCTCAATAAATACCATTTAATTTTAGCTTATCGTAAAGAGTATATACTATACTGTAATTTAAAACGTAATAAAAGCTTGAAACTTTTGAAAATTATTTTTATTTAGTAAGATTCTTCCAAGAAACATATTATTCAGGAACCTCGAAAGAAAAACATCTGTAGAGAATAATAGAAAGGCTATAAAGATGTGAAATATTTACTAAAATGCAGTATAGACACCTATTTATCCGATACATTTAAATTAATCACGTAGGCATTGCGTCTAGTGTTTTATTTATAACTAGACGCAATGTGCAACGTGCGTTTAAAATGACGCGGCAGATAGGACATTTTTGACGCGGCGCGGGTCCGGCATACGAAAGGTTAATAAATCTCCTTACAACGAAACCCTAAATAATGAGAAATAGTGATTGATAACATGCATCTCCTCGTAAACATTATTTAATTTTGCTACTGACACTAATGGATAGACAATTTAATAATGAACATTTTGGCCCGATTTTTTTTCCAAAAGACAAAATTTTTATTTTATACAGATTTTATTCTAAAATGTGGGCGTATTTACTACTGTAACTCATGCTCCCCGTATCGGAATTCAGTGTGCCGCTAGCTCTCGAGCGTGAACCCGTGCCGTTCACACCGCATCGCCGCCTCGCCGTCGGTTAGCGCACTTGATCCGTGTTGCTATACAAATAAGGAGCACAATCGTTTTTAGGAAAAAAAATGATGTCAAAAAAAAAAAGTCAAATAATTTATTTCAAATAGGCACGAAGATGCACTTTTGAACGTCAAAAATTACATGAATAGTTAATTGATTCTAGTTGCGCCTTCCAAAATGTAGTTATGTATGGAGAAGAATGGGCAAGAAACTCCATACTTACTCTTTTAAAATGTTAACAATAGTTTGTATACATTAATTAATATTTATAGGTGAAGACTATGTACCTAGAATAAAAAAATAAAAAATATAAAAAAAATCATCAAAATTACTTACCACAATTGGTAAAAAGAATGAAAAGTGAAGTAATAACAGAAAAATTAATAAATGCGATAGGTACATGGTGCTCACATATTTACAAACATTGTATATGATTTCCCAAAAAAATAAAAATAAAATAAAAACAACATATAATAAGTCAGTGTGTGAGTTAAAATATTAATCACAGAAAATAAAATTAATATCATAAAAATTATGACAGTTAAATTAGCAACCAGTTTGATTTTGTCTAGACTCTAAATTGTCCTATGGAGCAGGACCAGCATGTTTCCAAGCATTCTTATCTTGGATATAATCCTCTAATTTGTAATATGCTTGTTTACAAAGTGTACTTTTAATATGAGTTTTAAATTTTCTTTCATTTAATTGTAATATATCAGAAGGTATTTTATTGTAACATTTAACACAGTACCCCATAAAAGATGTATGTACCTTAGATAATCTGAAAAATGGTTGATCTATTTTATCTTTATTTCTAGTATTAAAATTATGCCTATCACTGTAAATTCAAAGTATTTTTTTGTAAATACGATTATGCAAAGAGATTTTTTTTTGTTGGTAAAGTATTTGCTAGTCGGAGCAAATACTTTAAAAACAAAAAAAAATCTCTTTATTATTAAGTTTTCGAGTGTGCTAAAGCCGATAGTGAGGTCAAAATTAAAATCCGCGGCTTTGAAATTTTTATAATTTTCCATCATGGGTGTCGTTTTCATGGTTTTCGAGAGCCGCTTCTACTTCAGATGAAAAAAAAAAATACAGATCGTGGATTATTTTAGTATGGTTGTTTTTGGGTAGATCATAAAAGTATTTCACATTTCATACGAAGAGGAAGCAGAAACTTAGGAAAGTAAAATAAATAGAAGAATGATTGATCTCAGTCACTTCCATTCCGAATTAAAACGCATTTCAACCATGGATGACTTCACAGAACTTGACCTCGTAGCTGAAACCCTAATTGGATTTAAAATAATAAATGATAATAAAATTGACTTTGTTATTTATTTATTTATTGTTTTTATACTTAAGCACTGTCTGAACAGGTAACTCACCTTCAATCTAAAAAATAAACTCCGCATAATGTTTATTATATATTATCATGAATTACATATATAAACCCATATATAGCCACTTTAGCTAAAGCTGACCATTTGAAATCCCTATACACAAATAACGGCTATATAACGACAGTTATTGTGTTATATAGTTGAAATTACTGCATTTTAGAGTTATTTTTTTAATGTAAATGGTAAATAGATTACAGTGCTTTGTATTTATCGTGAAATAACGGAGTTTATTAAATTTTTGCATCGAAATAAAGAGAGGGTGAGAACAGTTATTTGTCTAATGTTATAATAAATGGAGTATAGGTGTCACTATTGACTCCAATCTAAATTTCCGTAAACATATCGATTTACTCTGTACCAGAGTGCGCAAATTAATATAGTTATGTTTTTAAGAACTTACGGTACATAGCCAACTATAAATTAATTAAACAGGTTTGTTTAGCTTTGTGTCAATCCATACTTATTGCATAACTTCCTGGAAGGGAGCTGCAAAAACAATTTGAATATTTAAATCGCGCTCAAAGAGCCATTCTAAAGGGCTAAAGGAAACCTTTCGCCCTTTTAGATTTCCTACGCGCCAACTCTACATAGCATGTAATTTACTATTCTAACAGTAAGGCAATTATTTATATATAGCACACAGCACTTCTTTTTGACTATAGGTACCTTCCGACAAGAGAAGGAAGGACTTGGTTTGCATAAAGCCTCCAACTAGATATGCTTTTGCTAATAGATTTTATGTGTTCTTAGGACCATTTCTGTATAATAAACTCAACAAGTTATTATGCTTCTATAGTATAAGCTATAAAAAATGTAGTACAATTTTATCAGAATACTTAGCGACACTCAATTACACAGACACAGAAATTCTTCTAGAAATGTTGTTATGATTATAATTTATTATCTTGTAAGTATTTAATTTTGCATATTTACATAGACTTAATATTAGGTACCTATTAATGTACCAATTTTGACTCCATGATTGTTGTCAGCCTCGTCGAAAACCATGGAGATGACACCCAGGACAAAAAATTTGCATATCAAAAATATGCAAATTTTTTATCGTGCCATTTTTTATTTGTAGCACCATCTTTAATTTTGATTTTGACTGCATAATCGTTGTCAACGCCCTTAACACATTGACTGCCACCGCGGTCACCGGTGACTGCTAACAATAGGTTTTCTATTGTGTCTGTTGTTTGGTAGTCAAAGCTTTAAAAACCATGAAATCGATACCCATGATGGAAAATTGGAAAATTTTCGAAGCCGCCATTTTGGATTTTAATTTTGACCTCACTATCGGCTTTAGCACCATCGAAAACCATTAAATCGATACCCATGATGGAAAATTTGAAAATTTTCCAAGCCGCTATTTTGGATTTTAATTTTGACCTCACTATCGGCTTTAGCACCCTCGAAAACCATGAAATCGATACCCATGATGGAAAAATTTGAAAATTTTCGAAGCCGCCATTTTGGATTTTAATTTTGACCTCACTATCGGCTTTAGCACCCTCGAAAACCATGAAATCGATACCCATCATGAAAAATTTGAAAATTTTCGAAGCCGCTATTTTGGATTTTAATTTTGACCTCACTATCGGCTTTAGCACTCTCGAAAACCATGAAAACAACACCAACGAGGGAAAAAAAATATGGTGGCTCCATCTTGAATTTTGATTTTAACTACATTATAGTTATCGGCAATTTTTGTTAGAGAGAAAGTTCGTTCCAAAAATTAGAAAGAATTAGAAAGTAATATTCATGGACGTAAGTATAGTCACTGAATTCATGATAAAAATTACTTAGGCGCACCGTTTCTTTCATTCATAGAAATAATATATATTTTTATTCAATGCCGCGTCCGTGTATTCTAAGATCTTTGATTTTTACTAGTCGCAGTTTCATAGTTCGTAAGTTGTTCGCCAGACGGCGCTTGTAATTTTTACGAAGTATTGTAGAGGTGGGGTGCGGTAAAGAGGGAACGAATGCGCAAGGTCATTTGCTCAGGGTACGGCCTTAACCATTGTATTATCGTATTTAATGTTTGGTTGACTACGTGCTCGTAATCATTTTCTTTGTCGCTTTTTATTATAACTGTACTATAATCTGCAAATAGTACTATTTGTTGGTTGATATGTTTAGGAAGATCATTAATATAGATATCAAGAACAGCCTAGGAAACTACCTTGTGGGATTCCAAATAGATTTCGAATTTGACTTATGTTTAATCTCATTTCGTGTTTTTTGACATATTTGTGTTATTTTTACTATTTGTTTTCTATTATGCAGGTATGAAAATATGAGATCTAGCGCTTTACCTCTTATGCCGTACATGCTTAATTTTTGCATTAGTATTATATATATGTATGATCAACTCGGTCAAAGGCTTTACTCATATCCATAAAGATAGCACATGTTGGTATTTTTTTGTCCATGGCGACCAAAATAGTGTTAAGTAAAAAAAAAAAAGGTCATAAATGGCTATATTTATTGATTTCCACATGCGAAAGCCTTTCTGTTCGTCTACCAAAATATAATATTTATCAAAAAAAAAAAAAAAAAGAACATAATCGGCTAAATATGTTTTATTTTATTTTATTATTTTGATAAAATGGGGATCAACACCATGGGTCTATATTGTCCCATTTTTCGTTTGTCTTCGTCTTTGTCTAGTGGAATGACAAGTTGATTATGTAGCACAGATGAGCTGAAATATCCGGGGATACATATTTTATAACTTTGGTGCAGACACCATCGTTGCTCACGATCTGTGTATTTTGCAGCTGCTTTATATGTACGTAGGGAATAAGAGTGATGGACTATTTCGGATAAGTTAGTAATTCCTCAGTTGCTTTATAATCTAAGCCATAGAGCCAATCAACTAGAGCTTTCTTGCAAGCCTTTGTTGTTAGGTGATAGATCGTGGTACGAGTAATACGATTTATTTTATTATGTAAGTGCTGATTTTGCTGTGTGTGCATCGATTTGTTTATCACGATGGGTAGCCGTGTAAAGCCTACACGCAACATGTGTGTCAACTGCCACACATGTGTCAATAAAATGCGCCGATACCGGGCATTGGGACTTGACTCGAGAGTTACTGCTTTAATTTGCAGCTGTGTTGTATACCCTCAAATTGTAAGTATTACTGACGACTAGTCATTTTAAGGTGGGTACTGACCGTACCCACTTTAAAGTACCACCGTACGGGGCGTAATGTAACATGTTACAAAGCGAACATTCTTGCAGTCAGTACGTGGAAATAAGCACGAACACGCGTGCAACGAGCCGCTCGTTGCTCGCTTTAAGTGCTCCGCCCGCTGTCGGTTGTTTTGGCGAATCCCTTGTAGTGTTACACGGTCATCGCCTCGTCGGGTCAGTACGCCGCGACCAGTCGTCATGAGCACACGCGCCACACGCGTCGATTCTTGTGAATGGATGAAGTGATGAAGTGGGACATAGAAAAAACTCTGTATTTTATATAAAAACATAGAGAAGAACCATTTTTATGGAAAAATAATTTAGTAGAACGGAACTAGTGAGTTGCAGTAGTTCCATGTGGAACTAGCTACATGGGACTACTGAGAATAAAATATAAATCATTCTAATGTATTAAGAGTATTATCCTTTTGTTGTTAGATTTTGGAAGATGACTATGTCTGCGAGGCATGCAGAGTTCTTGCTATGGCTGCAGTTAATAATACCTTTCAAAAAGACGTTTCTGGCAGTGAAGAAGCTGGACCAAGTATGAGGGGGCATACAAATGTGTGCCGTTTATGTGGCTGTTCAACGCTTCAAAGTCAGAGTGACATAATATTAAGACAAAACCCTACTGAGTTGCAGCAATCTATAAATAACATTATAGAGAGCAAAGTGAAAAAAATTGTGAAAATAATGTGAAAAAATAATAATAATGTAATAGAAAATAATGTGCCCGGTCGAGCAGGAATAGTAGAGTACTGTTGTAGTTGTTTAGTTGGGAGACGAACTGTTGGATGTTGTGCTAATACAATGACTGTAGTGTGGTATCTAGAATGGGTCAGACATCAACAAAATATCTCAACCTGGGCCTCAAGTCTGCTATTACAATAGTGTCAGAATGATCTCTTCATTGTGAGTTTTTGACAGATTTGCCATATAAACACTGTCAAATACTCACAATGGCGAGACCATTCTGACACTATTGTAATAGCAGACTTGAGGCCCTGCAGGTTTTCTTGATGACATTGTAATAAGAGAAGATGAGGAATAAATATATTTAATAAAAGTTTTTTTTTCTATACCCGTGACCAACCTCTACCATATAATTTACCATATTATAATATATCTATAACTGCCCTAAAGATAGTTGGATAAGAGCCTATTTCACCATGTCTGAATAGCCACACTACTTTCTGAATAAATAAAAAAATGGAACAGAATCTGTATGAAATTATCTGCCAAGTAAGTTAACAAGAGCTTAATTGTAGGTGGTAAAAGAGGCCCTATGATTATTAAATAAATATTCTTCTGAACATTTATATAAGTAGGTACTCAAGCAAGTCGCATGTGGCCATGTGGCAGACCTACGCACGTGGGTTAGACTTAATATTCTGAATACGTACTCCGTATCTTATTTTGTCGTAAAAATTCATTTCTATCAATGATATTTTAAGTGGTAAGTAGGTATTTCTTTTTCGATCCGTCTGTTGTTGACAAGACATAACTATTATAATTCCAAGGTATTTAATGGAGGTAGTCTTTTGGTGAACGGGACAGGAGCAGTTCTCAGAATTAGTGTCAATGCTAGAATATGAAAATGGGATACCAATTTATTAAAATTTTTAGTGAGGGAGAAGACAATATTAATATATATCAATATTTTATCTGATTATCTTAGCGATCGTCAGCAATGTGTAAAAACTGGTCAGTATACAAGTTCTGAACTAATTCCACAAGGCAGCATTTTGAGCCCTACGCTATTTTTAATCTATATAAATGAACTGTGCTGCTTGTCACTCCAAAATGGTATCATAATGTCTTATGCGGATGACACCGCTCTATTGTTCTCAGGTAAATCAAGAGTTGAGGTATATGAACATGCTCAGAATGGTTTTAACATTGTGTCTAATTGACTTTATAATAATCTACTAACATTAAATACAGATAAAACAAAACACATTTTATTTGCAATGAGAAATACTAACATACTGCTTATTAATCTAAACATTTACGTACATAATTTATTTATTTATTTATTTACTATCACCACTTACATTTGTTTTTACAGGTGGAAACCCAATACAACAATGTATTCACAATTTCCACACTCGGAGACGTCACACAAAAACCAATTAACAAATACCACCACCAACAAAAATTAAATATTCCTATTTTGACTAACAGGTTTCAAATTTATACCTGCCGATTAACGCGTACACCAATTAACAAGTCCCAAGTAAATAATTAAATAATTAGTAATTATTAGTAGTAAATAATTGTAGCACGTACGCTGACACTGCATGCTTCTGCCCCACTTTAGTTAAAGGTGATAATTAAAAATATCTGGGTGTCACTTTGGACTCCAACCTTCCGTAAACATATTGATTTACTTTGTACTATAATGCGCAAATTAATATGTTTTTAAGTATTTACGGAATATAGCAGACTATAAATTAATTAAATAGGTTTATTTAGCTTTGTGTCAACCCATTCTTACCTATTGCGTAACTTTTTGAGGTGGTGCTGCAAAAACAATAATACTCCCTCTAGAGCGTGCTCAAAGAGCAATTCTAAAGGTTGCAAGTTGCTACATTTCGCCCTTTAAGATTTCCTACGAACCAGCTCTACGAAGCATAGTATTACATCAGCACACTGCGTTTCCTTTTGACCTGCACCTACCGACAAGAGAAGGAAGGACTAGGTTTGCATAAAGCCTCAAACTAGACATGCGTTTGCTAATCGATTTTATGTGATTTTTAGGTGCATTTCTGCTTATCAAGTTACTAAGCTTCTACAGTGTAAGTTATAAAAAATTTAGTAAAATGTTATCAGAACATTTAGCGATACTCAATTACACCGGAAAACTTCTAAAAATTTTGTCATGATGATTATTTATCCCTCG
This sequence comes from Dryobota labecula, assembly GCA_947523025.1. Taxonomy (NCBI): domain Eukaryota; kingdom Metazoa; phylum Arthropoda; class Insecta; order Lepidoptera; family Noctuidae; genus Dryobota; species Dryobota labecula. The sequence goes on along the minus strand of OX383292.1, from coordinate 27,093,598 downwards.
TAAGTATTTACTTTTGTATGTATATTTACATAGGTTAAGTTTTAGATATTAATGTACCAATACCAATATGCTTTTTCTCATATTTGTTAATAGATTATTTTATATCAGATTAACTTTAAATTTTTATTGTTCCAATTTAATTCAAATGTAAAGTGATGGCCTGAAACACAGGTTTAAAATAACCTAGATCGGGCGGGTCGCTACCTATTATTGAAGTTCCGAACCATCATTACTTGCACTTGTACTCGTAATAAACTTATTTCAGTTTTAGTTTATTTTTAGGCATTATACTTGTTTGGGAAATCTTACTTTTGACTAGATGTATGTAAAACCTAGAATAAGTTTATCATTGTGAGGAGTAAATAAATAATTTTATTCAATCAAATCAATCAATAAAAATATTTTATTTCACATAAACCTACATGGGCACTTATGAAACGTCAGAAGCTAGGTGCACGGTTCCAACTATTTTGCAAATAAGAAAAAAAAAATATATATATATTTTTTTTTATAAACAGGGACTGATCGGGGGTCTTCAACATTCGAAATGGGGCTACTAGGGCATGTGGGTTATCATATTTAAGAGCGCTATTTGCACATTCTCAAGTATTTTTCATTTTTTTTAGGCCGCATGCAGTTTTCGAGATTAGACTAAAAGTAGAAAAAAAAAAACGCTCCCCTCCTTATCTCCGAAATTTTCAGTTGAAAATCTAAAATTATTCTATGTGATAGCAGTTTATGTAAAGATTACAGGAAAGTAAGACGATGTCTCCAAATAGCACACTGTTTCGGAAATCATCATCAAAAATTATATTAGTTCCACTATCGGTCAAGAGATGACGCTGAGCTAAAACTGCAATATTCTACACCGCAGTGTTCAAATTCTCTGACAATCTCACCGATTTTCTCGCCGATGAAAATTTAAAAACACTTCACGGTTCGCAACCAAAATATCCTCCTTCCTACCTACTCGCAGGTTACTTTGGGTGAAGCCCAGGGGCCCTATTATGAACTCTTATTTCCAGGCAGTTTACAGCGTAAACAGAACTGCCTTGCAATTTCGTATTATGAACTCGTTAATCAAGCCAGTCAGCGGTCACGTGACACCCTGGCCGACTTCTGCCCGAATATTGCCTGGCAATACCGTATTACGAACGTTCGTTTGACATTTCTTTTCATATAACAACTTGTCAAAAAGTAACCTCACAATCCATTCAGTTTACGCTACTTCAGAGGAGCTTTTATTGGATTGTTTTGGGTTTATTTGCCGAAGTTACTCGAGTAATAAATAAATAACAAAAGAAAATATTATGTGCGACGAATATGAACTGTTTGAGTTCCTGGAAAGTGACTTTTCTGATCAAAATAACGAATCAATGAACAAAAGGAGACGACTTCGAGATCAAATTAAAGGCTCCTACAAAACAGGCGCGAGACGCGACGCGACACAAGAGCACCGCTCGTCGCGCGACACGCGGTTCCTTTGTGTCGCGTCGCGTGTCACCTGTATGGAGCCTTAATGCGTTCGACATGGATGATGTGCCATTCATTGAATGATATCAACTTAAACAAGTGAGGAGTTGAGACATGTCAGGGACTGTCATACAAAATATCCTATCTAAGAACTTTCTTACACCAAATAGGAAAATACTCAAAAACTGAATAGGAAAATACTCAATAACGAGCTTACGCCATATTTTGTTTATACCCCGAAAATTCTTACGAATGGAAGTATTAAACAAACAATAAGATAGTGTTCATATTAGTTTGTGAAACAATGAAAGAATACTCTTCCATGTGGTCGGATTCCCCGCTGACCTTCAAGTGGAGTTCGTTCGGAAACCTAATCTCGCGTGACAATTTACAAACTCAAAAAATTATAATATGAATGAATTATATAGGTAGCATAATATACAGTGCGTTCGTATTTTCACCTAATTTTATACTAAAGTAACTAGATTAATATAAATTGCTTATTTTTACCACAAAATATGCGATTAAATAAAACCGTAACTTACCGATAAATATTTAGTTGTGTTTCTGAACGTTACGGCAGAGAATTACAAGCCAGCCATAGACAAACTACCCAGCGTGAAGTCGGTTAGAATTAGGAATGTCGTAATACGAAATTTAACCAGCCAGTGAAATGAATTGCCTGGAACTTGCCTGGTTTTTTTAAAGTTCGTAATAGTATTCTTTCATTGTTTCACAAACTAATATGAACACTATCTTATTGTTTGTTTAATACTTCCATTCGTAAGAATTTTCGGGGTATAAACAAAATATGGCGTAAGCTCGTTATTGAGTATTTTCCTATTCAGTTTTTGAGTATTTTCCTATTTGGTGTAAGAAAGTTCTTAGATAGGATATTTTGTATGACAGTCCCTGACATGTCTCAACTCCTCACTTGTTTAAGTTGATATCATTCAATGAATGGCACATCATCCATGTCGAACGCATTAAGGCTCCATACAGGTGACACGCGACGCGACACAAAGGAACCGTGTGTCGCGCGACGAGCGGTGCTCTTGTGTCGCGTCGCGTCTCGCGCCTGTTTTGTAGGAGCCTTTAATTTGATCTCGAAGTCGTCTCCTTTTGTTCATTGATTCGTTATTTTGATCAGAAAAGTCACTTTCCAGGAACTCAAACAGTTCATATTCGTCGCACATAATATTTTCTTTTGTTATTTATTTATTACTCGAGTAACTTCGGCAAATAAACCCAAAACAATCCAATAAAAGCTCCTCTGAAGTAGCGTAAACTGAATGGATTGTGAGGTTACTTTTTGACAAGTTGTTATATGAAAAGAAATGTCAAACGAACGTTCGTAATACGGTATTGCCAGGCAATATTCGGGCAGAAGTCGGCCAGGGTGTCACGTGACCGCTGACTGGCTTGATTAACGAGTTCATAATACGAAATTGCAAGGCAGTTCTGTTTACGCTGTAAACTGCCTGGAAATAAGAGTTCATAATAGGGCCCCTGGGCTTCACCCAAAGTAACCTGCGAGTAGGTAGGAAGGAGGATATTTTGGTTGCGAACCGTGAAGTGTTTTTAAATTTTCATCGGCGAGAAAATCGGTGAGATTGTCAGAGAATTTGAACACTGCGGTGTAGAATATTGCAGTTTTAGCTCAGCGTCATCTCTTGACCGATAGTGGAACTAATATAATTTTTGATGATGATTTCCGAAACAGTGTGCTATTTGGAGACATCGTCTTACTTTCCTGTAATCTTTACATAAACTGCTATCACATAGAATAATTTTAGATTTTCAACTGAAAATTTCGGAGATAAGGAGGGGAGCGTTTTTTTTTTTTACTTTTAGTCTAATCTCGAAAACTGCATGCGGCCTAAAAAAAATGAAAAATACTTGAGAATGTGCAAATAGCGCTCTTAAATATGATAACCCACATGCCCTAGTAGCCCCATTTCGAATGTTGAAGACCCCCGATCAGTCCCTGTTTATAAAAAAAAATATATATATTTAATTTTTTTCTTATTTGCAAAATAGTTGGGCAAACGGCATCTTAAACTATTCCAAACAAGTTGATAGCATTAGGAGTTCTTGAGATATCCAGCTGTGACAGACAGACGGACGGACAGACTGAGTCGCACCATATAGGGTTCCTTTTTACCATTTTGGTACTGAAACCCTTAAAAGAAGCACAAAAAATATCTGTTCTTGGGAATTGAAATCAGATTTGCATTGCTTTGTTGAAAGTTGACTGAAATAGCATACCTAATTATGTCATAATTGACTGCGTAGATCCATAAAGGTATGATAATCATTTAAAAGATTAAATAATAATAATAATAATGGCAACACCGTGTCAACAAAACGTCTCATTTTACTAATTTTAACAGTGATATTAATTTTAACGCAATTTTTCCAGATTTTTCCATTGTATATGAAACCTGAAACCGGAAAACAAGTCAAAATTCAAAAAAGAGACCAACACAACAAAATGCAATAGAATTTAATTAAAAACTGCCGAATCGGAGGTGACATGACAGATGTCACCTCCGATAAAATTACAATTACAATGAAAACTAATGAACATGGAAAATTGAAAATGTAGATCGTATTATGTTGACAAGATCAGCCGCACGTCAAGCACGCCCACCACCTTCGGACTCTTCGCTCAGCTCCGCCTCGCCGCCGCCGGTACCCAGCCTCACTGTGAGCGCTGTGACGACACCGGCCGCGGTAGTTGCGTCGAGCTCGAGCGACGAGTATTTTTCCCCACCCACGACGCCACCACCTGCTCGTCGACGGGGAGGACGCCGGCCGCCGGACGGTTTAGGACCTCGAGGCCCACCGGCCTCTGATAGGGTCCCAGCTCCCGGCGGAAGTGTGCAGCGCATGAGATGGACACGATCCATCAATGAAAACGTCATGCGCTCATACTATGGGGCTACAGAGGGGGGAAACAATCTGACCGCGTACCGTGTTCGGATGCTGTCTCTTTTTCAGGTGCTTGAGCCAGCTGTCAACGTTACGACACAACGACTATTGGATCAGGTGCGGGTCATCCAACGTAATCATATGTTGGATGACACGGTACTTGATCGCCTGCGACGTGAAATGCAGAGTAGCCATGTCATGCCCCCCTCGTCTCAGATTGTTGTAGTACAAACACAGTTTAACACAAATCAAGCTGACGAGGGGAGTGATGATAGGGCTGCGAACGTAAGTACCCAGTGCAATGAGGAATTGAGGATTGCTTTGGAGGATGCGATTCGAGAATATCGGTTCATTTCGCCCGAACTTAGGCCACGCTTACCTCGTTTGCCCATGCATAACAAAAATAGGGCGCTGGTGGCGGTCCTGGATTCGCAGTTGTCAAATTATGTTGATGACTGCGAAAACCTCACCGATGCTCACTCGATTCTGTACTGCGCGGCTGTAGCGGTATGTCGTGTAGCTCACGTCAAATTCACTAATGACTCCAGAGCTACACGACCAAAACCAGCTGTACCAGCTTGGCAGTGCAGAATTGAACGACGTATTGGTGGGGCCAGAACGCTAAAAGTTAACTTAAGACGTAAAATTGAAAAAAAATAATATAATAAATAAAATAAAAAATATATATTGAAATATATATATATATATATATATATATTATATCTTTTTTATTTTAAATAATGGTTACCTGGGGAAGTATTTGCTTGTCTAAATAATTATGATGATATCAGCTTTCTGATTACACAGATAAACCATTTTATTCTGAATTCCACAACTCGGCAACCAGTGGGACTATAATTGTTTTTGAACTTCATTAAAATTGCTTATGGCTTTTGGTTTTTGAGGGGTTTTTATATAAGCTCCCATCATCACTGTGCTCATTTTCTTGATCTGTTTCTCCTCCGTATTTGGCCCTACAATGTCACACAGGTAGGTACAGCGTTTTACCTTCTAACGTACCTAAGTAATTACCACATCCCACGTAGGCGTTAATATTTACAGCCTCTTAGGAGATGAGCATTTGCACGGAACATGTTAATCTTCTCGTAAATATTAATACCGTGAGTATTGAGTGAGGATTAAGCTTTGCAGCGTTAATTTACTATTAGTGTCTCGGAGATTTCAATAGCTGTCTAGATTAGTAATGAAAATAAACTGTTAATGCTACTATAATAGGTATACCCACCTTTATTTTTACCTTTTCTCTGATTCAGGTTTGATGCCAGTCATAAAAAAGACTCCAAGAACACTACATTATAATTAGCTGTATCACAGCATGTGCAGTTGTCAAAAATGCTTTCACTAAAACAAAGGACTTGTTGTAAAGACGAGTTTCAAGATTTAATTTTACTAATTTATTGGCGTAATGAATAGTTATGTATACTCATACCAAATTAAAGTTTTTTCTTGGCATAAATTCATCCCACCTACGGAACCCTTCATTGTGCGTGGTCCGACACGCACTTGGCCGGTTTTTTGCATTGCAGATAGTATGCGAGGGTAAGGAGTTATTTAGACAAATCGTCTTGATTGCTGCATGTTTCGCTGTTCGTTTTTTGTTTGTAACAAGAAATATATTCTTGTACTCGCAATAGTCTAGATTTAAATTCTTCGAAAACGGAAATGTTCTGTTACGTGCTAAAACATAAGTAGGTATATCTTAATGTTTATTAGTTCTGCTTCCTTTACATTATGGCGGCTATATTGTAATACTGAGTACGAGCGGTAAAGTCACGCAGGACGTTATTTATACCATGCAACACTAGATCGCGCCCGCCGCGCGCCGCGCGCCTTGGCGTGTGCCCACCCGATCGTCGGCCGCCTCTGCGCCGCCGCCGCACAGTGGCAGGTAAATTACGTTTCATACACATAGAAACCGGAGTACAGTTTGAAAAAACAAAAAAAAAAGCCAGGATTGTAATAACCAACTTGTTGTTCAAGTACATGATGATATCTTTTTCCTCAAGCACAGTGGCTACAATTAAAAATAAAGTCGTTTTTTTTTTTGTATGAAAGAAATCACGCTGTCATTTTTTTTTACTACTAGTTCGAACTGTTAAGTTGCCATTTTGATTTATATGTATAGCGGAATCCCAAGGTGAGTCACAGGAACTACAGCATGCGCGCATCAACTTGCACATTCGGCCGCTACACATCTTTAAACTTTTGAAATTTTAACTTTGCTTTCTATGTGTATGAAACGTAATTTACTTGCCACTTTGCGCCGGCGCAACACTTCCTATTCCACGGAATAACGTACATTGTTCAGTCCACTACCACAAAATGTAATTTAGGAGTACCAGGAATACATGTCAATAGCACATGTCAATAACAGAGCTTTAATGCGAGCATTCTTAAGAAATAGCTGACGACAGAACATCTCGCGGTTACGTATCTCTTTCATCTTAATCCGTTTTGCGATGGGATACTTTTATTGAAGTGTACCTGGAAAAAATCTACTTGGTGGAAAATTATAAACTCCAACCACCTTTAGCGTTTTATGATGACGAGTTTACTGTAATACAGTCAAAGTTCGCGCTTTCGTCATTCGCGTTTTCACTATTCACGGATATAAAAATGCGACTCGATTCCTATATTCGCGACTAAAGATTTCTTTATTCGCGAATCTAATCGGTAAATCGGTACATACACATTGATAAAAAGGATTCCAATATGTAGGTATCCAACCGAATATCCTTTGTAAACTGGTCGTCAAATGGACTAATTGTCACAACACATAAAAATACGAAGTTTACGGATCAAAAATATCTTTAGATTTTAATTTCCATAAAAAATATAATAGAGCATTAAATAGTCTTCTTAAATGTTTATTATTATCTTAAGTTCATATGTTCTCTCATAAAAGTTTAAATGGACATTTAGGTAATAAAAAAAGAGGTTTCCCAAAAACTACATTTATTGTGCTGTGACACTCTTCTTGCCGATGTGCGATATACCCCGCGAATAAAGGCTCCCACACACTGGCGCGATATCGCGGGCGCAACAAGGGTCGCGCTGCCTGTCGCGCCAGTGTGTGGGAGCTTTAAAGAGCTTTTACTGTATACATATAAACGATGTTTTTTTTTCTGAAAACATTTTTTTTTTTCAAATCACGTTAAAATCATTTAATTGCATAAAATGTGGTGGGTACAAAAGATGTATAATAGTAGATGTATAATATTTAGTGCAAAGACACATACTGCCATGCAGTAATGGCATGCAAATATTTAATGTTAGTCTATTATACAGTAACATAGACAAATTAATAACAATTTGGTATTTGGCATTTAATTCGAGTTTTGGCGTTAAGAATTTTAACGAAAAGAACAATTTATACAAGTCAATACCAAATCGAATAAAAAATAAAAAAACACATTACTTATTCAAATAGTAAGGTAAGATTACTTACCAAAGTAACATAATAAATAACTAAAAGTGACTACAATGCTATTTCTTAACAAAATTACTTAAATACCTATAAAAGACATTTCTTTTTCATTTCTCCTTTCGCAGGTCTGCTGGAAGAAATTTCTTAAGAAATAAGCAGTACCTTTGTACTGAAATTATAATTATGTCGTATCTCTATGTATTTAACTGTGTGTACATAAATAATAAAATAAATAAATAAAAGTGACTACAATGCATTCCTAAAGTGGTAGGACTGAAATGATTTTTTGTTAAGAAATTCGCCAATTTTTTTTTTTAAACCACGCAATTTTTTTTATAAGGTAGTTCTGTTATCCAGTTAGGTAATGAGTTATATATAATATAAGTGGCGCCATATACCCGCAACTGCGCCTGAATAGTTCTATCCTAGGTACAGGGATTTTCAATAAATACTGGGTGACTTTTCGTTTGTTCAAATTGTTTTAGCTTCAAAAAGTTTAGAGTTAGTTTTAACAAATTTTGCAATTTCATAGATGTAAATACAAGGAACGGTAAGCAGCTTGTGTGATTTATAGACTGGTCTACATGACTCAGACCAGGCCATGTTAAAGATTTGCACGAATATATTTTTTATTGTGCTATATGTATTCTAGAGATTTCCGGAGAATTTCCCCAAACAATGATACCATAACGAATAATGGAACAGATATAGGCGTGATGCACCATCAACGCAGTTGGTTTAGATGTTATAGTATCTGTTTATTACAGATATGGCTAATATATCACTCTACTTACGTTTTTCTTTCCATTTATCATACTTTTTATTAGTTTTTCATCATTTTACACAATTTTAATCTTTAAACGACATTTACGTCAAAAGTGTCAAACTGAAGCACAGAACACTATACTCAACTGAAGTCTACTTATTTCATAGATTTTCTTACCAGCCTATTCAATGGAGGTTGCACTAAGTATGTATTTTCTAAAAATCATTTACTTATATAATTTTGGATATTCTAAATTTATTTTATACTTAAATACGTTGTCTACTAAATAACTAAATTCTAAATTATTATAATTATAAGTTTCTTAAACGCACTCTCAGAATTTGATTAGGAGGTTTTATACATCTTGGCCTACTACATTGGCTGGTTAGATAACTGGCAGGACAGAGGACAGCAAAAACTTGAAATCGAAAATGGAATTTTCGAAGAGAACAGAATATTCAAGAACGTCCAGATTTTCCTATAAAAGGAGCCTGTGAAGCAATTTAGTTCAGTTTACGTTTACGTCTGGGTTCTGAGTGAACCATCTCCACTGCAGAAGGTATACTGCCTGATTCCTGGAGATTTATCTCGTGTTTGTACTGCTAAAGTTAATAAACAGATACTATAATGTCTCATCTTTAACTTTGATTAAAGCATAAACAAATCTGTTAATTTTCATACATATTTCGTCAATATGTTCTTTCCAGGTGAAGTGTTCATCGAGTGTTATTCCCAGAAATTTAGTTTTATGTACTTGTTCGACTAATTGGTTCCTATGAGATATTTTAAATTGAAGGCATTTACTCTTTTGTGTTTTGAAATTTAATATTTTAGTTTTTTCTACATTCACTTTTTATAGCATTGTTGTATTTCTGAAGACATTTTCACTTTAGTAAACTTCCAGCATTATGAGATAAGTAATCCTTATCAATAAAATTTTACTAATTACTAGTTTAATACAATATTTCGTACATATGATATCTATGTGTATCGCAGCCATTGAAAGACATGACAAGCCATCTGTTTTATTAAAGTTAATGTCGGTGAGGCAGTGACTGAAAGAAATGTGTACATCACCTAGTCGCCAGAATAATTCACTTCAAGCAACAACATGTTCAGTAGTGTAATTAATAAAGTAATGTTACTGGTTGTTTAACTGTTTTTGGTCCCAAATAAATAAAATAAAATAAAATTAGTGGAAACTACTTCGATTCAACAACGCCGTCTGTTGCAGTAGATTCCTATGTTACTACTTTGTCGTGTGAATGTAACTGTTAGTAATGTACCCAGGAGGAACTACAGAGTTATTGAATCACCTGTTGACCTCCTGGACTATCGCCAGCCGCCACAGCTGGCGAGCTGGTTACTTGCGCCAATAAACAGATGGTAAAGAAAGTTCATTACAATTTTTCCGTCTCATGTTCACTAATTGCTGAATGACGTTGTGGTATATTCTTTCAGTTAGAATGCTTTCTAATAATTTTATTGTGTTGAAGACCAATCCTCTTAAAATGTTGTGTTTCAGCTACTGAGTTGAATAATCATTTTAGCTATCCTATTTTGTTATCGGCCAAAAGCCTACCTCAGTTGGCGACAATGCGTCATGCATAAGTAAGTAAGTTAGGTTAAATTGTGTTGGGAAAGTGACAAAGATCAGAGACATTCACACAGTGCATTTTTTTAAATACTGTGTAAATAAGTCGTAGTTGCATTCAGTTGTAGAACTACTGATATTACTTGTTGTTCATGTTTTGATTTTAATGCAGCACTACTACGTTGTTGGTATTCATGGCTCATTCGTATAACGAGTTACTTTGTTAGAAATATCCGCTAATTAAGAGATTTGATGAGCTTCCGTGTATCTCCGGTGAATGGGAATGCACGTATTGTCGTATATCTTGGTCATTATTGTCAATTAGAGATCAAAACATGTATATTTGGTCTGCCAAGTTCATATCTCATCTAAATGGTATCATTTTGAACGTTGTTGACCTTACGAAAATCAAGAGCTCAGGATTCCCTATATAATAGTTTTTGATAAAATAGGGACAGTACTTTGTTAAGTTTAGTTAAGTTAATAACTTTACTACTGTATAACTAGCGGAAGAAATAAACTGCTACTTACTAACACATAATGTACCTACATCCTGCCGTTGCAAGTAGTAAGTCTAAAAAAAAAAAAAAAAAACTTGAAATTCAGCAGAAACTAGAAATCATCACAAAGATCATAATATGTCATCACGAGAGCAGCCACAGAGTATAAAATAAAACCGGCATAGTGCGTGTCGGACCACGCACAAGGAAGGGTTCCGTACTTGAAAGAATTTATCCTAAGAACAAACTTAACATTGTAGTTGGTAAACATAATCTCCCATACATTCCAACTACAAATGTAAGTTTGTACGCACAATATCGAGAGATTTACCATGTTATTTTAAGACCATAGACTTCTTATAGGTTTTCCTGTAATCTATAAGTATAGAACTATTTTCTGTGAATGGTCAATTTTCGTCTATTTTCACTTATAACTTTATTATAATTTATTTTAAAATTATAAAAAAATATATTTGAGACCCGCACAGTAAGCCCTTTCATTTGATGTCACACGGTACAGTTTGCAAAACCTTTTTTTTTCTTGTTTGCCCCCAAAACTGACCCCAAAATTCTAAATTATTTATTTACGGTTCACGTCTGTGTTTGGGTCACTCAAATTGATATGTGTATCAAATTTTAACTTAATCGATCCATTAAAACCAATGTGTACCAAACTAAAAAGCTCACAGAAGCTAGTTTCCTCAGGCCTTACAGTTGAAGAACCATCCAAACGCCGTCCTAGGATTGCTGTTATTGGTGTCCCCGTAGCCCTGACTGAAAAAGAGGTATTTGATTGCATTTACGTCCAAAACTTGACAGATATACTGCCGAACATTACTCGTGAGTCCTTTTTAGAAAGTATTAAATTGAGCCATAAGTCAGGAAGAAAGATCGTCCTACTTGTAATTATATATTGGAAGTTCCTGCTAATATCAGGAAAATTATGGTGGACCAAGGCCGAATTTTTATAAATTGGACATCATGTCCAGTGAAAGATTTCACTATTGTTACCAGGTGCTTTAACTGCCAGCAGTTCGGACACGCAGCCAAATTTTGCAGAGAAACGAGCCCTACCTGCAACCTCTGTGGCGAAACAGGGCATTCTTTCAAGGACTGCAATAACAAAGACTCTCCGCCTCATTGTGCGACCTGCAAACGCTTCAAGAGGAAAGATGATCATCCAACTGGTGATGTAAATTGCCCAGCACGTAAATATGCAGAAGATAATTATATTAATTCCATTGACTATGAAGGCGCCTAAGAGCGCCGCCGAATACAAGTTAATTAAGCACATAGTTAGTAGGTTAACTTCTACATATATTTTTATTTTATTTTTATGGCCAATCAGCTAATCTGTGATCTAGATGGGTTTTCCGTGTCTGAAGCTATAATCTGTAATGTTGAGGAGTGCAAAAACATAGTCTATACTGGAAATAAAACCTTGACTATACTTACACAAAATATACGCAGTATAACCCGAAATTTTAACGGTTTCCAAGTTTTGTTACAGAATCTTGATATAGGCTGCGACATTATCATTCTAACAGAATGTTGGTTATCCAAACAAACAGCCAATATACCATCTCTCGAGGGCTTTAATCTTCACAAAAGCGTTAGAACATTCAACCAGAATGATGGTATAGTGGTTTATATTAAAAATGATTTAAGAACATTAGTAGATGAACCCCATTTTCTAGACTGCAATTGCTTAGTAATTAAAATTATTCCTGATACAGTAATTATGGCTATTTATAGGCCTCCATCCCAAAGTATTGATGGGTTTTTGGATTCGCTTAACAGTAACTTAGGAAAATTATCCTCGTTTAAAAATATCATACTGATAGGTGATATCAACATAAACATTGCTGCCGAAAAAATTGATACGTATTCACATAATTACCTCAATATCTGCTCATTTCATGGACTATTACCAGCTCATTATCATCCAACCCACCAGAGCGGCTCTTGTCTAGACCATATCCTTATAAAATCGAAATGTCCATCCAAAACATTGGTTACTAATTCGTCACTAACCGATCATCAAGCTGTTTTACTAACATTACAAATATCCTCACCTAGAAATAATTGCATGCGCAGCTATACTAAACTCAATATGACGAGTCTTGAAACAGACCTACGCGGTATTAATTTTGACCCCGTTTACAATTCACATGATCCAAATGTTTCTCTACAATATTTTGTCGATTTGTTACAATTTACGATAAGGAAAAATATTTTAACTAAAGTAATACCCAGAAAGTATAGTAATATTAAACCATGGATTACGCCAGGACTTGTTCGCTGTATCAGACATAGAGACAAACTTCACCAAAAATCAAAAAACGCACCGGATAATGAAATACTATCAATTACTTACAAACGATATAGAAATTTCTGTAATAATCTGTTGAAAAAGCTAAAAAACCAATATGATCAAAGTCAACTTCAGAAAGCAGGTAAAAACAGTAAACTTATATGGAAATTCATAAAAACTAACACTTTTAGGTCAAAAAATCCCGAAACTGCGCTTGATCTTTTATCTTCTGAGCTAAGCCCTATCGAAGCAGTAAATAAAGCTAACAACTTCTTCATTAACGTAGGAAAAAACATAGCAGAAAAAAACCTATTATCTAATAGATGTTTTTCCATTCAAAGCCAAACTAACACATATGCAGCACGAAACTCTTTTGTCTTATTAGATACTAATGTTAATGAGGTTGTAAGTATAATAGATGGATTAAAGGAAATTTGTGCCGTAGGATGTGATGACATACCTAATAGCATACTCAAAAGATTTAAATACGTCATTGCCCCTCCCTTGACTCACATTTTTCAGTTATGTTTAACAAAAGGTATATTTCCTAAATTGCTTAAAAAAGCCGTAGTCACCCCTGTGTTTAAAGCTGGAGACAAAAATTGTTTAAATAACTACAGGCCAATTTCAGTTCTAACAGGGCTCTCAAAGATTTTGGAAAAAATTATAAACAGAAGATTAGTAAACTATCTTGAAAGTAGTAAATTACTCTCTGATCATCAATTTGGTTTTAGGCCTAAAAGGTCAACGAGCCAAGCTGTTCACCATCTGACAAATTTTATAAGCACAAATTTGGATAACGGCATGTATACCATAGGGATATTTTTAGACCTTGCCAAGGCTTTTGAAACAATTTCTTGTACTTTGCTTTTATACAAAATGGAAATGCTGGGAATACGGGGAATACAATTGCAACTATTATCTGATTACCTTACCGACCGCCATCAGTGTGTAAAAATAGGTCAATGCATTAGTTCTGAACTTAAGAATAGCTGTTATGGAATCCCACAAGGCAGTATTTTGGGTCCTACTTTGTTTTTAATATATATAAATGACCTGTGCAATTTGACACTACAAAAGGGTGTAATTATGTCTTATGCGGATGACACAGCTCTACTGTTCGCAGCTAAATCAAAGGCCGAGGTCTATGAGGTAGCACAGAATGGTTTTAATACTGTGTCTAATTGGCTTCATAAAAATCTCTTAACTTTAAATACAGATAAAACCAAGTACCTATTATTTACAATGAGAAACACTAATCCAACGCTTACTAATCTAAACATTCAATCGCATAACAACTGTAATTTACATTATGCTGACATTGCATGCACTTGTCCCACTTTAGCTAAAACCGATCATATCAAATATCTAGGCGTCACGATTGACACAAACCTGAATTTCCGCAAACACATCGATTTATTATGCACCAGAGTGCGTAAACTAATATACATTTTTAAAAATTTACGTAACATTGCCGACTTTAAATTAATTAGGCAGGTTTATTTGGCGTTGGGTCAATCTATTATTACCTACTGCATAACATCCTGGGGGGGTGCTGCTAAATCAATTTTACTGCACCTAGAACGCGCCCAAAGAGCAGTTTTAAAGGTTGCTACTTTTCGTCCATTTAGATTTCCTACACACCAGCTTTATATGGCATGTAAGGTGCTAACAGTACGTCAATTATTTGTTTTGAATATAGTTTTATTCCAACACACTGAACTCTATTTTAACCCAGTACCTTCTGATAGGAGAAGAAAAGATTTGGTTTGTGCTAACTCTCAGACTAAACATGCTTTTGCTAATCGATTTTATTTATTTTTAGGGCCCTACTTGTATAACCAGTTTAACAGAGTGTTAAAGATTTATAGTTTAAGTTATAATAGGTGTAATTTACTGGTACAGGAATATTTGTTAAAACTCAATTACGCAGACACGGAAAAACTACTAGAAATTTTAAAATAATATCTCTAGCTACCTACTCTAATATAAGTCTCTTCCTTTACCTAAATATTAATGGTGTCCACTTTATTTACTTTAATATTATTTGTTAATGTATTTAAACATAATCTATCTTACATAATCTAGTTTTAAAGTAATAAACATATTGTTGTCTTCTCTTTAAATGTTTGATGTAAATTGATGGCCTGAAACACAGGTTTTTAATAAACCTAGATCAGGCAGGTCTACATTACAGTTAGAATAAAATGTTTCTCGATTGTAATTAATCTAAATCATAATTTTACTTTATACTTGAATAAATTATATTTTATTTTATTATTTATTTATTATTAATAATGTTTTGAGCACTCTTTCAACAGCTAGTTTTGATTCCCAAGACCCCAATATAAACTATGGTACATTATTTTGTACAGTATGCCATGAGTTCAATAAAGCGTATCCAGTAAAAAAAGTTACAATAAATGCTAAACCAAAATTTAGTGAAAGGGCCACTGCTGTTATTCGAAAAAGCAGAGACATTTTATATAATTTGTACCACGAAAAATCATTGACTTCTGATCAAATCCATCATAATTATGTCAGGAACTATTCTAAGATATTTAAAAGAGTCTGCGCTCAAGCTAAATCTAAATTAATAAGTAACAAAATTAGTATTTCTAATAATAAAATAAAAGCTGTGTGGCAGATAATTAACAAAGAAATTGGAAACACAATACAGCGAGATCAGAATGAACTGTCTTTAAAAATTCACAATGAAACCATTTCAAATAAGTTAGAAGTTTCTGAGGCACTAAATTTCTTTACCAACATCCCAATAGAGGTTATGAAATCTCTCCCCTCATCATCTATATTAACTGAATCTCTTCTCAAAGAAAACTTCAGTAAGGATATTCCAAGTTTTGAATTCAAGCCCATTTCTATTGTCACAATTAAAAAAGCATTCAAAAGTCTTAACATGAAAAACACTGAAGACTTATCCGATTTCCGTTAAAGTTCTTGGAGATATCATTGACACAATTGCCCCTGTCCTAACAGGAATATTTAATCAATGTTTGGATAGCGGTGTATTTCCAGACTTAATGAAACATAGTAAAGTAGTACCAATTTTTAAATCGGGTAGTAAGAGTGATCCTTCTAATTATAGACCTATATCTGTGCTACCAGCATTGAGATTTTACTCAATGCTGGTAGCACAGATATAGGTCATGCTAGACCAGACTTTGTCACATTTTAACTCCAATGGGATTTTACATAGTCACCAGTTTGGTTTCACGAAGGGTAGGTCGACGACTGACGCAGGAGTAAAACTCATCAGTCACATTTTGGAATCCTGGGAGAAGTTCCAGGATGCAATTGGCATTTTTTGTGACCTCTCAAAAGCGTTTGACTGCGTTGACCACAACACACTGATCTGTAAATTACGCCACTACGGAATTCGTGGACAAGCTGCCAATCTTGTTCTTTCCTATCTATCAAACAGGCAGCAAAAAGTACACGTTAACGGGGCGACGTCCTCGGGGTCTCTAGTTAAGATGGGCGTGCCTCAAGGTTCAATTCTTGGCCCTTTTCTATTTCTAGTTTATATTAATGATCTTCCTTATATGATGGCTAACTTATCGGATATAATTCTATTTGCTGATGATACATCTCAATTTTTTTAAATAAAAAGAAAAGACACGGATGTCTTACATGTCAACGATAGTCTGGATGTTTTTTCAAAATGGTTCGCAGCTAATAATCTTTTACTTAATGCGAATAAAACTAAATGTCTTAAATTTTCATTACCAAATGTGCCCCAAGTGGGTCTAAATTTAAAACTTGATGGCAAGAAACTATTGGAAAAATAGTAGCAGTAAAAGAGCAGCAGTGGTATTATAGTTACTATATTACTTCGTGGTCTATATTTCAAGTGGCAATATAAAGAACATCAACAACCGTAATTATGCTGTTTCAAATACATGACAGACATGTGTAAATATGATTATTCACACAGGCCAGTGCATACATAATATGCAACCTCCAATACGCCCCCTTAATCTATTACACATGCGTATGATCACTTCTGTACTTGTCAGTACTCGGTACATAAAGCTAAATAAATCGCTAACA
This sequence comes from Dryobota labecula, assembly GCA_947523025.1. Taxonomy (NCBI): domain Eukaryota; kingdom Metazoa; phylum Arthropoda; class Insecta; order Lepidoptera; family Noctuidae; genus Dryobota; species Dryobota labecula. Next base: position 27,076,498 of record OX383292.1, on the reverse strand, counting down.
CTTCTGTGTCCGACTGTGCTACGCTGTACCCAAAAGTAGAGTACAAAACAGAAGAAATCTAACAAAATAAAGCATGCATAACAAGAAAATGATCTATTACACAAAACACTTTAAAACAAAAAATACATCAAAACGTTAAACTACTCTTCCGCCCCCGTCCCCCGTTCCCCACCGTCAAGGGGTTATTGACTAGAATAATTTGACAGGGATAAATCCTTTAAAAATTCTCTAAGTCTCGGGCTGTGTACGCTTTTAGTAAAGATGTCCGCTATCATCTTATCAGTTGACATGTACCTTATTTCAACTTTATTAAACAGTACACACTCACGAATAAAATGATATTTGATATCTATATGTTTTGTTCTATTATGCATCATTTTGTTAGCTGCAATTTTATGCGCCAACTGATTGTCATTATAAATTACTACCGCTTTACAATCCACAGCTGTCAAACTGTTCAGTAAACTACGTAAATAAAGAGCTTCTTTCGAAGCTTGACACAATCCTACATACTCTGCCTCTGTAGAGGACAAGGATACTGTCGCTTGCTTCCTACTCTCCCATGACAGTATATTTTTACCTAATTTGAAAATTAATCCTGTGAAAGACTTTCTATCAAGTGCCCCTCCCCAATCTGCATCAACATAGCCTCGTAAATCTAAATCTTCCGACTTCCTAAATGTGAGACAAAGATTAGACGTACCCTTCAAATACGATATGTCACACGGTACAGTTTGCATAACTTTATTTTTTATTTTCTTGTTTGCCCCCCAAAACTGAACCCAATATTCTAAATTCATTTATTTACGGTTCACGTCCGTGCTTGGGTCACTCAAATTGATATGCATACCAAATTTCAACTTAATCGGTCCATTACATTCGGAGCAAATTGGCTGTGACAGAGGGACAGACAGATAGACAGACAGACACACGAGTGATCCTATAAGGGTTCCGTTTTATCCTTTTGAGGTACTGAACCCTAAAAAACCCTAAGATATGGGAAACATTCACGTACGACACGACACAAGTGAATGACCCCCTCGGGGTGCGACATTAGCACCAATACTTGCTAAACGCCCCCCGCGGCCCCGGGGGGATCGAGAGCGCCGATTAAGTTGTCAATACAAATGTTGGCTGTAGGCAAGTACGTGAGCAATGTTTGGTATTTGTACATAACTGCCGTCACAACACATCTGTCGCGCTTTCTAATCGTTTACTTTGAGATTAGTCTAAATTGAAATGTCTTCGATGTGATAACTTGGCGAAATATGGTTTTTCTGTGAAAAGACTGCGCGAGCCTAAAGGAGCAGCATTAAAAGAAGACTGGTATGTTAATAAATCCAGTTATTTTTTTTTTCGTTATCCGAATCTAAAAAAAAAAAATCTTGTGCAAAGGCCTCCCCCAAATTCTTTCAAGAACTAATAATGACAATAATAATTCCAGTATAATTCCAGTTACACCAGCCTATTTCTCACAAATCCAAGCAATCATGAGAGCTCACCTAGACGCCGTCGGAGCAATTAATTGTTAGTCTACACTAGGGATGTAACGGAGGTAGTTTTATCGGAACCGAAATCGGAATCGGAGTTTTCAAATTTGATTTATCGGAATCGGAATCGAAATCGGAGGCAGGGTCAGTTTGTTTAAGGACAAATAAAACATGATTTATAGTCAATTCTTTTAATTTTAATTTTTTATTATAAAATAAAAAAAAAACTGTGAAAAAAAATTGGCATAATTCCAAATAAACAAAAGATAAAATTAATGAATTTAAAGTTTAATTAAAATTAAAACTTAAAACCCAAAGTACCGTGTTACATTTGGTTACATTACAATAAATGAACAAAAGCTAAAACAAATTAAATCAAAATGGACTCCAAAAGTAATGTATTGTACTTTATGAACAAAAGCTTTGATGCTTTGTCCCCATCCAATCTATTTCTTAAAGAGTCGTAAATTAGGCCAGCACCACTAAAAAGTTGTTCGCTAGCTACCGAGCCCGGTGGACATGACAAATATTGCCGGGCAATTGATTGTAGGGGCTGGAATTTTGTATTTCCATTTACTTTCCACCACAATAACAGATCATCACTAATACTTATACGTTTTTCTTTATTGTACTCATTTAGCATACTTTTCATTACAAAAAATTTGTCAAAAACTGCATATCTTCCAGATGTTGTATCATCATCGTCTTCATCACTACTTAACAATATATTCGACAAAACTGTTTGGACATTACTATGGCTAGCTTCTGCTGGTAATTCCATTCTTACCCGTTTTTCTACAGGAGCGCCAATATTATCAGCCTCGTTTTTAGATGTGTCTGCATCAAATAGTGACATTATTTCGGTTTCAATTTTCTCTTTAACCACTTCATTAAAAAAAAAATGTTTTATTCCGAGGATCTAGATAGGTTGCTATTGCAAAGAAATTGTTTGTTTGAAGGTCACCAAATTTGGAATTTAATTGATCGACGGTGCATTTTATTATACTTTTAAATTTCTCATTCGTATCTTGTTTACTGGCTTCAGTTTGTAATGTATACTTGAGTGTGTGTATAAGTGGAATTACTGATGAGATACTGGCGTTATTATCACTCATATTTCGGGTAATTTCTTCAAAAGGTTGAAGTATAGTCACTATTTTTTTAAGCTGCAGCCATTCTTCAGGAGACAACTGAGAGATGTTGTGTTTACATGCGTACAGGCATAGAGAATCCTGTATTTTAATCATTCTTTCCAACATATAAAATGTACTATTCCACCTGTAACAGATTAATTAATTTAATTAACGCTTACAATTTACACTTATATACAGTATAACTTAAATTAAATTAATGATAAAAACTAAATATTTTCACTCATTATAATCAGCGTCCTTATACGACAGCAAGTTTGAATAAAATCTATTTAGTAGTTTTATTTGAATTTATTGTATTAGCGTGCATAGATCTTTGATTGAAATATAATCTGCAGGTAAAAAAAAAAAATGCACAAATTAAAGAACTTACCGCGTACTACAATCCTGTTTTACACTCAAACATTCTTGGTTGAGTTGTTCCTTTTGTATTTTATGCAGTTCAGTCTGAGCTATTTGGGAATGATTAAAATGCGTCGATTTTTTTTTGCATTTCGATAATAAGGCTTTAATTTCTTCATCAGAATCTAACAATGTTCGCACACACAGTTGCAACTGATGTACAGTGCAACTGACATCAGGTAAGTCGCCGAGTTTCATTGCTCGTATCATATTAGATCCTGAGTCGCGTACAAAACAATGAATTTTCTCTTTTATGATGCACCATTCCATCAACATACTGTTAATTTTTTCAAGAACTAGATCTCCTGTATGTCTTCCGTCAAATGTATGGCATTTTAAAATAACTTTTAGCCTTTTAAAATCTCTATTTATGCCATGCGCTGTCAGACTCAATAAAGACACATTCGAACTTGGTTCGGTCCAAATGTCTGTTGTAAATGAGATCTTTTCAAATTGTGTGAGCAAATCTTTAATATTTTTAGCTAATGTTTCATATAAATGACCACAAATATTTTCCGTAAAAAATTGTCTTCCCTTTAACTGATAATTCGGCACAGTAAACTGCATAAGTCGTCGAAATCCTATACCTTCCACAAAATTGAAGGGTAGGTCTTGCAAAGCAATCATTTCCGAAATTAATCTGTCAATTTCCTTAGATTTAGCATTAGAAGTGCACCATTTTGTATTCTTCAGCAAAGTTTCTTTTAAAGTCATTTGTTTTTTAGCATCCTGAAGGGGCGTCGAAGTCGAAGGCTGTACAGTATCTTTTTTTTTTCAGTTTCTGACTTAATGAATTCTTCATATTCAGTGGCATGGACAGACTTCAAATGACTTTTTAAGGACGTTGTCGTACCTCCCTTTCTTGAATACGTCTTCATACACAGTTTACAATTTGCCGAATCTGAATTAACTTCATTGAAGTAGTTCCAAATACAACTGGATTTAGGTTTCATTATCCCACACAAAAACAGATCACTTTCATTGATAATAAGCCGCAAAAATCAAAACAATTATCTATAACCTATAAACGTGTCGTGGGCGTAACAAATAATAACAAGTGAAAAAATAATTGATGATAGAGTGCACGTAGTGGGGGTCGGGGGATTCCCCGCGCGACATGTATGAACCTGTTCGGCACAGGCCGTCGCGCGCCGCCCGCTTTGTTTCGTTCGACCTCCGATTAACATCCGATACAAAAGTATCGGAACCGAAGTCGGAACCGAAAGTGTAATAATAATCGGAAGTTCCGACTTAACGGAACCGGAATCGAAGCTCCGTTACATCTCTGGTCTACACGTTCAACGTAAAAAAATACATATGTCTGTCTGCTATAAAACATCAGCACTTCACTTCCGCCATCAAATCGTAAAACTTCAGACAAATGAACAGTTTACTCGTACCGGGAAGATTCCATGACTACATTTCTTAAATATTTTCTTAGAAAAATTGCAAAATGCCCTGAAAATTCCTTATGGTGGCACCCAAACCCATTTGTTTTTGTACCTACGTTAATTTTCTGACAGCTTTCAGCCACAGCCAGCCACTAAACCCTCACGTAGGGAACTCTAAAGTCCGTATCCGTATCGAAGATAAAATCTAAAAAATATTTCGACACACATGGCTGCAATTTCTCACGTGGCCAGAATGTGATGTGAGAATGTGTTCTGGTTATAAAACCAACATTGTCGAAGAGATTTTGTTCGGTGCAGAATACGGAAGGCTATCCAAAAACGTGGGTTTTAATTACTTTTTGTTTCGATGCAAGTGAAACAAACTTCGAAGAAACTAAAAACAGATGGTAGGTATTTTTAAGTCTGTAACAGAGTTCATTCGGCATTCGTATACCTTAGCTTTAATTTAAAGCGTTTTTCATAAAATATTCAAAGTAAAGCACTTTATCTTTGCCTGAAATTGTGTAATTCCCTGTAATCGTAGCGCATGAATAAAATACGTCCCGTGGTTGCACGCAATGGTGTTAGTGACGTGACGCGGGCGGCGCGGTGGCGTGACGGGGCGGGACGGTGTCGTGACGGCCAATGTCACGCAGACTCGCAGATATTCGTGTACGGATCGCGTGACTGCGGCCGCGGCGACCGCTGCCCTTGACAACGATACGAGCTGACTTACATAATATCAAGATTGTTATCGTATACCTAGTCGTAATAGAAAGAATGAACGTAGTTTTGTAGTAGTAATGCTGTTGGCTTTTGCTTGTATATTCTATTGCTGGTAAAGTTTAATGTTTGTGGTAATGAATTATATTTGGAAGTGTTGCGCATTACAAATATTATTCTTTCAGTTTGTCTTTGTTTTGGTGGGTCTTATGTATGGGTACTAGGAAATGGAGACCACATGGACCATTGACTTTGGTCTATTAAAAACCAATCAGTCATTGGATAGTCAATACTAGATGTTGTAAAATTTACAACACTCTAAAGAACACAACGAACCCTTACTTCTGGTGGTGTCAACAGTCTGGTCTACACCACAATCTGTCATGTTCCGAGCACATTACGCTCATAAATCAGTTGCTCCACAAATACCCGCGTATTCGCGTCGTTCGGGCACAGAGTACAGACAGAGGTAAAGCTTTTAAAGACCGTGCAAAATCTGTACCTATTTTGGTAGGGTTGGCACACGAGGGTAAAAATAAATAAACAGAACGTTAATCAGCTTACGTGTTTCAATTAATAAACATAATTATTCAATCACTAATAGGTCGGTGGGTATAAACATATACACCAATCATCTGGCATTCATTGTAACAAAAATGTTCTCAAGTAATCGTTATTTTTGCTCTTGAAGGCACCGTCTATGAGATAGATAGGTACCAATTCAGTGCCACTTACTAGAAAACCATTAAACCATTTATCAATACCAAAACTCTTTTGCATCACCGCGTTAAGTTTCAGTCAGTCAAAACGTGAAACGTAAACAAAAACGACGCGTGACACGTACGCGCAGCCCTGAGCGATTCGACTGTCCGAGCCGGTAAGAACAGGTTTCACTTCGTACGCGACGAAGTTGCCATGTCAGTAGAACGCACACACGCGCCTCATGCTTGTAGTGGTGTACCTATCATAGCGCGGTTGTATGAAGCTTTGCTTCTTTCCGTACTCTGTGGTTCGGGGCCGTTCGGTCACACTCGGCTATAATCGGTCACCGCTGCGATGACGTACGTGTGCTGTCCGACAAACTACTTATGTCCTTATTGACATGATCTGGACTGTGGTCGCATTCCGTAAATACATATGTCTGGTGGTCATTCGAGTCGAGAAGAAACCGCTTATCGACTGATTTGTGAATGCGGAAGTGTCGCCATGTCGGTTTGGTCAGTAAGCCCTACAATTTATTCTGATTGTCGCAAAATTCTTCGAGAGTTCACGAGCTACATACATGGAGAGATTGACCAAATGCGTGAAAATATCGGCGGTACCGTGGAATGATACGGTTTTTGCCCAGAATAGATGGATATGAAGGCAGAACGGTCCATAAACCTTGACATCATAAAATATGAAATGTGTGTCTACCATAAGACACACTACTTACTGTATTTCTAGAAAATTGGTCCTGAAAACATAGCGTGGAACAACTTGTTTCAACGAAGTACACAGAGATTTAAAACATACTCGTAATAGACACTCACATACATAGTAATAGACAGGGTGGATTTTTGAGATGGAGCAGTAAGTGCAGGGCACATTAACCGTTGTAGCTACAGGAAAACGCTCTTAGGAGACTATCCTTATTTCTTTGAGAAATTTTGATCCACATTTACAGATTTTGAAAGAAATGTACAGTCAGCAAGAAAATGGGCCATTTTCACAAAAACTTTTTTTGATGCCAATCAATCCTGTTTCTTGTAAGGATCAAAAAACTTCATAAGACCAACTGAGGTTAGAGTACTAGAAAAGTCAGAAATCGCAAAAAAGCTTTTCCCATACATTTCATAGGAAACGAGACCCTCGACTTACTTTTTTACTATGGATAGACTGGCCGCTACAATAAAACCTGGCCGAAAATAAACAAAAATAAAATAAACTTCGGATTTCGAACGAAAACGCGTTATAATTTTATTTACTTTGAGAACCAAATTTAGATAGTTTGTTGCTTGTGATTTCGGTAATTCTGAAAAAATGTCCTTCAGTAGTTAACAAAGTTTATACTGTTATGGGAAAAGTTTTTTGCGATTTCTGGCTTTTGTAGTAGCCAGTCTATCCATCATAAAAAAAACCGGCCAAGTGCGTGTCGGACCACGCAAAATAAAGGGTTCCGTACTTGGAAAGAATTTATCCTAAGAATAAACTTAACATTGTAGTTAGTAAACAATCTCCCATACATTCCAACTGCAAATGTAAGTTTGTACGCACAATATCGAGAGATTTATCATGTTATTTTAAGACAATAGACTTCTTATAGATTTTCCTGTAATCTATAAGTATAGAACTATTTTCTGTATTTAAAAAAAAAATTAGCTTCAGTAGTTTCGGAGATGAGGGGGGGAATGGTAAATTTTCGTCTATTTTCACTTATAATATTAAAAACATATTTATTTTAAAATTATAAAAAAAAAAAAAAAATTGAGACCCTCACAATAAGCCCTTTCATTTGATATATCACACGGTACAGTTTGCAAAACTTTTTTATTTTCTTGTTTGCCCCCCAAAACTGACCCCAAATACTATAAATTCATTTATTTACGGTTCACGTCCGTGTTTGAGTCACTCAAATTGATATGTATACCAAATTTCAACTTAATCGGTCCATTACATTTCGAGCAAATTGTGTGACAGACGGACAGACAGACAGACAGACACACGAGTGATCCTATAAAGGTTCTGTTTTTTCCTTTTGAGGTACGGAACCCTAAAAAGTAAATAGGAATCTTATTTCCTACGAAATGTAGGGGAAAAGTTTTTTGCAATTTCTGACTTTTCTAGTACTGAAACCTCAATTGGTCCGGTAGAATGTTTTATCTATACTAATATTAGGTCTTTACCTATGAAATTGACGTTTTTCATGAAATATGTTAACGCCCTTGTTTCTCTATATTTTTTATTTTTATTAATCAAAGTACTCTTAATTACCCGTGCAATCAATGCAATTTTGCCAACGTAGTGGTGGCTTATTGATGCCCTTTTTGAAAAAGTCTTCTGGACGGGAGGCAACAAATTCTTCTGATAAACTGCCTCTCGGTTATTGATTTTTTTTCCCGCCAAGAAGTTATTCAAATTCTGGGAAAAGTAGAAGTCTGTAGGGGCAAGGTCTGGTGAGTACGGTGGATGACGGAGAACTTCCAACTCCAGCTGTTGTAACTTGGAGACCGTCTGCTGTGATGTATGAGGTCGCGCGTTGTCGTACAGGAGCTGCGGAGCCGAACGATTGACCAAAGCTGGTTGGAGATGTGCGAGCTTCTCCATAATTATGTTCAGTTCTTCACAGTACACATCTGCAGTAATGCTCATCCCGTTTGGTAAGAAGCTGTGATAAATGACACTGGCGCTAAACCACCAAACAGTGACCATCACATTTTTAGGGGTCAGTTCTCGTTTAGGGCATTGTTTAGGTGCTGAACCAGAATCTAACCAACTTGCTGACCGCTTGCGATTGTCGAACAGAATCCATTTTGCGTCGCAAATACCAATGCGATTCAATAATTATGCCTTCGTTTGTGTGCCTGTTGAGCAGTGCAAAGCTCAACTGGACGCGTGCTTCGCGCTGGCGATCATTCAATTCGTGGGGCACGTCAACCTTTTTTACCTTGCCAATTCGACGCAAATGGACCAATATTGTTTTGATGCTTACATCGAAAGCTGCTGCTAATTCAGCTGTAGATTAAGAATCATCAGCTTCCACGATTGCCTTTAATTCGACATTGTCGACTAAAGTTTTCGGTCGATCACGGGGTTAATTTCTTAGGTCGAAATTTCCAGAACGGAAGCGGGCACACCAATAACAGGTGGTGCCATCGTTAGTAGTGTTCGCTCCGTATATGTCGTTGATGTTGCGTGCCGCTTCTGCCGCTTTGCTGCCACGACGGTACTCATATTCCATAATCACTCGAATTCTTAAAGTATCGATGATAAGGAAAAACATAAAAATGCGATGAAAACAGAACGCTAACCATTAAACAAATGACTAATGAAAAAAAAAGAAATTATTCCATATTTTGTAAATTAAATAATTTGAAATTAGTATTCTTAGCCAAAAAAGAAAAAATTGGACAGTAAAATAGTCAGTACGGCAGAACGGCAATTTAACACGTTCAGACCGGCGTGTACCACCGGTGGAGCACGGAGTATTTGCTGACACGGCGAGGTATACCACCGGTGGCCACGTCACACTATACTTTCAATATACTAAGAAATTCGCGCCGCTTTGAGAGAAAGTGTTGTACTTACCGTCCCCGATTAGTAAAATTGACAAATCTTCATAGTGCAGCTCAGGAGGTAGATATTATTTCAACAAGTAAACCAAAATCAATATTGACAAACTTTTTTTTTTTTTTTTTAATAGGAAAAAATGACTAAATCACGACATAAATTGTACGAAATGCAAATTATTTATGATAAATTACGTTGAGAAAAAGTAATAGTAAGAAAATTAAAACAAAATTAAAAAAAATATATATATAAAATAAAATGCCATCATGGATGGTTTAAAATGAACATTATTTTCCTTGGGCGTTGTTATGTCAGCGCGGCACGTGCGGTTCTGATTGATGAGACAGAACAATTGACCTTTTATTACGATTACTAGCTTATTAGAAAGACAGAGAAAGCATAATTCCTGTCTAATCCTGTCCGTGTCCACCGGTGGCGCACCCCGCCCGGCAAGACTTTTGGTTCATGGGGCAGTGATGTACCACCGGTGGCCATATGAAGATTTGCTCCGTAGGATATCAAGTACCTACTCATGAGGTGCCGGTCTGAACGTGTTAATAGGTAAAGACCTATATATATATATATATATTTTTTTTTTTAAAACGTTGCCCCACACTAAGAATTTCTCCTGTATCGTGGGTGCGTTTACAAACATTTAAACTCACATACACAAACAGCCAGACCCGGAACAACTACTTGTAGATCATACAAATATTTGTTCCGTGCGGGAATCGAACCCGCGACACACAGCGCAGTAGTCAATCGCTTAACCACTGCGCCAACCATGCCGTCTATATATTATTATAAAGCTGAAGAGTTTGTTTGTTTGTTTGAACGCGCTAATCTCAGGAACTACTGGTTGAAATAGAAAAAATCTTTTTGTGTTGGATAGTCCATTTATCGAGAAAGATTATAGGCTATATAACATTACGCTACGACTAATAGGAGCGGAGCATATATGAAAAATGTTGCAAAAACGGGAAAAATATTCCTTTTGTGAGCTTCCGTTGCGTGAGCTGCGTAAACGGTTTAAGTTACGCAAATATCATGTATGATGGAATTGTTCCTCTTTAAAAGTTCTAAAAAAAAAAAACAGTCCGCGACAGCATATGTCTATCTTTTAAGATTCACTCACCTTTTTTTATGGTAATCAAATTTGTTCGAAATTAATGCATTATTTGCGAAGGAGTTTTATCAACATAATATTAATCCTTATCCAAATAATAATAATGTAATTGTTATTGTAACTGAAGTTTGTTTTTTTATTTGTTTGTATGAACGCGCTAATCTCAGGAACTACCAGTCGGATTTGAAAAATTATTTTTGCATTTGATAGTCCAATTCTCGAAAAAGGCTTTACGCTATTTGAACATGACGCTAGAACTCTTAGGAGCCGGGCAAGAAGTAGGAAAGAACACTAAGCGTAAACGAAGTAATAGCGCGGGCAGGCGATACGATGCGACGGGGTGGGGGCCGGGGTACAAGAAATTTCACGCGGACGAAGTCGCGGCTAGTTTCTTATAAGAAACAGAATCGATTGGAATCATTTTTTTTTTTGAACGTGGTCCTCTTTCGTGCCGACTGTAATTTTTTTTCAAAATCTGCGAATAGGGATTAGAATTACTCAAAAAATTATGGACAGTCTCCTGAAACGGTTTTTCTGTAACTACAACGGATAAGGTACCTACCCTTACTGCCCCGTCTAAAAACTCCATCCTGTATAGCGGGCCTTTACTTACTTTAGAGGTATGAGTAACAGGGTGTAAAGTTCACTCATACTCTATAGAAAAGGGAGGATCCTCCGACCAGACAGGTGTTGTGTCTGGTGGGCAACTGCCCAACGGTTGATGTCGGAATGTTGTATATATGCTAGTCGCGCGGTAAACTCTGATAGCGCGATGCAGGATTTGTGACGTCAGGTCTTTGATGCGTAGTTCGCATGTGGCGTTATTGATACCGCCACATTACTCCCTCCGGAGACCGGAGGTCGATAGTGGGCTGAGTCAGTGCATATGATGCTTGCCAGGGCCAGTTGTGATTCCAGTGAGTCGGAACCGGGTGCCGCATAGTTCACGGTGAGTCGGAACTGTCTGCGGTGATTCCCCAGTGAGTCGGGGTGGCGCTGCGTTTGTTGATCCAGTGAGTCGGACGTCGTACAGCGCCGGGTTGAAGCTAACTGCTGGCGTACCAGAAGGGCGTTGAAGGGCTCTGCTTGTGGACCGGCCGACAGTGCAGTGTGCTGTGCCAAGATTGCTGATGAGGCTGTGGGTAATGACCAGGTATGCGCGTTCGCTGCATGCTGGTGGTCAGGATACCCGTTGAAACCGTGGATGCTGGCTGGCTGTGTGACTCACCGCTCGAAAGCTTGAGGAAGTGATGTATGACGTCACGCTGAAGTAGTTGCACGAAGGCTGCGCTAATGTCCATTTTCGGGGTCTCCAATTTATAGGTATGAGGAACAGGGTGTAAAATTCACTCATACTCTATAGTAAAGGGAGGATCATCCGACCAGACGGGTATTGTGTCTGGTGGGCAACTGCCCAACGGTTGATGTCGGGATGTTGTATATATGCTAGTCGTGCGGTAAACTCTGATAGCGCGATGCAGGATTTGTGACGTCAGGTCTTTGATGCATAGTTCGCATGTGGCGTTATTGATACCGCCACACTTACCCTCATTAAACGACAACACATTGGAAATCAAGAACTAACACATTACGATATAACTTTATGAGTTACTACACAACTGCGATGGAATCAAAAAAATAACCAGAGCCCTAATAGCGGCTAAGTAGGCGACTCGGCCGCCGAGTCTCGCCCGATCCGGCCGAGACAGGAATTTCACTATTATTAATATTTTTGAGTGGTGTTTCAGACTATACTTTTTTAAGCAAATTTTGTACAGTCAGAATGTAAAACCTTAGGTAAGGTTATATTATTATTTAAGTAAAAGTCAGGGAATTGTTAGAAAAAGATAAAGTTTAATGTACGATTACAATAATCAACAGTAAACGTGATAAATCACAATAATCAGTCTTGTATATAAATTAAAAAGCGTACAATAATAATTATAAATGTTAACAACAATAATCAGTCTTATATATCAATTACCTATTAACAATCACTTTACTAAAATACCGAAAATAATTAATAATAGCGTCAAAAATCTGTGACTAACTACGATACCAAAATAACCTCTCTGTTCAATACAATCAAAACAATAAAAAAAAAAATCATTTCCTTTATTATTGAAAAAATAAAAAAAACAATCATATAACTATATCTACATACAAGAAGTCTTTAAGTCTTATGTGTAAGTAGACACAAAAAAAAAAAAAACTAAAATACTAAAAGTTCAATACAATGTTCTAGCGAAATTTTGTGATTTTCCAAATCCGAAATGGTCCTATAAATGTGGTCATCAATTTAATTGTTTCACGAGTTTTTGCATATATACTCGTATATTATGATAATGCCCCTCTCTTTGCACTTTCATAGTAAGGATTTCAAAATAATTATCTTCTTCTTGTAATAAAGTTAAAAATTGTGCCACATTTCGCAGTTTTTTATATATTTTTTATTGACAATTCCATGCCATGATTCAACCATGTTTGAAATAAAATTATAATAAAGTAATAAAAAAAAAATACAATTTGTTTTTTTTTTTTACCCATATTCAAATGTCATTCTTATATAGCTAAGTACAATTAACTTTAAGATTAAATGATTGATAATAAGTCCATTAAGAATTATTATAATTAGGTAGGTAGTCGTTACTTTAAAATTAATGTCAAAATTAAATACATATCATCTTAGATTTTTACAATATTCCATATATTCACCAATGTCATAAAAACAATTATTCAATAACCAACTTGTCAGTAGGGATGCATCCGATACCGATGCCGATATATCGGCAATACTCGAAGTTTGCCGATATATCGCAATCGGCGATATTTTTATGGCCGATTCAACGAAACTTTTCAAATTTCACACTTTAAAAATGTAAACGCGCGTGTTGTCTCGTCTACTTTGTTTTTTAAACAAAAATTTCATCAATGTTAATTTTAATTACTAAAACTATTAACTAATCTCAACCTGTCTATAATTTTAAGGTGTTATTTAGTTTGTCCTGTTATTTGTTCTTTTTATATTAATTAAAAAAATAACCTGACTTGTTTTATTTATTTTGCCTTCATTTTTTAATTCAATAAGCGTATCGGTATCGGTATCGCCAATATTTTTATAAGATCATCGGTATCTTATCGGTAAAAAGGCGTATCGAGGCATCCCTACTTGTCAGCTCATCACTCATTAATGTTTTTTTTTTTTATAATTAACAATTTATCCATGGCCACAAAGTAAAATATGTATTATTTAATTATGTGTCTGACGTTATTTTGCCTCTAAAAAGGATTCGTTCGAAACACCATTCAAAAAATATTAATAATAATGAAATTCCTGTCTCGGCCGGATCGGGCGAGATTCAGCGGCCGAGTCGCCTACTAAGCCTTAACAGCGTAACACAATATCAGTAAGACTCGGTTTCTTTTTGAAAGTTTAATAACATTCATGCGTTATTTACGTTGCTGAGCAGACGAAAATTTTTGAATATGAAGCAATCTGCTTCAAAATCATTCAGATGACGATTGATTGTGTGTTACGGAATTAGGGTACAGACTAGAGCACATTCTGTAGTTAAGACAAGCAAATAAATATCTCAGCAAAGAACAGACTCTCGTGTAACAGAGTGCTTGAAGAGCTGCTTAACAAATTAGTACTAAAGTACCTTTATCAGAGTCAGCGTGTAGCGTAATAGGGGAATGAGTTCATCTCCGAGCTGTGATAGCCGTGATAAAGCAATTAATGTAGTGCATGTCTGATAATAATGTTAGCTAACATACGTTCGGTATTTATTTGTTTACATTGCCAATGGGTAATAAAAATAAAAATGATCATCATAGTCAGGATATCTTACATCTGCTAAGTTTCCTTAACAGTAACTACAATCAATCAATCAATCCTCTCTCCTTAAACATCATCATTACTTAAAGTTCCTTGCTCTTGTATCATGTTTATTATTGTGTGTGTATATATTTATTTATATGGATAAGTATCTATGTGCTTTGTGTATATGTATTTATTGTATATATGTAAGTGGTACACCACTAAATACCTGCAGTATTGTCTCTCCTTCTACTTTTTGATCCATCCAAAGGTTGTCTGTAAAAGATCGCTTTTAGCGATAAGACCGCCCATTGTGACACCCTATGTAAAAGTTCTACATTTATATCTGTAATTTTTATGGTGTACATAATAAAGAGTATTCTATTCTATTCTATTCTATCAATAATCTTTATTTGTAAACACAGGTTAACACAGCCTGCAAGATGTTACATTTGTTATAATATCAGTTTCTCTATGTTTTGCCATTTGGCGTACAAATATACATTTATGAGTGGCTTTTGCCAATTAACTTAATTAATTTATAATAATTCGGTAATAACAATGTCAAATAAAAAAATAAAAAAAAAGTATTTTAATAAAAAAGCAATAGGTAATGTCAATATTTAACGAAATGCTACAGTGTCAATACTAAATAATTATGATGTCCATAAGTTACTGATAAGAAAATATTTAAAATTAACACTGTTCACAGATTTACTATTAGAGCTGTCATGCGTAAATAAAGAAGTCATAATAATGTGTATAAACGAAACATTATTATGTCAAAGAACTGTCATCAAAATAGAAAATTTACACTTGAAATTTATTTTACAAGTTTCGTAGTAGTTTTTTCGTCAATACAATACCTTATTACAAGGTATTCTGTACCACAGCTTTCCTACCCAAACAGACACAAACTTTATTCGCAGGCCATACAAATATTTGTTAGTTGTTTCTTCGATGCCTGCTCATGGAAGGCCGCTAGTAAGTTAAGGCCATATTTAGGTATCAAGTGTCGGCCTGTATCCCCTGTAGGTACGGCTGTAGGTGACCTAGTGCTCTTGTTCGGCACATGCACCGGCGCCGTCAAGCGTGAGCCGTCGGCACCGACCCACGGCAGACGGCAGTGACCGACAATTTTTTGTTGCTGGCTTCTCGGCACAGTAACAGTTAATGACGGCCTATATAATTGAATGTCTATTGTTCAATTACGACCGTTTTATTAAAGTGTTTTATTTAAATTTTTATTATTTTGCTGTAACTTTGAACGTTATATGTTGCTAAAATAGATCCTATGGTTACGTTACTCGGGGAACTTGGGGTTGTAAGAAAAACATTAAGTAGGTTCAAGTTTTAAAGAAAACTCTCTGTGTTCTTAAACTTTTGTTATTTTCCAAATCGAGTCTGAAAATTCCATTAGGATTGTCAGTAAAACTGTGATTGTTATATTAAGTAAACTCGCCAAGAGTCGTACAATGATGGTGTAGCTTGCAGCCTGCAGGTGATGGCGAAGCGAATGGTCATTGAAAATAGGTCTTAATGGAAGCCGCAACAAGTGAAAAATTAAATATCGATAAGACGTGTGAGCTTCAAATTTTTATACTATGTAAAAAAGAATGTAATGCCTGACCGAATGGAATGGTATTACAAATATACGCCTGCGCTAAACAACGAAGATCAAGATAAAAACAACGACCACGGGAGTAACGGTATTGCTGAATAAGTCGCTCCAAACCGCAAGGCAGGCAGAGCGTGGCAGGATCTCAGCTGTGACACGGCCATTCTTAATGCGAGTGCTGCGACTGTGACACTGCCAAATTAACTAGTTATTATAAGTGGATTATTTGGACTGTGACACAGAGATGCAGACGATTTATTTGGTTTAGCGGTGCTGTCATAGTCTCGGTAATAAAGCTTTACGCGGCGCTTTCCTAATAACGTTGCGAATTTTGTTTCCATTCGTTGAAGTCTATTCGATGAACATTATACTTAACATTTTATATTTGTTATTACTCCCAGTAGCTATCAAGTTAATAGACGATTTTATCGACTGTAATAAAGTTAATACATGGAATCATAACAGCTGCACTTCGTATTCCAATTTCTGGAACATGTAACCACACGTGATGCTCGATAAAACCTATAAAAATTAACACACATTCCTCGTAGCTATGCGTTCACCAACTTATTGATCCATGTCATTTTTGCAGGCAGATGTTCCAAATCTGTTTGGTTTCATTTCATTTCCGTGTTCAACGAGACATTACGCAGCATACTCCCTGAAGGTGCTTGACCCTGACACATCCCAGTCAGAGCCAGGGCCCTGACCCACTTGCTCCAAGGTCACAGGATCCTACATGACCGCAGCAAGACCAGCAGCCGCCTCATAATGATGATGAAGTGTTATTGCACTCGTTAATTATAAAGAGTCAGAATATTAAGCTGTGTGCAAATTAACTGTAATGGTTTTATGGTAAAAGGACATGGTCTTGAAGACTATCAGAACTGTACGATCCTACTCCATAATTAGGTTGTGAGACACGGAGCATGCGGCGGCGCACGGTGGGCTGAAAATCGACTTTCATAGACTTAGGGATATCAATTTAAGGGTGTCGCTTTTTTTGGTGGGAATTGCTTCCACCAACCATTTCCATGCTCTAATAAGTCGAAAATGTTAAATTAGCGTATAAAGGAATGAGTTATATTTTTTTTTGCGAAAAATTTGTTTGAAACTCGCATGAAAAATTCGATTTTCTTTGGAACTGCTAGTCAAACCGTAATATCCTTACAGGGAGTCTTAATACTAATTATTTGTGATTTTTTGACATACCACACATAACGGTGACTGCTGCAAAACAAAAATTAAGTAAAATATTTTTATTTTATTTTTATTTCGAAAATTATTCATTCTATTCATCAAGTCAACAAACTTAGTACTAATTAGCTACTATTATCTTCCTGGCCTAATTAAGGACTAGCATTCAACAATACAAATCATAAATTTTTATCCTATTCTGAAAAGTGAGTAGATAATTAGGATTATGAGTTCCAGTAAATACTTTATCATCATTACGGTCTTTTACCAGCTCATTTTAATGAAAATAACTAGTTAACATAGGTAAATAGTAATTAATTCCAATTAAAATTAATTTATTTGATTCTTAAAATCTACTAAATACAATTATACAATTTAAAACATAAATTAAACAATTTACACCAATATACAATTAATAAACTAACTACGTACACGCAATAACAAAACAATTAACATTCAATATCACTCTCATCTGACTCTAATTCGGAGTCAGAATCCAAATTATTCAAATCCAAAAACTCGAACGGAGCTTCTGGTGACTTCATTAGATCTAAAGTTTCAACGAAGAAATCCTGTTTTTTCTTAGCGTCTAGCTTCGGTCTTTGTGCAGAGATTAAAGGATCAGACGAAAGAATAAGGTTGTTCAGGATATCGTCTTTCGAAGCTTGCCAGGGTCTTCTTGCGCGAATGGTGTTCCCGAAACCTCCTAAAATTTTTGTTGCGGGCTTCTGAGGCTTCTTCTGAGAGCCTTCCGATTGGAACAATATCATTATTGGCGATTATGTCTGCACCATGTATCAGCAACTTATGGACGGTAGATGACATATACCACCAATGATGATGATGATGATTGATTGATGATGTACCAGTCGTATAACTTTACGTACTTTTCTGCAGTTATGCGGGTATATTCTTTCAATCGGATAACATTGATTTGCTCTCCGGATGTTATTGCTTGCAGAATCACAGCAAATCTTCTAACAAGCTCTTCATCCAACCCTGTAATGGCTGCCGTTTTAGCGGGAGATTCGAAAAATCTTCTTGCTGTATTCCCGTCATTTGTTGTCCCTGAGCCTTGCTTTACAATATCAGTCAGAAGGTTCAGTTCATCCTTAAATTTGTCTTGAATATTTTTTTTTCTTTTTTCTAATTATGTCTTTGCTCATTTTCTCTTGCAGCCCACTTCTTAAAATCAAGTTTTTATGCTATATGCAAAAGACATTCCATTGTATTTATACGGGCATGTAACGATGACAATCCAAATTCCAAAGCTCTATCGGATACAGTCTTTGTTGATACACAATCCAAGCGGTTCATTTCTGAAGGTTTAGATAAACACAGGTAGCAGGTTGCGTTCGATCTAGCTTCTGAAAGGTACTGCAGATTTTAGCGTCAATCATTGTCATCTTCAGTTCATGAGTTACCTTATTACTGCTGCACTCAGTGGGGATAAGGGACTTAATTTCGTCATCCATATGCCTTTTGTGACTGACCACCATTTCTTCACTCTCCTTCACAAATGTAAATTGCACAGGACGGCAATATAACACTGAGCAAGATTTTGGATTCGTCCATATACTTTCATCTCCAGCATCAGCAGTCAGAAGTAAAGGCACCAAGGACATCATAAATATACTGGAATCTGGCTGGCTTTGGTTTGAAGAACCATCAAATCTCCACTTAGATATGAGCTTCAAATCTCTGTTTTGAACACGTTCTGGAAGAGTTTCAAGGATCCTCTTTACTCTAATGTCGAATAATGCTTGAAGCGTAATTCTTGCTGATGAATCCGGTACAGTCAGTGATTGCTTCGAAGGATAACATTGTTGCTTTGCCTGTTACACTTTGTAATAAGACGCGTAAACATCTTTAGCACCTTCCCGGATAGTCACCTCTCGCAGCGTGATGTATTGCCACTTAGAAAGCTTTAATGAAAGGAGCAAACCTAGCGCCTTTTCTGGTGTAAAGGTAGTAATCTGAACTGCCTTCTTAAGATTTTCCTTAATTTTAGTAGCTGCTTCTGGATTTTTCAGCATATATTCAATGACAGATGCTATATCTTCACGACCATCTTCTTTTAAAAGTAATGCAGCTGAATATGCCACTTCAGTTGATTCTTTGCCCTTGTCAGAGAATCGTCAGACCTTCTCTTCTTTTGTTTACTTCCTAGATCCTCGAATGCTTTTCTAGGTCTTTTTGTCATAGTACCAATACCAATGGATGATGTCGATGGTTCTGGACTAATCACATGTCCGCTAGATCCTTGGTAATCTTCTTCAATTGATTGTGGCAAAACCAAATTTCTTGACACGCAATCCGGCCAAATACGATGAGATTTCTGCCATCTTTGTGAAGCAGCTCGTGCAAATCTTCGACAAAATTCGTCCAGCGGTACACGATCGTCAGTAATTTGATCACCTAGGCTATCCACCACTGCTCTGAATCATGATGAAACGAAGTACCTTCACCTCTCAGAATAACAAACAAGTCTAAGTTCGTACGTAGACTTTCCATCGTAAGTATATAACGGTCACGGAATAATAGTAGTAGTCCGAAAGTTTAGAATAAACTGAACTATTAGCTGAAAAATTGTTTATTTATATGTCTCCAAAAATCAAAAATGTAGGTGATTAGTAAATTATTTTTTCTTAATTACCCTCACTAACGATTATTCTAATCAGTTTTCCTAGCAAAAGCGTTAATGATGGTAAAGTGTTTATTGGAACTCATAATCCTAATTACCTAGTCACTTTTATTTTATTTTATTTTATTTATTGGGGACAAAAAACAGTTATACATTACAGCATTTACAAAAAGTAGTTATATTATAGGCGTAAAAACGTATAACCCACACTATTGTCCACGGATTGACATCGGAGTATGAAAATGAACGCATGTTATATGAAAAACAAAAAAAGTACAAACAGTTTATACTGACGGATTAAAGGAAGCGGATGACAAGAGCATCAGTCTTATAGGCGACTAGCAAGAGATTGTGAAACTATTCTTTTAAATTGAGATTGCGACAGCGCGAAAATATCAAAATCAATGAATTGTGAGTTATAGGTTTCTAAAAGTCGGCGAAGAGGGGCACGCATCCCAGCCTTCGTTCTACAACGTGCAGTGTAGAATAGTTGAGGTGCGCGCACCTCCCGCCGAATAACAGTTCTAGGTACTACGTAACACAATCTATTCGAGAGCTCAGTACAATTAAATTTGTTATTGCATATGCCGTACAGCATCACAACCATGATCAGTGAACGTCTGGAATCCAAGCTCAATATCTTATATTGCCTTAGCAAATCTGCATAGGGAATCCTTGTACGGAACTTTTCAGAATAGGATAATAATTTATAATTTGTATTGTTGAATGCTAGTCCTTAATTAGGCCAGGAAGATAATAGTAGCTAATTAGTACTTAGTTTGTTGACTTGATGAATAAAATGAATAATTTTCGTTTTTTTTATTTTTTATAATTTTACTTAATTTTTTAAATTCTGCAGCAGTTACCGTTATGTGTGGTATGTCAAAAAATCACAAATAATTAGTGTTAAGATCCCCTGTAAGGATATTACGGTTTGACTAGCAGTTCCAAATAAAATCGGATTTTTCATGCGAGTTTCATACAAATTTTCCGCAAAAAAAAAAAAACTCATTCCTTTATACGCCAATTTAATATTTTCGACTTATTAGAGCATGGAAATGGTTGGTAGAAGCAGTTCCCATCAAAAAAAGCGACACCCTTAAATTGATATCCCTAAGTCTATGAAAGTCGATTTTCAGCCCACCGTGCGGCGCGGCGCGCGGTGCTAATCCCATGTAACACAGTCATGCTGAATAGAGTTTGAGTTATATGCAACCCGCGAAACTATAAGCTGAAATTATTGCCTGGTCTGAGTAAACGTCTATTCAACTGTTATTCAAGCAATTTGGGAACATTTTTAAATGCTTTAGTCTGTATAACAGCGACGTAAAGTCTGGGTATAGCTAAGTAATGGCCCACTTAGCTTAGTAACATCTGAAAAAGAGCGTTCATCTCTTTTATACAGCTGCTATTTCATATTTATTCAGACAAATGCTTTGGATAGTGATATTCAGAAATTATTCAGGATTAAATTCATTTGCGTAATCATTTTCAAACAAAATTAAGAGTTATGTTGTAAAGTAGAAAAAAGTGATGTTTAATCTTGAAGTTTGTTCTGACACGTCGAACATAGTTATTTGCATTGAATAAAGATCAATAACGAGGTGCACGGTGTTATTATGTATTATAATTTATAACTATAAACCTGATACACGTTAAATATCACTGCGCAAATAGTTTTATCGTAAATAGCATATGAATTATCTCAACATTTTTCACGCGCCGCTTAGATAATCAAGTTTAGTGGTAGTAAATAAGACATTTTTTTTTTTTTAAACGTTGCCCCACTCTACGAATTTCTCCTGTATCGTGGATGCGTTTACAAACATTTAAACTAACATACACAAACAGCCAGACCCGGAACAACTACTTGTAGATCCTAGATCATACAAATATTTGTTCCGTGCGGGAATCGAACCCGCGACACGCAGCGCAGCAGTTAATCGCTTAACCACTGCGCCAACCGTGCCGTCAAATAAAGACTTAGAAGTGACAAAAATACTTAGAATAAAACAGCTAATGCTAATCTTTCAAAAATCATTAAATAAATTATATATTGTATTTTTAACTGTAATTATTTACTAAAATGAGGCATTTGATATACATAATGATTCAATAATTTACTTAAAAATAAGTTTTAATGACGATTCATTATAAGCTGGATAAAACCTCTCCACGCAGGTATTTTAGAGCATAACTCTGAATCACAGTCACGCCTTTCTAATTATTAAAGTTTTATTTGACAAATAGTGATCTGGCAGTACAAATATCTGAATAACACTTGAATAAACGTCCTTAATTTAATTAGTACCCAAAATAAATCTGTATCAAAATCAAAATATTTGATTTCACATAAACCTACATGGGCACTTATGAAACGTCAGAAGCTAGGTGCACGGTTCCAATTAGACGTTTCCTATGTAAAAGAGCCAACAAGAAACTCTACGGTTACTCTTTTTAAACATCGGCTTTACAATATTATCAAATAACAGTGATGATAGGTATGGGAGGACACAGTGTAGGCCTTTCAACAATTACCAGGTACTTAACAAAATAGAAAAGTGCCAACAAATCTACACTCTACTAGGCCTACAACGTTCTCACATTCACAAAATATAAAATAATCTAAGTATATAAAATATTAATGACATGATTGCAATTACAACTACTGTAACATATATGAATAAATATTATGTCCACAAAAGCCACTTATAAAGAATTGGAATTCGATTTGTAGGTAAATAATGTCAAATAATGAAAAGATTATGTCAAGGAAGAATATAAAAAAAAAAACATCGATATTTGGGAGCAGTTAATAGACATTTACATAGTTATGTTGTCTATGAGGTACCAGGGAAGCCACATGTACAGAAGCTAGCATCTGTAATGCTTCAGGCTTAATAACAACTGTGTTATATGTGGTATAGAAGTTATTACTAAGCTTTAAGAAAAATATTCAACTTAATATACTTTTACTAATCGTAATCTTAAAGAGTTATAAAGGCCGAAAGAGAATATTATTTAGAATTTGGCTATTTCAATAGCATTTACTCACACGTTATGGAGCTAATAGCTGTAAATATTTGCCAATTGATATTACTCAAACTTTCAGCAAGTCTGTGTTACTTGGGATGCCGTGCCGTGCTGTCGCCGTGTCTGTCAACAAACTTCCATAGTGATTTGATTCATACAACACTGAACCCGTGACTACACACGACGAATCAACCGTAGTTTTTCATGGCAAAAAACCTTTAGAAGCTTTGAAAGCTTTTAATTTGAGCATTTTTTTAGCTTTTAATGCATTTATTTTTTATAATTGTTTTTTGCCGTCGACAACGCTGTATGGTTCGAGATATTCTTTTATTATTAAAAAGAGGATTTTATTTAATAGGGTTCCACCCTCATTAACATTTACTTTTTGATTCATGAAACTGAATACTGTTGTTTATGTATAACAACATGTAGCGTATAAGTAATAAATGTAATAGTATAATACAATGAAAACAAACAAAAAAATAAAAATGTGATACATACCTGCTATGGTGCAAGGGTTGGGCAGGTTTTATGGTTTTATTTTTAGGTCAGTATATTTTAGAACAGGTACGGTCAGTAACAAAAGTCCATTACCTGACTGCCACTTTTACTTTAATGAAAATTGATACAACATGATTCGATAAACCGCTTTTAAGATTTAATACTTGTATATTTAGTCTGAACGGCCCAAACCGAATGGCCCTCGGCCCATTCGACCGTAAACATTAATCGTCTACGTTCCAAAGGACCGATGATATTTTTTTTTAACAAATTCCTTGTCATAATATACATCAAGTACATTCGGGTGCAAAAGTTAAAAAGTTGAAATAAAAGTTTTAATTTTTTCTTAGATTTGTATTGTATTAACCTTTATCTTCTTTAGAAAAACAATCAACAATTATATAAAATGTTTATGCAAGTTAAATTTGGAACTTAAATAGTTTTAAATAAAAATCAGTCTTATTTTAAAGAAACAAATCAACAAATTATAAAAAATTACAATTTAACAATAAGATTTATTAAAAATCGTGCTACCTGAAGTCGTGCCAACCGGTTATGAAGATGTATTCTGTTTATTTAGACGATTTCAAATAAGTAAATATTTAAATAGTTAAAATTCATAAACTATGCGACTATCACAATGTACCATTCATTCGCTTTGGGCCGTTCGAATAAATTCCCCATATTGTAAAAAAAATTCTTCTATAAATCTCGTCGTCGTCGTCGTTCGTCGTTGTTTTAAAGCAGAAGATTTAAATTAAATATTTTGCTTAAGGGTCCGTGCACGAAAAAAACTCGTTTTTATCAATTTCTTATCTAATTGTCAGAAAACTTGAAATAATCGAAACATTAAGTCTGTGTAACTATAAAAGTACAGTTTTCATGGTGCTAAACCATTCGTGTCAGTCACAGCAGCTTTTAATAGTTTCATCATTTTTGTGCTCTCCAAAGTATAGTTTATTTTGCCATTGATTTACTTAATGAAGATATTGTATAATCATTAAATAAAATTTTGATTATATTTCAAGGATAGCTGAAGACTAATTTGTGATTTTTAAATTTCTTGATATGATTTGCTAAATAATAGGAAAAATATATATTACTGACGAGGTTTAAAACAAAAATAGGTTTTTTCAATATAATTTTTCTGCTATATTTTGTATGGAAGTTGAAAAAAGTGGTTCCGCCACATGCAAGTAGACCATATAATGATGTTGATGATAATTTTTAATGTTCAAAATCAAAAGTAGTTTGTTGTAGAATGATGATCAAATATCAGTCTCGCGTCATTTTTCGGAAAACTTGTTGCAAATATTAGTGATTTACCGTGAGTACTTAATTTATTTGAAAAATCCCTTTCAGCCACATGCAAAACAAAGAACACGACTTTTCAAATCTCAAATAATTTTGTTTAAATTATGTTTCCCTTTCTCACAAACAATGAACAAAATTGATCAAAATCAGTCGATTTCGTGCACGGCCTCTATACTCAAACTCAAAACTCAAACTCCAAGCATTTATTTCAAATAAACCAATTACAGGCACTTTTGAATTGTCAAGGGGTCGGTCAGTCAGAGAAAGATGAAGCTAGTTGCCCATTCCAAAGCGTAGTAGGTTCCTATGGAGAATAACGGACAAGAAACTCCATGGACACTCTTTTAAAACAAAATATGGGTTACATCATTCATGTTAAAGTTATACATGTGAGAACAATGTAGAAAGTCGTGCACGTTAGAAGCGTCCGTAATAGAAACAATTCAAAAATTAAAATAAGCCGTGGCAGCTAAGAGGTGACCAGTCCCAACTGACAGCGCCCGCTCACGAACATGACACATGGATCAGCACCATTTCGCTCAACCATTTTGAAGGGAACTTAATGATCCAACACACACGCCACCACCAGCGAGACATTTGAGTGAGCATGACATACTCTCAGCCGCCAGGGCACATTCAAGTCAATAAAAGACATATTACCCGGTAAATGGTAGCTCTGTAGTACATAGTACTCACACCTGTGCTATGCAATTATATAATTCAAGGAGATTGAGTTTATACAATGCAAAAATAGTTTACAATCTTCAGCAGCTCCAATAATATTTTCAAATGCTAATCAATTAGTTTATGCGCCCTTATGGAGCAGGACCAGCATTGAGCCAAGCATTTTTGTCAGCGATGTAATCCCCCAACTTATAATATGCTTGGCTGCATAGTGTGCGTTTTTTACAAGTTTTAAATTTTGTTTCGTTCGTACTGAAGTGTTAATCGACTTTTGTTGCTGACTGGACCTTACTATGTTTTCACATTTTACATGATACTTTGGTTTGACATAATTATGCCTATATTTCAGAAAACCTCTTTAGGTTTTCAGCTCATCGATTGCAGCGCTTGAAAAATTCTTTGATGATAACCATGGGATGCCGCTACACTCAGAGTGGCCTCTTAGAACACCCACAGGAAGAGACAGGTGATCAGTAAACCAAGAGGTGTTCCTCTTGGTGTACTTAACGCCTATATCTCTTAATTAAAGGAAGTCATAAGAAAACATTCTCACATCAAACCTTGTCCCACTTTCCATCTAAAACGTCGGACTACATTCAAAGCTATGATATATTGTATGAGCTTGGATATTACATCCTGTTTATTTAGACCGACAACCGAAAGTACCTATGTAATATCAATAAAAATAATAGCATGATATAGCCGAAACGGTCAAAACAGGCTCCAAATAGCAGGATAGTGCATTTCCAGTAAAACTTGTTAAAATAGATTACCTGACCAATGACTAATCTGAGTTCCGAGGAATTCCGTTATCTTCGGCTAAAATGATTGGTTTTAATACTTATAAAGATAAACAAAATATTATCAGTTATCAGCTAGCTACTGATAAGCACTAGGAACTCCCACGAATGATCAGTCATCTCGCTTATCAGCGCTGATAACGATACTGTCATACTAAAGTTATAATACTCGTGTCACAGATTACTCGACATCCCATATATTGCGTCTGTCACATGGGTTTGCCGGGATAGTGGAAGTTATTATTTTCAAATAAAATGAAATGACCAGGCATACAATTTCATAAAAATTAGTTTCAATCTCAAACTCAAACTCAAACGTTCACGTCAAAACTTTTGAATTATTGACGAGTCGGTAAGTCAAAAATTTGAAGCTAGTTAGATTATTGCAAATAGTGGGTTCTTATGATGAAAAACGGGTAAAAAACTCCATGGAGCTTCCATTGAGAGTCCTTTATTACAAATGTAAGTTACATCATTCATTAAAGATAAAGATAAAGATATATTTATTTTGTAAAACATGAGTACAATATTTAGGTCTTATATGTAAGTTAGGTAGCTACATGTTTTGCCATATATGGCGTACAAAATTAGTCGCACTAAGCAGACAATACAATAAAATAGAATTTAAATTAAAATGGCAAAATTCAAATAATACAAAAAAAAAAAATTTGAAGCAACACAAAGAGAGAAAAAAAAAAAAAACAATGTAAATATCCAAACAATACTAGAAACATAATTAAATAATAATGTCATAGTCCAAACAAATACCAGAAATAAATTAAAATCACAATGTCAAAAAAATTCAAAGAATTCCAAAAATAAAATTAAATCATGTCAAAATCGAAACAAGACCAGAAATCAAATTACGTCATAATGCCAAAGATTCAGTTACATTACACCAATAGGAGATACAAAAATAAAAACGCACGATCAGACTTCTAAATAACAATGTCATTCAAAAATACCCCTCAGGGAAATTCCCTTCAGGGAAGGAATCCCTGAAGGGAGTTTTTAAATTTATTTATAGGCATAGATTTAATAATGTCAGGTATTTTATTATAGCTTATTATTTTCCGAGTGACTAATAACTTAAAAGTCGACTAAATGTTTGCAACAAATAAAATAACTTGCCAGCGATTAAATATTTTCGCGACTATTATATTATGTAAGGTTCAAAATTAAAGGTGTTATAAAAACTAAAAACTAGCAGCTGCGTTTAGGTAGCAAATAAACTATACCAGTCAAATAAAATATTAGGCGAGGACTTGGCGACTAATAATGTTAGTAGGGTGGCAAAGATAATATATTACCAACTATTACTATTACTATTTTCTTTAATAGAGCGGTAACGGAACCACTAACAATTAGCAAATTTTTATACTGTCTCCCGATTGGCCGGTTTCTATTTTCGGACACTTTATTAAAAAGATGCATATTACATTTAACGAAAACAGCCACATCGAAAATATAAGCATTTTGAACTGAGTGAAATAGGTTAGGTTAGGTTAAAACTGTGACCAACCACGCGCGAGCCGAGCGAGCGTAGCGAGCGGTGCCGCGGCAGCGGCCGGCGAGCGCTACTTTCAAGTTGCTAGCAGAAATGTTTTTACCATTGTCTAATTATCAAAGTAGAAAATAGGCTTTCATAAATTATACAATGAGGTATAAACAACCTCATTGTATAATTTATGAAAGCCTATTTTCTACTTTTTAACCGCCGTCAAGTTGTCGCCTAACAATAAATTCAGTTGCTACACCAAAAAATCACTGCCAATTTAAATTTCAACAAAGCTACTTTATACTTAAAATGTTACTTCACTGTAAACTGCCAACCTATTATTTTTGCTACCCATTTTAATTATTTTTAAAACCCTATCAGATTAGATTGTCGCCGCGTTAAATACATGCCTTTTATTATAAATATTTGGAGCATTACCGAAGAAACTCTTTTTCAATAATGCAGTTTTGCATTTATACTGACATAATAAGTTTTCATATTGGGCACGGATTGGTGTTCTCTTAACTGATGAAAATTTTCCAAATAAATGTTGATTCGCTCTTACAAATATTGCAGTTTCCAATATGTACAAAGATGGCAACGTTAGTATTTTATATTTTTTAAAGTAAGGAACGCAGCTATCCGTCGTTCTTAGACCATACATCGATCGTATACATCTTTTCTGCATCCTGAATATGAGTTCCCTATTTGTTGATTGTCCCCAAAAAACAATACCATATGTCAGAAATCAGAATAGATGCGACCAATCCATGGTAAGCTGTTAATAAAGTGTCACTATTGACTTTCTATAGATCGCCGTGCACGCTTAAAGAGGTCCAGGAAAAAATAAAATGTCCAACACAATTCATCTTATTTCTTAGGTTCGATTCTCCGAACGGGCATTGTTATATTGGATTGTATTTGATAAATAGCATTATGTATACCTCCAATCGTATGACACTTTAGTATAGTAGTATTGTATATTCATACTTATTATATGTGTACCTGCTAAGATACAAAAAGTTATGGTTTGTACTCTTTTCTCTATTCTTGTCACACATTATATCTTCTTTTTCAATGCTGTTCGGTTCTATTAATAAAATAATACTTTTCTTAATATTCTTTTAATAAGATCTTTCTTACAACAAGTAGGTATACTTACTTTTACTTACACTTACTTTTTAACTGACTTCAAAAAAGCTTAGGAGGAGGTTATAATTTTCTTCTATGTTTCTTCGTCAATTGTAGACTGATTTTGAAAACTATTGGTAGAGGTAGCTTACGCGGAGGTTTCGTATAAATTTTATTAACTTCGCTTTGGCTGTTTTTGAGTTAGTTTCGATAATACCTACGTATTAATTAATCCACTTTGTATATCTTGATGATGATCCCTGTCACTGTTGTTTACGTAGGAAATAGTAGTATGTGGGCTACCCCACAGGTACCATAACTGAAAAGAGAAGTTTTTTTTTTTTTTTTGTAAAATTGAAGTACAAAAGTTTTTCTAGAAATGTTTTATTTAGATTACGGGAGAGATTTTGATTTTGTCTACTTTTATCAAAGGTATATCCCACTTAACACCCACACACACACCCTCACACACACGCACACACAAACAAAAACTATCTTGATTAGATAAGCCATACATAGTGAAGTACCAATGGTTGTACCTGCGCCGAAGCAGTGTCAACTGACAGTGCTTATCTATTATCAGACAGGATATCACTGAAACTATAAATGGATATTTTTTTAAAGAATACCTTGAATCTAATTTAAAAAAAAAACGGTTCTTTTAAAATATTAAACATTTTAGTGATTTAAGAAAAAAAAAAAAACTTTCCTGATAACTTAATCACACTCTAAAGTAATTTTAGTTAAATAACGGCAAAAAAAAAACAAAAAAAAAAACAAACGTATGAGAAAATATGCAGTGGAGTAATTATGTGTTGTTGTGCGTGTTAGTGCATGTGTGTGCATGTAAGAGGGCGCTGGTCGTGTTCCCCGTCGCCAGCCGCAGTCACACCCTGCTGGGAGACCACCTCGTCACCACCCTGCTCAATGGAGGACACAATGTATGTGTCTATTGTTACTAAGTTACTGTGTGTTAGTGCATGTGTGTGCATGTAAGAGGGCGCTGGTCGTGTTCTCCGTCGCCAGCCGCAGTCACACCCTGCTGGGAGACCACCTCATCACCACCCTGCTCAATGGAGAACACAATGTATGTATCTATTGTTACTAAGTTACTGTGTGTTAGTGCATGTGTGTGCATGTAAGAGGGCGCTGGTCGTGTTCCCCGTCGCCAGCCGCAATCACACCCTGCTGGGGGACCACCTCGTTACCACACTGCTCAATGGAGGACACAATGTATGTACATATCTATTGTTACTACTGTGTATTAGTGCATGTGTGTGCGTGTAAGAGGGCGCTGATGGTGTTCCTCGTCGCCAGCCGCAGTCACACCCTGCATGGAGACCACCTAGTCACTTGCTCAATGGAGGATATACGCAAGTACTGTTAACTTTTTACCTAAACTTAATTATTTTACTTTTTATATGCATGTATCAAACTGTGTCTTTAATTAATGTAATTGGTTTTGAAATGTCTTAGTTATAGAATATATAAATAAATTATGTATGTGTGTTATGTACCTAACGGACATAGATTTACCTGAATTGTAAGAACCATAATAGCATTAAGGCTCGTACAGACTCGCGCGATATCGCGGCCGCGACAGGCACCGACAAAGAAATTGTGCTACTAGTGTCGCGTCGCGCCTGCGATATCGCTCTAGTCTGTACGAGCCTTTATCCTATACAAATTGGTCACTATACGAAAAATTCCGAAAACTTGATCATTCTGACTTTTCTTTTATTTCCTTTGCTGTATTGGCTACTATTTCAACTCTTCTAATTGCTCGTAAGCCGGATGCAAGACTACACTACACAAGGTCGAGGTCAATTCGATCCGACGCTGCAATAACAGAGTTTAATGAAGCGTTACAGTAACGTTATTGTGAACCTTTTAATTTGTAACATTTTTTAAATCACCAAAGAAGATTATTGTAACTTGACTGGATGACTTGATGGTTACGTCCAAATCTTTGTTGAATCGTACTTAGCTACCATAGATAGTCATAATTCATCATCATTATCATTTCAGTTTAAAGACGTCCACTGCTGGACATTGGCCTTCCCCAAGCACCGCCACTTCGGCCTGTTCTGTGCTTTCCGCATCCAGCGGATTCCTGCGGCCTTCACAAGGTCATCGGTCCACCTAGTGGAAGGCTTTCCAACGCTACGTCTTCCGGTACGCGGTGGCCACTCCAGAACCTTTCGGACCCATCGGCGATCTGTTCTGCGACCCATTGGTCGCAGAACAGATCGCCGATTGAAAGAATTGCCAAACTTGAGTGGCAATGGATAGGGTACATTTATCCTATCCATTGCCACTCAAGTTTGGCAATTCTTTGAGCTATGTCGGTTACCATGGTTCTCCTGCGGATCTCTTCATTTCTGATTCGATCATGTAAGGAATTTCCAAGCATAGCCCTCTCCAGTACCCTTTGGGTGACTTTTAGCCTTCTATTAAGGCCCATTGTGAGCGACCACGTTTCAGTGCCATCGGTGCCATCACTGAAAACACGCACCGGTCAAAGACTTTCGTCTTGAGACTGAAACACTGCGGTAGTCGTAATTGCTTACAAATTTGTTATTAAGGTGGGGTTGTCGGCCACCCTAGCTAAAATAGATGTTGAGTATTACGGAGCAGTGGCCACCCGACCACCACATCCTGAATTAGATCTGCGGTTTACCTTCTACAGGTTTCTAACTACCCATAATTGTGTTACAGCTAAACCTTGAATTGTATGCGACACTAATATTGAAGTATCAGTGTATCGCGTACAATTCAAGGTTTCTAGAATTAAAAAAGATGCATCTATTTTATTCTTCGGTATACATATATTTTTCAGGTGACATACATAACGACATTCACACGAGTGAAGGCGACTGAGCGCCTCCGTGTGATTGACATCAACTCAGCTGCGGACGATAACACGGGTTTGTACTGCACGACATTTAGTTTATTTATTATTGTACACATAAAAGATAACTCAAACCTAAAGCAGACAGAGTCAGAGTCAGTCAGAAAGATGAAGCTAGTTGACCATTCTAAGGCGTAGTAGGTTCCTATGGAAAAGAACGGGCAAAAAACTCCACGAACACACTTTTAAAACAAAATATTGTTACAAAATATTGGTTCCATGTTTAAAATTATACATGTGAGAACAATGTAGAAAAACATGCACGTTAAAAGTGTCCGTAATAAAAAGATAAAAACAAAAACAATTCAATAATTTAAATAAGCCGTGGCAGCTAAGAGATGACCAGTCCCTTACTGTTGGCGCCCGTTCACGAACATGACGCATGGATCCTGCACCATTTAACTCAACCATTTTGAAGGGAACTTAATTATTGTACACGCACGCCACCATCAGCGAGACATTTGAGTGAGCATGACATACTCTTAGCCGCCAGGGCACATTCAAGTCAATGAAAGAAGTACCCAGTAAATGGTAGCTTTATAGTAGGTACATAGTGCTAAACACATTTGTGCTATGCAATTATACAATACTAAGAGGTT
The DNA here is from genome assembly GCA_947523025.1 of Dryobota labecula. Taxonomy (NCBI): domain Eukaryota; kingdom Metazoa; phylum Arthropoda; class Insecta; order Lepidoptera; family Noctuidae; genus Dryobota; species Dryobota labecula. Next base: position 27,044,196 of record OX383292.1, on the reverse strand, counting down.
GAATTAATTTTTCGATCCTTGTTAGAACACCCATTTTTACTTTTAAACCGAGTGAATTGACACCATCTATTTGAACTTGCTGTTTATCATTTAAATAAGATTTTACTTAACTGCGCACACGTTTACCTAGTCCGTAATGCTCAAGTTTCAAGAGTAAGGTTTCGTGATTGCCTTGGAGAGGTCACAAAAATTCCTATGGAATCTTGTGCCTCCTCCCACGCTGTAAATATCTGTTTTAATACGGTAACACCGGCAGCAATCGTACAACGTCCTTTGGTGAAACCATATTGCTGACCGTATAAGATTTGGTTGTGTTAAAATGATTAAGCATTTGATTGAGCATTACCTTTTCGAACACCTTGCTGAATACCAGCAACACAGATATTAGTCTATAATTTTTGGTATCTTTACTGTCCCCTGATTTAAAAAGTGGTAAAGTTCACTCATACTCTATAATATGAGTACTATCATATAGTAAAGGGAGGATCCTCCGACCAGACGAGTATTGTGTCTGGTGGGCAACTGCCCGACGGTTGATGTCGGGATGTTGTATATATGCTAGTCGCGCAGTAAACTCTGATAGCGCGATACAGGATTAAGTGCGGTAAGTTGAAAATTACAGCCGAGGCGATATTGCTAGACCGAGCCGTAGGTGAGGGCTACAAGAAAGCAGAGGCTGTAATTATCAAAGCGCACGTATGTCATACGACGTTTAATAACATATTTGCGAGGAAATAAATAAAACTCGCACTTTCTTAATCGAATAAATCTTTAATCACTTGTTAAAGCAGTTAGAAAAATTTGGAAAATTGATTATTACGTTGCCAGTTGGCATTTTTAAAGTTGTCAAGTTATTATTATTAGTTACAATTTCACCAGTCTCTCTCTCACTCTCTTGAGTGAAAGTAGGAGAAACGAGACCACAGAGTTCTGCAGTCAGTGGCGCTGCCTCTGAGACTTGTGGCGGTTTCGAATTAATAAATTCATCATTACTTGACGAAATTTTCAAATAAAAACAATACAGCGAAAAGAAAAAGCGCGCGGAATAATTTGTACTTATTCACAAATTAGCGATGCGCGCACATCAGCGTTTTTTTTTTTTAAGGAAAAGGCACGAAAGCAGCCAGTATTACTAATAAAGTAATTTTTTTTTTGTTTTTGTTATAGATAAATGGATGTAATTTATTGTCAAAATTAATTAAATTAAAGAATTAAATGTTTATTTTTTATATTTTATTTAAGAAAGTTAATTTTATTCATAAAATGTTGACCACTTTTCTGTCATAATAACTATTTGCTAAGATTTAAAAAAGTACCGTTCGTTTTAGACGGAGCATCTTGATCAACCGTACGTTTTACCTTATTCTAGAGAAACTCGTGCGTTTTACATTACAATAACGCCCAAGTACGTAATGACATACATTACGATATTGAAATTGGTGAAATAAGAGACCCTTTACGAGCAAATGTGTTATAAAAGGTATTTACAAGGCAGAGGTGAGTGGAAATGCCGAGAGGGGACGCCCTAGGAGAACATATAGTGACTTAATTGGTGATGTTCTTCAGAAAGGTCGGGTGCGTAGCACTCAACCGGCGTGATGACCAGAATGTAAACGAAGCAAAAGGAGTATGTAAGGAGCGTAGCAGGTGGCGCTCTATAGTTCTGCCTACCCCCAAGGGAAAAAGGCGTGAGTTTATTTATTTATTTAAACTTCATGTACAGTAGTGATACATAGGCGGACTTAATGCCACAAGGCATTCTCTACCAGTCAACCTTTGGGTTAAATATAAAAATATAGTGATAGGTGTTTATGTATGTATTTATGATAGGGTTTATACGTTTAAACTGAAATTCAAGCGGGCAGCCTGGAATGTTCGCTCTTAATAAATCAATTGAGACATCGGGTGAGGAATTTAAAGATTCCGTCGTTCTAGGTGGTATATTAGTGAATAAATGTACAAATTCTTGAGCTACTTCTAAGTTAGAGCTAATGGCACCAAGTGAAGTATCCAATGTGTAATATGTTTCGTATATTTTTATTTATAACTTTCCAAACAGTTTTATTTTATTGTCAGCTGATTTGATCTTGTTACTAATTTACAGGGCTTTAGCTATCTTGCAGGTATTTCAAACAAATTTAGAATATATAGCAACATTTTTGTTGAATGTTTTAGTGTTAATGAAAGGCTTGAACAATAAATGAATTAAAATAAGAATATTTCAGAGACTGGTAAAATGTTTTAGAAGGCATAGTCGGCCACGTAAATGCTTTGTCACCCTAAAGTTGAAAATCATCTGCAAGTCTTAAAACGACAAGGTTTGCCTATGTGGTAGACATAGTTTCAACCTTAGTGAAGTTTCAATTTACTGAGCCAAATCAAAACCGTAAACTGTCATTTAAATCCAAATTAGGTTACAATTGCACAGGCGTCCCTCAAGGCAGTATTTTAGGCCCCCCACTTTTTCTGATATACATCAATGACCTGACAGAAGTAACTGATCATCCCTGCATACTCTTTGCAGACGATGTGGCCGTAATTATCCCTAAAAATAAAGAAAACTATAATGAGGAAATAAATAATACCGTAAGCAAAATAATGACGTGGATGGAAAGAATAACCTTAAACCTAACATAGATAAGACCAAATATGTACAATTTTGTAACAAAAACTGGAATAAAATGGATTAAACATCACATATAAAGATAAACAAATACATCAATCAGATAGTATGACTTTTCTCGGGATAGATCTAGATGAGAGGTGTTCCTGGATTAATCATATTGATAAGATATGTGGAAAACTTAGTAAGTTTGCTTATGTTCTATGGCGTTTATCTAACCTTACAAGTAGACAAGCCACATTACAGGCTTATCATGCATATGTTGGTTCAATACTGCGTTATGGTATACTGGTATGGGGAAACTCGGTGCATCTCGAAAGAGCTTTCATTGTACAAAAGAGGTGTATACGTGCGATTTGTAATGTAGACCCTCTTACATCCTGTAAACCACTGTTTGGTAAACTTAGAATACTTACATTAACAGGTATTTATATTGAGGAAGTGTGTAAATTTACCAAATCTAAAGAACATAACAAGATTCCTAATCAAATCAAAGAACTTCCAATGATCCGCTTCAGAAGGGCTTTACGTAGTTGGTTAATTGAGAAATCCTTCAATAGTATAAAAGAATTCTTTCAATTTAAATTAAAATGATCTAATTTAATACCTACCAAAAATTTGCATGTCATTATGTTATGATTAAATATGTTAAGCTACATTATACTACCATTGTTAAGAACTATTGTAACCATATTTATCTGCAAATAAATCTTTGACTTTGACTTTGACTTTGAGAATTGTTGTAAAAAGTGATAAAGCAATTAGGAGGTCGAAAGTTATTACTTGCTAAACAACCTGTCAGTGGCGGTCTACTTACGTATAGAGATTTCAATTTTCGTCCAGAACCCCGGAGTATCTCTCGCCTGTCCGAGCTGGCGTCGTCCCGCCTCCCATCGCACCAGTTCCTGTTGGAAGGCACTAAGATAGCAGAACGTGCGCTACGTCATGCTGACGTGCAGATGATGCTCAAGGACACGGCTAAGGGCTTCGACGTCGTGGTCGCCGAGTGGTACTACAGTGGACTGTTGGCCCCGTAAGTGTTCAAAGGCCAAACTACCAAGATCCAGGCAATCTTAGATCGCAGCTCAACTTACCCTTATATCCAATAGTAGGTACGGCTTTTTACCACCTACAATGCTGATTGTCGATTTTGGGTAAAGAAAGGGTCGTAGGCGAACTTAAAAAGGATTAATTTATGAATCAATAGGTGACTTTTCAGTTTGATGGTTAAAAGTACTTAAAAGCCTCCACATAAACTGTAGATATACATAGATTGCAATAATTCAAAATCTATGTTCTTTCTAATCAGAGCATAATAAAACCAAGCGCACAAAACAGAATGGGACAATCGAGGAATGGATTCCAATCATCCCAGTCTGAGATTATACGAACAATGCAGCCAAATAAAAAGATTTGTCATTATATTGTCGATAGCTTTCAGTCCAAATCTTAGTCTTCGTCGAGACCGGCACAATAGATTAGCGGAGAATATAATGAACATAATAATAATAATATATAAATGCGACGACTGATAATGAACCGACGTTTTGATGAATTAACTGTAGCGTTTAGTGAATTAATCAAAGCATGATAGATAGATAGATAGATAGATAGAAAAGTCAAAAGTCAAATCATTTATTTCAAATAGGCACGAAGATGCACTTTTGAACGTCAAAAATTACATGAATAGTTAATTGATTCTAGTTGCGCCTTCCAAAATGTATGTATGGAGAAGAATGGGCAAGAAACTCCATACTTACTCTTTTAAAATGTTAAAAATAGTTTGTATACATTAATTAATAATTATAGGTGAAGACGATGTACCTAGAATAATAAAAGTAAAAAAAAAAATACTTACCACAATTGGTAAAAAGAATGAATAGTGAAGTAATGACAGAAAAAATAATAAATGCGATAGGTACATGGTGCTCACATATTTACAAACATTGTTCATGATTTCCCAAAAATTAAATAAACATATAATAAGTCAGTGTGTGAGTTAAATTTATATTAATCACAGAACATAAAATTAATATCATAAAAATTATAAATTATACAGTTAAATTAGCAACCAGTTTGATTTTGTCTAGACTCTAAATTGTCCTATGGAGCAGAACCAGCATGTTTCCAAGCATTCTTATCTTGGATATAATCCTCTAATTTGTAATATGCTTGTTTACAAAGTGTGCTTTAATTGAGTTTTAAATTTTCTTTCATTTAATTGTAATATATCAGAAGGTATTTTATTGTAACATTTAACACAGTACCCCATAAAAGATGTATGTACATCGATTTAGAATACTGTATGTACTTTAGATAATCTGAAAAATGGTTGGTCTATTTTATCTTTATTTCTAGTATTAAAATTATGCCTATCACTGATTTTATTAAAAAGATGTAGATTTTTTCTTACATACACAATATTTTCATAAATGAATTGGCAAGGTACCGTCATAATATGAATCGTTTTAAATAGTTCTCTAAGAGATTCGCGGCGATGTAGATTATAAATGGCTCTGACAGCCCTCTTTTGTAAAATAAAAATGGATTCAATGTCGGCAGCCCGACCCCACAGTAAAATGCCGTACGACATAATGCTATGGAAGTAGCTAAAATAAACCAAATGCGCGGTTTCTATATCTGTTAACTGTCTTATCTTTCGAACAGCATACGCGGCCGAGCTTAGCCGCCCCGCATGAGACGTTATATGAGGTCCCCATTGTAATTTCTCATCTAGCGTAATTCCTAGGAAAACCGTTTGATTAATAAATTCCAGTTTTTCTCCGTTCAATATGATGTCACATTCGCTACTTTTAACATTAGCTAACTTAAATCGAATGCATTTGGTTTTTGTATTTTTATTTAGTACCAAATTATTTACGGGTAACCAATTTTGGACCTGAAGAATAGAGTTATTCACGTCATCAAGTTTTTGTAACCGTCGATCTATTTTAAAATTCAATGATAATGTCATCTGCAAATAACACCATCTTCGGTTGATTTTGAAGTAATTGGGGTAAATCGTTAATGTAAACTAAAAAGAGGAATGGACCCAATATCGAACCTTGAGGAACGCCCATTTTTATTTCAGACCCTAATGAGTTTACGCCGTTTACCTGACTTTAACCTAGAATATGCTATTTATTGTACATGTACACCAAAACTGTAACAAAGTTAATATAAAATACCATTAATTTAAGGGGCGTAAAGCCCCGTAGTAATCTGCTTAGGCGGCTGATGATAGATAATGTAGCTCCTAATCCACAGTCTTATTGTCATTTAAAACTAATTGTTAAACGTTTCCAGGTTAGCAGCAGTGTTCGACTGTCCCCTAGTGTGGTACAGCTCCGTGGACGCCTCCTGGATGAACCTGCAGCTAGTGCACGAGGCCAGCAGCCCCACACTCTTCGTAGACCCCATGACTGCTGCCGTGCCGACCTTTCCGCCCAGCTTTGGGGACAAGGTCTACCGCATCGGGAGACAGGCCTACTTCTCCGCCTGGGTATAGTGGGTATACACCTTAGACATGTCACTGTGATACTTGTGTTGTTATGTGTGTAGCCAGGAATAGGCTAAACCTTCGCTTTCTGTGAGCATCGCCAAAGGGTGATAAAATATGTGCTAGGTATAACGTTGGCCAGTCATTTACGACAATGGGTAATGCCTACGTGGTTTTAACAAAACATTTTATATTATGTAGTGTCAATTCATTTGTATATTCACGTTCTCGGAAATGTTTCCTCAGTACCGGTCATTTTGAGATCAGCCCTAACATTAAAGATGTAGATTGCCTTTCATAATATCGATGGTCATACGTTGACTATGAGTTTTCAACGTATGACCATCGATATACCCACGTTTTTTCGCAAAATAAGTTATGTACTTACATTTTTTTTTTTAGTAAGTGCCAAATCTTCCTATAGATAACTCGTAAAAATGTCACTCAAACAATTTATGCCACAGTTGACAACTCACAATTAACAGCAGTGCTATTCAGTAACCATCTCACAGTGAAAACTTAGGTGAAGTGAGCGTGGAGTGAGCTGTCAATAGTGTCAACCCCTAGCATCAAGTAGAAAAACAGCTCACTTCAAGCTCACTTCACCTAAGTCTTCACGGTGAGATTTTGACTGAATAGACCGGCAGGTATCAACTTGAGCTCATTAATGCGCGAGTTACGAGGTGTCAACGCAAATGCAGTTCGCAATAAATCATTGACAGTAATGTTACGGCGCGAGTTTTAATTTTTTAATAATAGTTTTATATTTAATTACAACTTTAAATACGTTTATTTATTTCCGAAAAGTGTCCCTGGTGGTATATCGGTAAGTTTTATTTTTTTATTTTTCTATTTTTTTCAATAAAAGCTCACTATTTAAATTTTAAGCCATCCTATCATTCATACCTTAATGTAATACTAATTAATGAGAATTATTGAGTTATTCAATTATAGGTAATAATCATAATATAAACCTTTATGTAGCTATTTGTATTAATTTAATTATACGCACTGATTTAACTAAAATCTAATATTTGCTTCGGCTTGACTTTAGTATCCAGTGGCACGAAGTGAGGGGTGACAGTGGTTAGGTGGTACAGGTTGGGTCCCTGATTAAAACGTTATCACTCTTATTAACAGAGAATGCATATTTTTCGAGAAAAATAATAAAAATGTTTCTAACCTCAAATCAGAAACAGTGTAACGAAACGTTAAAATGGGCGATTGACAACCAAATCTGTACCAGTATATTGTCTGTGGTGTAAAATGTTGTGTAAAATCGTTGAAACGGAACGTAAAAAAGAACTGTGTCAGTGTCAATATTGTCATTTGTTTTTACCCACTTTATGGTTAGAATAGGTCGAATCTGTCCCAAAATCGAATCGGGGCACCCCGACTCCACCTAGTTCTTTTGGCTGTACCCTAGAGTGTATTTAAAAATCCGGAGGCGCAGAGGGCGGGCAGCCCCCGCCCGCTGTAGGCACCCGTGCGAGCCGTAGCGGCTGAGGCTGGTCGCCGTCGCCTAGCCGAAGCTGCGGAGGTGAGCATGGGTGCCTATCCTTTGTTACGTAAGGGCGAAGGGGCTGCACTTCCCGCAGCGCCGGAGACGTGCAGAAGCAACTTTGTTTTGAAAACAAAGTTAGTAAACAATTTTTGAGGTTAGGTTAAAATAATTTGTTTTTTTTTTCAAGAATGGTGCGTCCTCGTTTTATAGGTTTTCGTTCACTCCTATAAAACGACCCCCATACCCCTTCCCCTCGTTTTCGCGCCACCAGATACTAAATTTTTACCGACATCATCATCATCTTCCTGCCCTTGTCCCATGTTACTTGGGGTCGGCGCAACACGTTCTCTTTTTCCATTCCCCCCTGTCAACCGTCACTCTATCATTCACTCCCTTCTCTTTCATATCATTCTTCACACAGTCCATCCATATTTTTTTGGGCCTTCCTCTCCCTCTCCATCCATCTACAATTATCTTCATCACTCTCCTCGTCACATGTGTTTCCTCCCTTCTCATCACATGCCCATACCATGCCAAACGACGTCCTTTTAACTTTTCTGTCACCGGCGCCACTTTCAAACTTCCCCTTATATACTCATTTCTGACTTTATCCATTCTCGTCACTCCACACATCCATCTCAACATTCTCATCTCCGCTACATGCAATCTTTTTTCATCCGTCCTCTTCACGGCCTAGCATTCCGATCCATACAATACGACAGGCCTTATCACAGACTTGTAGATTTTTTCTTTTAACTTAAGGGGCATCCGTGGGTCGCAAGTTGTTCCTGTGACCTGTCGCTATTTCATCCATCCCGAGTTGATCCGGTGCATTACGTTGCGGTCTACTTCACCATCCCCTTGGACAAGCGACCCGAGGTACCGAAAGTCGGAGCAGATCGGTAAGGGCGTTCCGGCGAGAGATATGGGCACGGAACTGGACAGACCGCCAAAATCACATAACAGGTACTCTGTTTTGGTCCGACTCAGTCTTAGGCCAACGGCCTTCAGTCTTTCCCACCACACCTCCAATCTGCTTTGGACCTCTAAACCGCTCTCGGCAATCAGCACAATGTCATCGGCGAATAGCATACACCAGGGAGCCTCTTCTTGGATATCCGACGTAAGAGCGTCTATAACCACCACGAAGAGGTAAGGGCTGAGTGCCCCTGGTGCATGCCGACAGCCACGTTGAAGTTGCCAGTAGTGCCTGCTGTAGACCGGACTTGGGTACTGCATCGACTGTATATTGCTCGAATCAACTGCACATACTTCCCTGGCACACATTTCTCCTTAAAGGCCCACCACAAAACCTCACGAGGCACTCGGTCGTACGACCGAGTGCCTCGTGAGGTTTTGTGGCCTTTTCGAGGTCAACAAATACCAAGTTTTTATGCACAACTCTGTATTTCTCGCACAACTGGCGGATAGCAAAGATGGCATCTGTTGTTCCCCGACCAAGCATAAAACCGAATTGGTTTTGCGAAATTTCACTCTCTTCTCTCAGTCGCCTTTCAATAACTTTCTCCCAAGCCTTCATACTATGTGAGATTAGCTTTATTCCTCTATAGTTGTTGCACTCCAGCACATCACCTTAGTTTTAAAAGATGGGCACCAGCTAACTGTTACACCATTCGTCAGGTATAGCTTCTTCCAGCAACAACTTATTGAAGATCTAGCTTTTGCCCGCGGCTTCGCCCGCGTGGATGTCGGTTATCGCATAAAAAAGTACCCTATGTCCATCTCCATATCCCAGGCTATATCTCAAAATTCTAACTTAATATTAATTTTAATGTGATTCACTATGTGAATAGAAACCGAAACAAATGATTTAATATAATAAAAGTACGTATGTTCTGAACGTGAATGAGTCTTTACCTAAAGATAACAAACACAAAATCAAAATACGAAATTTCACCCAAATTCTTAAAGCAATCAATTGTACCTACCAAATTACAACACGAAATAAAAGTGCGACACAAATAATAATTTTAAAATAATTCACGTAAGTACCAACAATGTGAAAACAAAATGAAATCCTCCGAAATGTCACATTATACACCGTTTGTGCTGATAAAACGCTTGAAATATTTAATGAACACCATTGGTGCATAACTTTTCTCAGGGCCACGTTCGCAATTGGACGCAATATTTGACATTTATTTTGTACTTGCAACACGATCTGGCTGTAGAATTCGATTAATCGACTTATACTTGACCGGTTGACATTTTAGCGGGAACACCACTAAACGAACGAAAACAAAGAAAAGAAAATACGTCTGTACTCTGTGGTCGTATGGCGGTGTGGCGCGGTGCTTAATGTAAACATTCATCAAGGTTATACGTGCGTAAAGTAATGGATTCAATGAGAAAACGGTTTAATCTTAGAAGAATCTTATACAGAATTACTGAGAAATAAGTGTAGATTTCGTATTGAGTGTTTATCGAAAAGTGATAAATATGTCAGTGAAAAAGTAACGAAAGTTTTGTAATGCACAAATTTTAGTCATATGGCCGCCGTGTTTAGTAATGTTTTTATGATAAATATTCTTGTATACTGTTTGAAATAAAAAAATACACATAAGTAGCTAGCTTATTTATCTACGAACATAATTAGGCTAATAGCTACTGATACTATAGCGTATTGTTATCGTAATCGTATTTCCAAGAGTAAAATTCGGCAAACAAATACCTACAAAAAGACAATAAAATGGATATAGTATGTTATCCTTAAGAGATAGACATATGCCATCGGGGACTTTTTTAAAGACCTTTATCATATACACAATTCCACCATACATTATTTTGTTATATCTCAAAGGGTTTAGACAGCGTTTTCGTTGAAAGCTCCCAGACGGCTTATTTTTTTCCGACACCTCCAACAAACATCGTTAATTCATACAAAAATGCGTACAGAAACTTAACAAATTATATACTAAAACCTTCCTAGAGAACCAAGCTATCTATTGGTGAAAACAGCATGAGAATCGGTGCAGCAGTTTTTGAGTTTATCGCGAACAGACAGACAGACAGACGCGGCGGAGGACTTTGTTTTATAATATGTAGTGATAAAGCTAACCACGTCCATCCATCTACCCGTAATAACTTCCATACTTCAACTGGTATTCCATCTGGACCTATTGCTTTACCATTCTTCATACCATTTACTGCAATTCTCACTTCGTCCATACTAATTACTCTCACTAACCCCTCATTTACTGGTTTATTCTCAAGTACACCATTCCAGTCATTCTCTTCATTCATCAGTCTTTCAAAATAGCCTTTCCATCTACCCTTAATTTTACCATCATCCGAAAGAACTATTCCAGTTTCATTCTTTATACATTTTATCTGACACACATCCCTCGTCTTTCGCTCTCTAGCTCTAGCAAGCCGGTATAGATGTTTTTGGCCTTCTGGACTATCCAGTGTGTCATAGAGCTTGTCCTGGGCTTTTGCTCTCGCTGTGGCCACAGCTTTTTTCTTTTTTTTTTGCTTTTTATATTTTTACCGACAGAAATATAAAAAACAGGAGAAGTGGTAAGGGGGCGTGTCTGTGTCCGCTCGCAATGATCAAAACGCTCGCAAAATAGGCAAATGGCGGTCTCCGCGCACTAGTGCGCTTTCGACCGTGATCGTGACAAATTATAAGAATGCTGTGTTGTTCAGTAATTTCTTGTAAAAACCGTAGCCAAAACAAAATGTTTGTACATCATGGAATTACTTACCGTAAGTTAGTACAAGTATTTAACTATATTTGTCTAAATCATGAAAAACAACAAGTCGTAAAATATTTCTTGCTTTTACTTCGTTATTTTAGTTTTCATACATGACAGCGACTGTATTATTTTTGCAATAAATACATTACTTCTTAACCACTACGTAAGTATGACGCTAAGTGACTGGACAACTATTTTGTTTTTAGCAAAATATTGTTTATTTATATTATATTATTATTTGTATACCGTTATTTTATTTTTTTATTTCAGGTTCCCCACAAAAGTTTTAATTCAACAATAAATGGAAGAATCGATAATTTTTCGATTAAGTCAATCATTAGCGTATATGTAAAATAAATGGCTTTTGCACAGCACAGCGATACAGCCCGATGTTTTCGTGTGAGTGAGTTGTACGGTGCTTGGTAAATGCGCGTTGTGTTTGATGCGATAAGGTTAATAATTGATTGTGTAGTAAGTTACGATTTATGAATTGCGAGTGTGTGCGCGACTTCGTATCTATTGCTTTTACTGAACTGCATATGTAGTTGTGGCGACTGGAAAGTACAGACTGGAGACATCGGGTTTCTTCAAATTTTTTGCTGCCGGGGCATATCTCCTTCTTTCTTATATCTATGGACATGGACATATCAACCACAATTTTACGGTTTATGAATATCTATACAAAAAAGTAAGATGTTATTGCTTTTCAGAAGTCAACTCTGATACTGAGGCATCAGTTTTTGTTAGTTGCATATAAGACTACCTACATGTTAAGATTTTCAACTCTGAAGGCGAATTTGTAACAAAGACTATCTTTATTTGGAGTGACGGTAGCACCTATCAAAATAGGAATGCAGTATTAGCAAATTCTCTATACAACTTTGCTGCTGTGAATAATGTGGTTATTTACCACAAATACATATCTAGAACCTGGACATACGCAAATGGAAGTGGATAGCGTTCATACTGCTATCGAACGTGGCACCCAAAAATATGACGCTATTTATGTTCCATCGCAATATGTAGACATAACTAGGAAATCAAGCAAAGATTCATACGACGTCAAAATGTTAAAATTTTGTCTTTTTCAAAAAGTTTGATGATCCAAAAGTGATGCGTTATGAAAGTATCAGGCCTGGAAAGAAAAAAAGGAGATGTCACAGATCTTAAAGTTTAATTGTACAAACCAGATGGCATTTACTACAAAAATAATATTTGCGACGAAAACTATTCTTTATTGCCAAGCAGGCCAACAAATATTAATTTGCTCATAACAACCTACAAGCAACTTTTTAAGGACTCGCCTAAACTTACTTCATGCAAATTTAATGACTTGCAAGCTCTTAAAACTGTTATACCTTCAGATTATCACTCTTTTATGATAATTTGCCGCACATGAAATTGTTTCAATCTAATAAAATTGCTTCTTTTTTTTTTCAATTTACAACTCGTTAGTAATCGTTGACTGCTCGTAAAGGCTCATACAGACTCGCGCGATATCGCGGGCGCGACTGGCACCGACCAAGAAATTGTGCTACTAGTGTCGCGTCGCGCCTGCGATATCGCACTAGTCTGTACGAGCCTTGACACGTTAATAGTGAGGTTTTTTTAATATTGTTTAGTCGTAACTGTTTGTGTATTGATTATTTAATGAAAAACGTATGTTGGAATTTTATTGTTTTAAATTATATCAATACATAATTCGATCCTATCAAAAACTTTTTGTTTTATTTATTTTCTCCTGTAAAATTTGACACATTGCAGTTACATGTTTTCAACCTTTGACCATCGATATATAGCACTGTATGTGAACCACAGCCCATAATTATAGTATATTACTAGCTTCTGCCCGCGACTTCGTCCGCGTTAAATTTCTTGTTCCCCCGACCCACCCCGTCGCAACACATTGCCTGCCCGTGCTTTTACTTCGTTTTCGCATAAACTTTCATTAAAAAAAAATGGTGTTCTAGTTAATAGGAATGTAATTCTTCCTCAAGAATTAGGCTGTAAAATTCAAAAAAAAATTTTCAAATCCAACTCATAGTTCCAGAGATTAGCGCGTTCAAAAAACAAAAAACCGGTCAAGTGCGAGTCGGACTCGCGCACGAAAGGTTCCGTACCATCCATACAAATCCTTTTCCTTACTAATATTATAAATGTGAAAGTAACTCTGTCTGTCTGTCTATTTGTCTGTCTGTCTGTCTGTCTGTCTGTAAGTTATGTTTTCACTCCTAAACCGCTGAACCGATCGTCATGAAATTTGGCAAAGATATAGCCTGAGATATGGAGAAGGACTTAGGCTACTTTTTTACGCGATAACCGACATCCACGCGGGCGGAGCCGCGGGCAAAAGCTATCCATACCAATATTATAAATGTGAAAGTAGCTCTGCCTGTCTGTCTGTCTGTCTGTCTGTATGTTACGTTTTCACGCCTAAACCGCTGAACCGATCGACCTGGGATATAGAGAAGTACATAGGCTACTTTTTTACGCGATAACCGACATCCACGCGGGCGGAGCAAAAAAACGGCAAAAAATCATGTCCGTTGTATGGGAGCCCCCCTTAAAATATTATGTTTTTCTGTTTTTTTGTATTTGTTGTTATAACGGCAACAGAAATTCATCATATGTGAAAATTTCAACTGCTTAACTATCACAGTTCATGAGATACAGCCTGGTGACAGACGGACAGACAGACAGACGGACAGACGGACAGCGGAGTTTTAGTAATAGGGTCCCATTTTACCCTTTGGGTACGGAACCCTAAAAACTAACTCTTCAGCTTTAGAATATTCTACCTCGCAGAGTTGATCACTATTTTGCTGCGGAGTTATTATAAAATAGTTATATCTCCTAAGATATTCATTGAAATTAAATGATGTAATTATTATTACTATTAAATTACTATTAATTATTATTAGCTATTTAACTTTGTTCAAAATTAAATACTTGTGATGAATAACGTATTTATTTGGATAAGGATTAATACCATGTTTATGAAAACTCCTTCGCAAATAATGCATTTATTTCGAACAAATTTGATTACCATAAAAAAGGTTATAGTGAGTCAATCTTAAAAGATAGACATATGCTGTCGCGGACGTTTTTTTAGAAAATTTAAAGTGGAACAATTCCATCATACATGATATTTGCGTAACTTAAACCGTTTACGCAGCGCACGCAACGGAAGCTCTCAAAAAGGAATATTTTTTCCCGTTTTCGCAACATTTTTCATTTATGCTCTGCTCCTTTTGGTTGTAGCGTGATGTTATATAGCCTATAATATTTCTCAATAAATGGACTATCCAATACAAAAATATTTTTTCAATTCCAACCAGTAGTTCCTGAGATTAGCGCGTTCAAACAAACAAACAAAACAAACAAACAAACAAACTCTTCAGCTTTATATATTAAGTATAGATATAGATTAGTATAGATGCGAACTCTATCGCCAATGCTATAATGGTCGTAGAGTCAATTCCCAACGGAGATAAAAGTTAAATTTGATGCTGTTTGTGAAAATGATAGTTTGGAATTGCAGTTGATACTAAATAGAGAACTGAACACGACTCGTGACTCGTGTTTAAATATCGATAGTTGTAAAGTTCGTCGTTACCCGCTTTGGTTGGTGATACTCGTAGGTATATGAATAAATCACTACAGATTCATTGTACCTTGTCATTTTTGAATTTGTAACGAAACATCCAATCCAATAATAAGTACGTAATTTGTTCAATATCTGTAAGCGTGCTGAATAAGTGATCAATACTCGTGCATTCTTTGTATAAGAAGAGGCCTTTGCCTTGTAGTGAGACAACAACTGGCTGGCATTGTTAGGTATTATTAAATACTGTTTCCTAAAAAATAATGTAACATTGTGTCAATTATGTATGGTCGAAATGTAGTTGCCTTGTGAATAAATAAATATCACTGTTCTGGTGCCAAGACATTGATGACACGTGATTGTATCTCACCGGAAAATAAGAAGTGCATAAAGATTGCCTCGTTCGCCAACCAGGGCACTGACCCACAAGAGTAATTGGTTTCGAGTGCATGAAGATATGACGTTTAAATTATTTTAAATTGCCATTAAATATGCAGACTGTAGTAATGAGTATGGCATTGTCGTTTATTGTAACGTCTGCTTAAGTGACAGTCGGCTGAAGTACTGGTACTCTAGGTACTTCAGCTTTTCTTTTTGTTAATATTACAAGCAATGTGTGATGATTGGATGAATGAGAACACTATTCATGACACAATTCACAATCACTATTCTAAAGCATGTACTAGGTATATGCCTAGTCGTCACAAGTCTCTATTGCCATAGCCCATAGTTTAGTATTCAATACTATCTGAAATCAAAAACAACAAAGACACGAGTACCTTCTTCACAGTTACATAACCTACTACGTGGAATCCCCCGCCTACTACGAGATCTATCAGCTCGCCATCCAGCGGCGCGGGCGCTCGCCTCCCCTCTACGACGAGCTGATGTACGATGGTGCCATGCTGCTGGTCAACTCGCAGCCAGTGCTGGGCCAGGGTCTGCCATTGCCGCACAATGCCAAGAACATCGGAGGACATCATATACAAGGATCTGATGCGACACTGCCAAAGGTGAAGTTACTTTTGGATAGGTACCTATCTGTTATTCTGGAAGTCTTGTCTGCGTTTCCAATAATTCTGATGTTGTAAATATTCTTTCAAATCTTTCCCAAGTTGGCATAAAGTATAGTATAAAACTAAGTGGTACCTACGTCATATATGTACTTAAATAATAAGTGAGTAGTAGTAGTAGTATGCTTGTTATCCGAAGCAACAAGTGTAAGTCAATCGAGTGGAAGGCATTGGGCGGATAAAAACATTAGAGCTCACAAGTCAAGCTGAAGCCATAAAGGTATAAAAATGTATAAATCTACTAGCTCAGTAGGTACAATAACGTAGTTTTATAATTATTGTTACATTCTTTTTTCTTTTAATATCGCTATTTGCCAAAAAGGGGGAATTAAAAATAAATTGTTGCGTGCGACACCATAGCGATACTTACCTATCATGCCATACCACGTCAGATTGGAATTCCTCGCCACACGGTACTAAAGAATACTGACGGTATCTCGCTTTATTGCACTTTTTACTATTTATTATTCGACGGCCGAAACAGTGTTGTCGACAGAAAGCCGTACACTCGTTATGTAGCAGTTATTCGTCCGAACAATCCCAGAAGAGCGCTGATGGGTGATACGCTTGTATCGATGAAAACATCGAGCTTTTTACGGAGGATTTTCGTGTACAATGTAGTAGTCGCGTTTAAAAGCTTCACCTCGTCTCGACGAAGAACGAAAGAAAAATGAAGACGTACCGGGTGGCGTGTGCTCTTAATTGAACCGCCTGAACCATGGCCGTGCGTACTTTAGCTTCTCGAATGAAATAAATAACATAAATTCAATGGATCAGATAGCCCGTGACCCCATTTCGTTACAGAACTCAACCATTTTATAGTAGAGTGAGCTAGTGCGGTAACTCCATCATAAACGTTATATTGCTGACGTTTAAACCAGACGCGATTTAACTTCTATTTCAGACGGAGTCAATTGAAATGTTCTCGTAAAAGACAAACTTTAAAGTGGGGTTTGTGGAATATTTTGAGCTAAACCTATAAAAATGTCTCATCACCCTTGTGTATACAGAGGGGTAGGTAGAGATTTATAGTTGTATCCCCATCATTATATGGTAAGATTGAAAGCTTTAAGGCTCGTACAGACTGGTGCGATATCGCGGGCGCGACGCGACACTAGTAGCACAATTTCTTTGTCGCTGCCTGTCGCCTGCCCGCGATATCGCGCGAGTCTGTACGAGACTTTATTTGTTGCAGGAACATAAGTGCGTTGGGTTATATTATCAGGAACTTTATCACGCACTCATTCCAAACTCAGCCTACTGAATACTACTGATGGAAATCAGCATAACCAAATATAATTTTACAAAAATAGACACATTTTAAGTTCTCTGTTTTTCTATAATATAACAGTCTAAACATTATGATAGGAATCTTGGGTTGAGAATAAAACTCAGCTGTTTTAAATAAACCTATTCGCTTCATTAAGCCATTGTTTATGTAAGAGTTAGGTACCTGAACGGAAATTATGAATATTCATAATAAATTCATTTACATAATAATGTAGAAGTAATTACAGTGGTTGCCTTCGCGTGATGTCCGAATATAGAAAAAAAATATAAGTATTTGTTTAAACATTAGTAGGTACGTATTCTTGAAAACAATACGGTACATAATTACTGCTTTTATTTGCCGCGACGGTCGGGAAAAAATCTTCAATGTTTCCGTTTTTTAATTAAAAACCAAACAATTTGAGTTACAACACACAGTATTGTAACTCAAATTGTTTGGTTTTCTCTGGTTCAGAACTTACAAGACCTGCTGGACAAGGCCAAGCACGGCGTGATCTACTTCAACCTGGGTTCCGCCGTCAGCGAGAACCTGTCCTTGGAGATGAAGCAGGATCTGCTGAGGGCCTTCAGGCAAGTGGAGCAGACCGTGGTCTGGCGGTACCGGAGCAAGCTGGACTATGTGCCCGGGAACGTGCGACTGGTGGAGAAGGTGCCGCAGCTGGCTGTCCTCAGTAAGTTTATTGTGGTATTTATGGCCCAGGGGAAGCTAAATCTTAACCAAATTCTGCCCTGATTTGGCGAAAACGTAAATTTTGTTTAGCTTTGTTTTCACAAGGAACATTCTTATGTGGCCTTCCTGATGGCAAATGATCACCGCCGCATATAAACATCTGCAACCCTAGAAATCCATGAGCAGATAGAAGGCTAAATCCCGTAATGAAAAACGTTCAAAATCTAGTCGCAATCTCATCTGAGCGGCAATCTCATCTGAGCGGCAATCTCATCTGAGCGACAATCTCATCTGAGCGACGATCCAAGCCAAAAACTTTATAAAAATGTAGGAAAATTAGAGGTATTTTTGACAAATTAAAACTGATAAATTCTGTAAATGCCCCTGTTTAAAACACAGTGAAGCAAATTGACAAAATCACCTTTTCTAACATGGAGTATTCTCGACCTCAGAAGCATCATGTCGGATTTGCAGATAGAACCAAAATTACTTTTTAGTATAACGATATTATAATTTTGTTGCTCTTTCTAACTATCTGACCCTGGTATTTCTATCTCTTATCATTATAAAGATACACTTATGCATAATGTCGGATTTAAAGACATTTTCAAGTACCTTAGAGCCATAACCTTTTTTATTTACTTGCATCTTTATGCATCAAATTATTAATAGTTTTTTGAGCCGTATCTCAACTTAAGCTATTATGAATTAAAAATGTTTTGTCTAACATGCTGGTAGCAACAGCAGATACGCATTTATGCCTCTAAAGTTTACAATCAAATCATAGTGCGTATCTTCAAATATAGCGTTATGCTTAAAAAATGTTGCAAAACGCTACAAAGACATAAAGTCTTTTATTCAAAAAGAACTTTATTGTTATAATAATAACGTTTTGTGTGTAATATTGTGTACGTTCGAAGAGTTTCAACCTTATGGCTCCAAAAATTAATACAAAAATGTAATATACTTGGTCGGTACTCAAGATAGTTCGGATAAAGTCGTATTACATCGAGTGGTACGGACCTCACGTGGCTTTTCTTCGAATGGCGTGCGACAGCATTATAGCTTATTATAATAAGAGTGAGTGACAATTTACGGGAAGCAAGGAGATTATACGCTGCGCCTACTAATCTCGAAATGTTACGCAATCGAGGTGTTATCAACCCGCAAGTGCCAGGACTGCAAGTCATTTTAGCAGCAACATAACGATTGATTGATCACGGCCAGTTTCGCACCCCACCGCATGCGCAAGCTCGCGGCCGTTCACGATTTTCACCTGTTCTCGAAGAGATTGGGTTATTTTGAACGACACCCGCGCACAGATAAAGCTTACCTACTTGCTTATTTGAATAAAAAGTGATCATTTGTAAATACGTAATTAGTGTACCTGAATAATTCAGATGATTCCATTTTTTTAAATACGCCGGTAACATTTTACATACTGCCAATTCATTAACTATCTTTTTTTGTTACTTGCCAGGTTAGAGATCAAAATTCTGGATTTAATGTACCTACCTACGATACATGAGTCTCTATCTTCAATATAGTCGAACGAACACAAATTTATCAGTTATTGAAATCGGCCGTACGTTTGTAACTTAAATCGTACCTCTTTAATAATCTGCACTTAGTATGTACCTTTCTATCTTAAACAACTTAGTTTGGGTGTTTATTAAGAAAAATGTTTCTGACAGTCCTAAGCCCGTAAAAGTATGAAGGAAGAATTGGAATTAAGTGGCGTGTAAATCCTTACAGACTACGACATATCGAGTATAGGTTGCAATAGTAATAAACACATTTTTACACTAGGGCGAATGAACTCTGATAAAGATGTCACTGCTCCATTCCGCGCCGCCCTTGTAACGTAATGCTCGGACCGCGCTCGTAACAGGGTGTTTCAAAATACGTTATGCGTCATACATAGTTAATACAATTATTTTTTTAATTATACAAATGTTATTTTATTGTTTTTTTTTTTTGCTATGAATGATTAGTGGTCATTGGATACATGAAGTGGGCTGCCGTTGTAAGATGATTAAAATGCCATGGTGCAAGTACTTAAATAATAATTTTACTAATATAATATAATACAAAAAAAAAAGAATAAACAGCAATTTTATAAATATTTTGTCTAATTTTATATATTCTTAATATTTGGGTCAAAGACATATCGACTTTCTTAACTTAGACACTAAAAGGAACCGTTTCATATGTAAAAATAAATAAAAATATTTTGACAATAAAAAAAAATGGCATAATATTTTTCGGCAAATCAGCGACAAAAAAAACATAAATAATTAGCACTATAATCTTCTGTTAGGATATTCGTGTTTAACTTTCCGTTTAAGAGATAATTAGACTTTTCATACTAGTTTCATACAAAATCGTAAAAAAATTAGAATTCCTTCGTTTTTGAGCGGAATTAACTCGGATGTCATGTTTGTATATAATAATAATAATAAAAGCTTTATTAATTTCACACAATAATCAAATTAAAACATAAAAAAAAACAATTAAAATTATAAGTAACATTAAATAAAAAATTAAAAAATAGAATCAACAAATATTTACATTCATAATATTATTTCATTTCAAATTAGTTGAAAATTATAGAATTAAATTTAAAATCATGCATTCATATAAATAATTATATTGATTCCGAATAAAATAAAATAATTATGATTAAATATAACATTAGTGTGTGAACCCCCTTCGGGTAAAAGCCTCCTCCAAAGAATTCCACTTATCTCTATCTGACGCGGTGACTAGCCAGTCTCGTCCAACGTTCGCAATAATCTCGTCCTGCCATCGGGCGCACGGTCGGCCCCTGTTCCTGGTACCTCGTGGACCTTCCCATTTAGTTGTCCTGATTGTCCAACGATCATCAGAATACCTTGCAACATGGCCTGCCAACCTCCATTTCAGGCTTTGCGAAAAAGAGAGAGCATCTGTGACTTTAGTTCTGTTTCGAATGTCTGTGTTTCTAACTCTATCGCTTAGTTTGATACTTAGGCAGCTTCTCTCCATAGATCTTTGTGTGGTTTGGATCTTGTTTCTCGCTTTGTTATCATATATCCAAGTCTGGCAACCATAAGTGAGACATGGCAAAATAGCAGAGTCTAGTACTGTCTTTTTAATTTTGATTGGAAGTTGTGATTTGAATATCTCTTTATGAGCCCAGTATTTTTTCCAGGTAATAGCTATCCACCGGTCTATTTCTTCAAAATTCCTGTTTTTCCTGAAGGAGATTTGCTTGCCAAGATATATATACTCCTGTACGTAATCGAGCAGCATGTCATTAACCAAGATAGGCGTCATCTCGGTGTTGGTCATGACTTTTGTTTTATTAAGGTTCATCTCTAAACCCACATAATATATTCGCTCGCTGCTTGTAATTCGTTAACCACTAGGACTTCCGTCCTTTTGCTTGAAATTAAAAGTAACAAGTATCTATGAAGTATACAGCAATATCAACAGATCAGACTCTAGGTAATTGTTCTATATCTAAGATCATAATTCTACATTTCAATATAAAAGAAAAAGTTATTGCCTAAAATTGCAAGCATATCGTCGGATGTGAACATAGGCTTGCAGTTTTAAGCACTTATCTATTATATTTCAGGCATAAAGGTTGATGTAGAGGATCAAGTAGATTAAAAAATATATTAATTTCATTTTAACAGTTAGGGTAATGCTTGTAATTAAAATCAAAAGGTACTATTGCCTACCAAATATTAAAAAAAAAAATACTGACTTAAATACCTAACGTTCAAAAATTATGAAGAAAAAACTTTTGTCAGTTTTGTTTTTGCTCTCCTAAAAAGGTAGCATTTTACACATCCGACATGATGCTTCTCATGTCCAGTATTATGTTTGATGTTATAAGTTATTGAAACATGCTCATATTGCTCATGTTTATTATGGTTGGCCGTGCGATCATGAATGAATAAGTCGAAACGGTTCAGGCGAACCCCACTCCCATGGGCCCAACCCACAAACGTGTGAGTAAAACTGTAAACAATAATGAACCGATTCATTTATGTACGGTCAAGCGCACGTCAGTAGCACGCACTTACTGGTACGAAAAAAAGGCTCTGCGTTAATCAACTTGTTGTATGGACATGCAGTCAACACCATCCATACTAGTATTATAAATGCGAAAGTAACTCTGTCTGTCCGTATGTTACCTTTTCACTCCTTAAAGGCTAATCGGATTTTGATGGGCACACAGGTAGACCATGACCTGGGTTACTTTTTATTCCGGTAGTACGTTCCCGCGGGATAAGTTCCGACTTCTACGCGGGCGAAGCCGTGTATAAAAGTAAAAAATAAAATAATAATAATAATGAAAGGACATTGACCAAGTGACTAAGGAACCTAGTATCGGTATGAAACATGCGGTGACTCAAAGATTTATGGTTTAATTTAAAGAATGATTTTAGGGTTTTCATATGTTATTTACTATTTTATCATAATTCTCAGCATTACAGAGTAATTAGGTATAAAAATCTAAGTTTCGAATCGAATCTCCTGGTTTTTTGTCACAATTTATGCTGGTAAATTCAAAATAAGAATTAGTAAAAATGACGATTGAGCATTTTTAATACTCGTTAATTTCGCTCGAGAATTCACATGTAACGATCATTGAACATTTAGCAAGAAGTACATCTTGGACGGAACATGAAAAAGCATGGTTTCCACGAAAATGTAGTCTGTTATGAAATATAAATCGCTTTCAAAGCTTACCGTTGTGTTGAACTTAATTTATATACTATTAAACAATTACCTACGTTACAACAAGGTCACAACAATAACATTAAACCGCTGAACATTTTTGGTCTAATAAATATTTAGAAAACACACAAATCACGTGTTTCATTGAGAACTGCGTTGCCACTAAAACCCTTTTTTTAAGTGTATGAATATGTTCCAGTTTCTACTCACCTTTAATATGGAGGCTTCTTTTGAGGTTTTGTTACACTTTACAAGAGAAAGGCTAAACTAGGAATGCGTAATGCAGGTTACAGACATTGTAAATTAAAACTCCAGTAAATAATATAAACAAGTTCCTCTATTAAGCAAATAAGAAAATGAGCATTGAATTCTATGGCGCGCGTTTGTTCTGTTTTCAAAGAGTTTTTAATGATGAATCAAACAGGCTAAGGTCTCGAAAACATTCTGCCTTTCTATTAACCAAAAGTTTTGCTTAGCTACTTTTAACACTTTATCAGATTGTTATTACAATGTAATAATAATAATTAGTTGTTATTAATATCTGTTGTTACTAATTATTCTATAAGTTCAATAATCGGATGCGTAATTTAATTATTTTGCGTAAGTCAAGGTTTTATTATTTACATATTCTTTGAATGCCATGCCAATGACATGTGACAATACTTGCGTGAAAAAAAAAAAAAAACTATGTGTGGGTAAAATAGGAAATCGAAATAAAAACTAATACTTTTATGATGTTTTTTATGCGGAGAATTTAAGGATTCGCATTACCAGATAAAATCATTATATTTAAAAACAAGAATTATCAACATTATAAACTTAAGTCACCACAGAACAAATAACGATACTAGGTCCTGTCAATCTCCTTTCTACCGAACTAAGAGAATGACACTGACAAAGCACAGCTAATAATGAAAAATTGATGGTTAGCGAGCTAAACACAATCCTTTTCATCACCAGAACATCCGAACACCATAATGATGATAACCCACGGCGGGTACCTCTCGTACATGGAGGCGATGTACCACGGCGTGCCCATCATTGGTATACCGGTGAAGGGCGACCAGCTGCTCACCATGGACGGGGCGGCCAGTAGGGGGCACGGCATCCGGGTGCCCTTGTCCAGCATGATCGGATACAGGGTCAAGGAAGCTATCATGGAAATGCTTGGGAACTATAGGTGTGTATTACTATTATTCATCCGTAAGAACATGACTGAGTACAGCAGGCCACACTTCAGAACAAGCTGCCCTTGAAACTCCGGACTACGCTAGGCCAGCTCAAAGTCTGTCTTACCGCCGATGCGCAGTCGACTGTACAAATAGATGAAAAAAAAGGAGAAAACTTTGCAACTTTAAAGTTGCAGTTTTCTCCTTTATTTTATTTTGCAGTTACAATTTTTATGGCAACTCCGTCAGTTTATTTCCCTGAAGACATTTTGATAACTGAATCAACACTTATTTGTTTACTTACTTTATTATTTACTATTTCCAGAGAACTACTTTATTTTATGTTTTTGTCTTCCCCATCTATCTTGTCGCGGATTATGGGGGCCATTTAGAGGATGTGGTAATGTAGTATCATGATTTATACATTCTCCGATAAATTCACAAAATAAAATAATTTCACTCGAGCGAAAAATAAAGCTGACAGTTTAAAGATTGATTCTCAATTTATATGTCACTCGAAACATTTTAAGCCTGATATATTTTCTAAGAAAAATAAATGAAATATGCAACACATTTTAAAGCGTTTACGCATCAAGTATTGGAAACTTTTAAGATTTTCGAAATCCGACGTTGGCGTGTTGAATAAAGTAAAAAGCCGCAATCCATCCATTATCTTAAACCTTTAATCTCCAACTTGACTAATGATTGACCCTCATTCTGCCTTTACGTTTTATCTGAAATAAGTGTAGGTAACTGTTTTCACACCAGTGACCCTAACCTAACTTCACAGCTACCGCAGCAACGCAAAGGA
This sequence comes from Dryobota labecula, assembly GCA_947523025.1. Classification (NCBI taxonomy): domain Eukaryota; kingdom Metazoa; phylum Arthropoda; class Insecta; order Lepidoptera; family Noctuidae; genus Dryobota; species Dryobota labecula. The sequence continues at coordinate 27,019,500 of OX383292.1, read as the reverse complement.
AGCATCCCTTATCCTGCAGAATTCGCTGGTACCAATGAACCAGGAGCTGCTGTACTGGATCGAGCTGGTTATGAGCACCCGCGGCGCTCAGCACCTCCGTTCCTCCGCCCTTCAGCTCAGCACCATGGAGCGATTCCACCTCGACGTCATCGCTGTGCTCGTCATGATCGCCTGGTTCCTCACCAAGGTGGCCAAGATCGTGAAGGTGTACTGGGACGATTTTGGAACAGATTGCCAGGATTTAGACGATAAGAAGAATGAATAAAGTGATGGTCAAACAGTCTCTCTGAAAATATTCATGTAGGTTATGGATACTTTGTTGTATAATTATGAGGATATTAAATTATTTCCTGGTTTTGTAATATGATTGTGTTTCATGTACGATTAACTATCTTAACTTTGATGTTCCACAGACACAATGTTCAAACTCCAGATAGTACATAAACGTGTATGTAACAGGTTGTTTTGCTATCTGAAGGATCGATACCTTAGTTCCGACCACGAAGCCGCTCCGAGAGTGATTAATTATTGTGTGCTGAACAACCGCCGATACAGCGATTTGGCACAATGAGTGCCCAAAGTGCTAGCTTTTGAGAAACACAGTGTCTTTTCAGCTATGGCGTTTTGGCGCACTATTAACCCTGGATCTGAGAAAAAAAATTGTCATAATCACAATAAAAATAAATAAACCAGACAAGAGCGAGTCGGACAAGCGCACCAAGGCTTCCGTACCAACAAAAATCATTAAAAAAAATATACATTAGTTCCACTGTCGGATAAGACTGGTGCTGACCTAAAACTGCAATATTAGAAAAAGTGTGCTATTTAAAGACATCGTTTTATTTTACCTGTAATATTTACATAGACTTCTCTCATATAGAATAATTTCAGATTTTTCTTTATGCAAACTTCGGAGATAAGGGGGAACGGTATTTTTTTTTAATTTTTCATCAAAAGTCGAAAACTATGCGGCCTAAAAACCCCACATGCCCCATATGATATGCCCTAGTAGCCCAACTTCGATTTTTTAAGACCCCCGTTCAGTACCTGTTGCAAAAAAATATATGTATATTTTTATTCGACCCCTTGACAATTCAAAAGTGCCTGTAATTGGTTTATTTGAAATAAATGCTTTGAGTTTAAGTTTGAGTTTATTTCTTTCTTATTTACAAAATAGTTGGACAAACGTCATCTAAAACTATTCCAAAATTCAAGTTGAGAAAATCAAAATCAAAATATACGCCACACATTTCAATACAACTCATTAAAAACATTGTAATGAGTAGATCATGTCAATAATAAACGAAAATAATTAAAATAAATTGACTTATAGAGTCAAATAAAATAAACAATTATATAAACTTATATAACCTGTCAGTAGGTAAACTAATTCTGGAGAAAGAACATAAACATTGTCTTGAGTTAATCACAGTGACCAACATTGTTATCATTTAAATAGTCATTGATGGAATAGTATGCCTTTGAACAGAGGTTGGATTTTACTTTGGCTTTAAAGGCATTAAAAGGCAAATATAGCAAAGAAAAGGGTAACTTGTTATAAAAGGTTAAACCAAGCCCAGCAAATTACGTAAGCCCAGTTAATTACGAGTACCTTATGAAGCCGGTGAAAAGGAGCAATAGTAGACAACTACTAATATTTTTTTACCACTTTGATATGGAAGCCTAAACATGCAACTTTATATGCAAGTCGTGGTAAGCGGGTAGAAGTATGAATATTAAGTGCATTATAATAATTATAAACAATAAAAGTCAGGACCCACTAAGCGTCGCGGTCCCGTGGGAGCGCATTGTGCTAATACCCCCTGCACACGCGCTGCGACTACGTGCGAATAGATGATTATAGGGATTTACCGTCGTCTACTCATCTGTTATGCGACTATTTCTATCAGATAATCCTTTGTATTCGACTTATTTCATGCGAGCAATTGTAAAGATTTGCGCAAGGCAATGAAAGGGGTGTTTGTCCTGAGTTAGCGTATTGTAACTCTGGAAGCTAGTAAGCTGTCACCTTTACTTTTGACATTGGATTATAAATTATTGCTATTAGTGTGGATGTGAAATAGGTCATTCCATCATGAATGGAACAACTAAAACAATTTATTCAACTGCAGTGAAGCGGTTACAGCAGTGCCTATTTAAGTACTTTATAATATTTACACGAATACATGACATAAACTAGTTTCGTGGTTGAACCCCTCGCGGTGCACGGTGCTGCGCTATACAGTAAATAATTAAACTTACGGCCCGAACTGCAATCCGCACTTAGACCATACCATAACAGTAAATTTTTAATCTAATTCACGGTTACTAAATTAAACATGGACAACATCACGGAGTGATTGAAAAGAAGTGAAAATGGTTTTACGATTAATCATCTCGGGTATATTTTTAAAACGTTTTCCAAACTATCTATCAAAGTACAAAGAGCACAATCAAATAATTCTATTAGGCCGGAAGAATTCTTGGTGCGTCAATGAACGCGATCAAAGGGAGCTTCTCACCTCTCATAAATTAATATTCGTCGCCTCACAAAACGGAGAGCCTCTCAACAACATCAATTAAGCAAACTTGAATGTTCTAGTGTCTCGTGACCTGATTGTCTCTGGATATGAGATTCGTGATTCTTACAGCATCACGATTGAGAATATAGAGAAATCCTAGTGTGAGGATGGCCATACACGCTAGGATACGTCTGCATCTGCATTGTGCATGTAATCCGCGTGCATGGCTGTCTTAAAACAGCTTCAGTGCCGTCAAAAAGTTGAATCGAACTGACTTTCAGAGTCTGTGACTTTCTAAGTTGTTTCATCTTATGCGATACAAAAGTAATTAAACAATTTAACGCATTATTTCAAAGAGATAAAGTCGCCAGAGACAATTCCACTCGAAATCTAATTATAAAAAAACCAGCCAAGTGCGTGTCGGACCACACACAATGAAGGGTTCCGAACTTGAAAGAATTTATCCTAAGAACAAACTTAACATTGTAGTTGGTAAACATAATCTCCCATACATTCCAACTGTGATAGTTTTCCTTTTAACTTCGTTATATATATTACTATCGTCAATACTTTCACCTTTGCAAAGCTAACCGTTTAGCTGGCACGGGGGGGACACTTTATTGTAACAAAAATTAGCATTTTAAAGCCTAATATTTCAGAAACGGATCCCTTAATCGAAAAATTGTTTTAACAAACCCGCAATATTTTTGAAAGACTCATCCAACAATACCCCACACCATAGGGTAGGCTAATCCCCACTTTACATGTACAGGAGGTGCCCTTAATAAATGTTTTTTTTTATGATTTTATTTTACCACTTTGACGGCGTTATTAATATGTATATCCATGCCAAATTATAGCTTTCTAGTATTAAGAGTCTCTGAGCTAAGTTGGGGACGGACAGACGGACGGACGGATGGACATGGCGAAACTATAAGGGTTCCTTGTTGACTACGGAACCCTAAAAAGGGTTAGTTGTTCACCCACCGTTTTCAGCCAAACTAGTGTAGACCATAAAATAGGTACTTGTATTTGCCGATGTTATTTATGCTAAATTAACTACTTGGCACGGTTTGAATTGAATGAATTTAGTTTGTTACGCTGAGCCGAATAGTTTAAGTATAAACAAACGGAAGTTATTCTCGAGCCAAGTATATAATAATATTATTGTAATCAATAATTGAATTACTACCGAGTTGCGCACTACTGCTGCACCGACTGATTACTATGTAGTTACAATGGTTCAACAAAGGTAAGCCAGTAAATGTATGTTGTACGTCAATACATTGATTATTTCGATCAAGTTTATGGTCGAAACAACATCCCAGTAAATATAGCTTCTATGTAAACGTAGCAAGGGAAAGATGTCTTATTTCGTTTATTATTTCCACATCTTCCAGACGATACTGAAATATGTTTCGCCAAATTCTTGACGGTACTGGAATTATGTATTTTGTTAAAATAATACTCTTCGTCAAAGACGGTATGTCTTTGTGGACGTCTTTTGTAACCAAAGCAAAGTGCCTGTACTCTACGCATATTACCCATACTAAAAATTATAAATGTAAAAGTAACTCTGTCTGTTTGTCTGTTACGTTTTCACGCTTAAAACGCTGAACCGATCGTCATGAAATTTGGCAGAGATATAGCCTGGGATATGGAGAAGGACATAGGCTACTTTTTTATGCGATAACCGACATCCACGCGGGCGGAAGCGCGGGCAAAAGCTAGTTTAGAATAAATTCGGATCACTTTGAATTTATCGTGAAGAAACAGCGAATCTCCTGTAATATTTCGAATTTCATTAAGTTCTTGAATAATAATTGATCCTTTATTCAAGAAATCAGAGCCAATTTATCAGAATAAATCTCATAGAAACGATTAAATAGCAATTTATCCTAAAACAGCTGTTAGCGAACAAAACTAATTGAATATGGAAGTGAACGACCGCTCGCACACCGTCGCCGTCGCACGCGCCACCCTTCGACGTAAACGCGATTAATGATCCTTGATTACTGCCACGATCCGATACTTTCTCATACAAACCAAACAAGCAACACCCGACTTTAATACAAAAGAAGTAAGGGTCAAAATACTATCTATAAAGTTAATAGGGATGGCTCTTAAGTTTCGAAATAAAAATGTTATTAATCCTACGGCTACATCTCGAAGGATCATATCATAATTTGTTTAGATATTAGTCTGCTACTAATAGATATATTTTATGTAGTAGGAAGAACGGGACAGGAGACACATTGATTAATGACATAATATTTATCTTTGCCATTATTTTTATCAAACACTTATTGAACAAACTTCAGACAGCGTTTGACAATAATAATCATTAGCCGTAAATACATCTATATCTATACATATAATAAAATCGTATCGAAGTCAAAACTGTACATTGAATATTTTTGAAAAAAAGTAATTGCCATGAGGTCTGGGAACGATTCTGATGCCGAAAATATAGTTTTTAGAATTTTTGTCTGTTTGTTTGTTTGTCTGAATGTATGTTCCAGGTAAACGCAAAAACTACCGGACCGATTTTGTTCAAATTTTGCGCAGATATTCCATATAGGTCTGGTCAAATTACTACGTATAAATTATCACGCTATTTGCTATGGGGGATGAGCAGTATTGCATTATGTTTTGAGATGGGTCCATAAGGGCAGGTACCTTAACCGTGGTCGCTACAAGAAAATGGTCTTAAAAGACTATCTTAAACTTTACGAAAAAAAAAAAAAAAAACTGTGTTCACAGATTTTGAAAAAAAAAAAAAATTACAGTCAGCAAGAAAATGGGCAATTTTCACAAAAAAGTTTTTTGATGCCAATCGATCCTGTTTCTTACGAGGATCAAAAAACTTTATAGGACCAACTGAGGTTTGAGTACTAGAAAAGTCAGAAATCGAAAAAAACTTTTCCCATACAGTTCTTAAGAATGATACTGGTCGAATTATTCCATTACTACTTCGTTGGGTTGTTATATATGATGTTTAGTTAATTATAACATATTACGCTATTTCAATCAACTTTCAACAAAGCAATGCAAAACTGATTCCGATTTCAAAGAATTGATATTTTTTGTGCTTCTTTTTAGGGTTCCGTACCAAAATGGTAAAAAGGAACCCTTATGGTGCAACTCAGTCTGTCTGTCCGTCTGTCTGTCACAACTGGATATCACAAGAACGACTAAAGCTATAATTGAAATTTGGAATAGTTTGATATGACGTTTGCCCAACTATTTTGCAAATAAGAAAGATTTTTTTTTGCATCTTGCATCATCGGTTTTAAAACTCGAAGTCGGGCTACTAGGGCATGTGGGGGGGGGGGTATCGTATGAAAGAGCGCAATTTGCACATTCTCAAAAAAAAAAAATTGGTCGCATTGTTTTCGACTGGAATGGACAGAAACCTAGAACAGAACAGAAACCCTCGGGGCACCCAGATCTTTCACAGGTGTTCTAAACAGACCGGGAGACGTAATTATCTTCTAGAGGGAGGTGGGCTGATTGGAATAACCACTGATGGCCGCCATGGCCCATGTACAATGGTCGAACTGAAGGACTAAGTGCGGAAACCAAACCCTTTACCATAGAACATGGAACTATATGTTGCTTGCTCTCGCGTTACCAGTCCTGACTCTGTATATTTTGACTGCTGTGGCCAAAACTACAAACGTAGTATTCAAGGAAGTTTTATTAAAATGTGGCTGGTATTTTAGTATATTGTGTCGTGTTACGACTTCCACGCGAACGAAGTCGCGGGCAGAAGCTAGTTAAGTAATACAAATGAAATCTTATAACACGGGGCACTAATAGAACATCATTCATTTGGTCATATTTTGTCAACCCCCGACGGAAAAACATCAAAAAACATGAACCCCCGAGATGTTATAAATTTGTGTGGTGGATCTGTGTATCTGTCTGCGGCATCGTAGCTTCGTTTTTTTTTTAATGTGGTTTGAATGATGACTTGATCGAGTGTTCTTAGCTATGATTCAAGAAAATCAGTTGAAGATTATCATTTCTTTTTCTAGTTGAGAATTGGATGTGAGCAATGATATTATATTAAATCATTGGATGTGAGCATCTTTCACAGGTCTGATCGAGTCGAATTTAGTATTCTGTTACCTGAATGATATTACAATATAGGAACCATGAATATAGGTTTATTTTTAGAGTTCCGTAGCCAAATGGCAAAAAATGGAACCCTTATGGATTCGTCATGTCTGTCTGTCTGTCCGTCCGTATGTCACAGCCACTTTTTTCCAAAACTATAAGAACTATACTGTTGAAACTTGGTAAGTAGATGTATTCTGTGAACCGCATTAAGATTTTCACACAAAAATAGAAAAAAAAAAAAACAATAAATTTAGGGGGTTCCCCATACGTAGAACTAAAACTCAAAAAAAAAAACATCAAACCCATGCGTGTGGGGTATTTATGGATAGGTCTTCAAAAATGATATTGAGGTTTATAGTATCATTTTTTTCTAAACTGAATAGTTTGCGCGAGAGACACTTCCAAAGTGGTAAAATGTGTGTCCCTCCCCCTGTAACTTCTAAAATAAGAGAATGATAAAACTAAAAAAATATATGATGTACATTACCATGTAAACTTACACGGAAAATTGGTTTGAACGAGATCTAGTAAGTATTTTTTTTTTAATACGTCATAAATCGTAAACCGCGCTTGCTGCTACGGAACCCTTCATGGGCGAGTCCGCGCACTTGCTTTATTTTATTTTTATTGAGATGCTGCAGCATCACCTGGCATTTGCAGGATACCCAGCTCATTCACCAACTTCCAGCAGAGGTATCGTGTTTGGGCTCATTGGAATGGTCTCAATAAATAGGTTATAAGAAGATAGATCAGGGTCGGTCAGGGTCTGATAATAGAGTAGGAAAGAGAAATGAGGATAAATTAGTAACTAGCTTCAGTGTGGGAAAAATATGTACAGCTGCACAGATTTCGGTGATGCACGTGTCTACTATTTATATATAGGTATAAAGTTTAAATAGCAGGAAATAAAACTTAAATTAAAAATTGTAAAACCCCCGAACCCGACACAATCAAAACATCTAAAAAGCAAAAAAGTATGTATTGGCCCTATAAGTTGCATACATTATTATAATTTATATATTTTTTTTTTTCATCTAGGGCATCTCAGAGTGTAACCACTAAGGTTCCGACTCTTTAACCGGACTTTCCTGTGGCTACCTTAAGCTCCTAACGAAACTTAATGCCTCCAGCCAGGGCGTGCATACATTGGGTACTATTATTATATTTATATACATTGTCTCGGACGGTACCTACCGAGAGCTCCTACGCTTACACACACAATCACAGCGTGTTTGTATAGGTACACTTGGTAGCCACGCGTCGCTTAGTGAGATAAAAGTACTGTAATTAAGCATGATATAATTACAGTGTACTTTGTTATAACCTGCACCGAAACATAGCACTATCAAGCATTAACGCGGTTGGCGAAGCGTAATGTGACAGTGGGTCTATCAGAGAGTTTCTTGTCAAAATGCGGTGTGCGTACTAATTTTCGAACGTGCCTAAATCAGGCCGAATATTCAGCTTTGCAGCCACGCAGCTGCTCGAATACTATTCGTTGCAGCACTAGTCTCGATAAATAAAACACATACGTTAATTCCTTATTAAATAATCATTTAGCATACTTTTTTTTTAAATTATAGACTGGCTGACACAGTTATTTGCAGTTTCCGCAGTAAATATGATACTCAGGCTATAGATAATACGTATACTATTGTCATTATCATTGTTTCCAATCTAACGATGAGTACTTAACATCCATTACGGTTAATAGTTTATCTTCTCGCAATTTGGTTAATCGTCTCACCTAAACCACAAAATGTACAAACTTGGTGTAAACTAAGATTTATTGTATCTAGTCTACAGTTTACGTGTTCCGGTAATCGTTACCGACAGCGCACTTCAATTAGTTTCAAGGTGGCTTTACTAAAGTCAAGAGTGTTTAGCAAATACATATTTGACGTTCTTAGATTTTTTGGCAATTCGTCAGACAATAAATACTTTATTTTTCCAAAAGTTGTTTTTTTTTTCGGATTGGTATCTAGGATTTATATTTATTTTTTTATTTATTTATTTACTATTTACCACTTACATTTGTTTTTACAGGTGGAAACCCAATACAACAATGTATTCACAATTTCCACACTCGGGGACGTCACACAAAAACCCATTAACAAATACCACCACCAACAAAAATTACATATTTTTAAACTGTCCTTTAAGATAGGACTACAATCTACTTACTAAAAGTGCGGGCTAAAAGTTTTACCATCGGGTTGTTAGTGTGCTCACACTGTCGTTTTCAAAAAGATATCCTTACACCTTCATGGCAGTAAAGTGCTTAGACTGCACTTCGGGAACTTTCGTAAATACGAACATTATATAAAATTCATGCACCGCGTAGTTAGTAAGTACGTTAATGTATCATCTATCTACTAAATCATTTCACGTTTTGTTCGTGATCGTGGCAGGCACTTTTGTAACTTCCAAGAAAATTTTAGAGCAATTCCGTGTTTGCTCGTTACACATGTCTATTCTTATTTAGATTTTAATAGCTTTAGCTATTTATGTACCTACGCAGAATAAAGGTGGAACTAATCGAGATGGAATCAAATATTTGATTAAGAGAGAGCTTTTAAAGAGCACCTACATATTTCTAGAGTTTTATAAATTTATTATAAACTGTATTTTTAAGTGATTTGAACAAGGTTTGCACACAGTAGGATTGGTAGTAGTACTTAATAACTAAACCCAATCCAACTCCTAGTCAACACTACAAAAGCCAACTTTCACCTCTGTTTACAAGTTCGTGTACACAGTAGCTACCAACTCTTACCTTTGATCTTGACACGCGGTCAGTCTCCGGTGACCGCGACCATCCGCCACTGGTCGCTGGGTCACCAGCTCGCCGGCGCCCACATAGTTAATAGACTACGTCGCACTTCCGGACTACGACCCGTAGCTAATTGTTAGTTATTTGTACGAGCCGTCGTCGGTAACACGCAGTGTGGACTAAACAAATCATCATACGAGTACAATTGATGTTATATGCCGACTGTACTGAACAAATTAATGTTGGGCGTTAGTGTTACTGCTAGTGTTTGCACTAGTCAATCTAGATTTATATGGAGCAGTATTTTAGATTGAGATCTAATGATCTAGTTACGATGGAGCAAATAGAAATGAACTTATTACTCACGCCTCTGACTTCAAGATGACCTTATCTAGGCCATCCGAAATGACGAGATTTAGATAAATATTTGATTAAATTAATGTAATTCTCTTTATCTATATCTCTATCATTCTTACTGAGGGGTCAGCTTTTCATGTTTTTACACTCCTCTTTAACCGGACCTTCTCATTTATTAATAACAGCGGCCAGCTCGTAATCAATAATCGTATGTGGTGATTTTAATATTAACTTATTAGAAAATAACTTGAATAGTGTCAGATTGTTAAGTCTTTTTAGGTCATTTGATTTGTCAAATGTTTTTATTGAACCAACCCGAGTGACAGCTTCTTCTGCCACTTGTATAGATAATATATTTTGTAATTGTGATTACTTACACAAACAAATCGTAAATAAGTTGCCATCTGATCACAGTGGACAAACAATAACATTTTGCTCTTACATGCCTTTACGAAAAATTCAAATAAGGTTTAGGCCAATTACATGTAAAAATTTAGAAAAATTAAATAATTCTTTGGCCTGTAAATTATGTCTTCAGAGTTTTAATAATGTATGTGACCCAAATGAGTTCTACGCCGAGTTCTTTTCACTATTAAACACGCAATTTAATGACACATTTCCACTAAAGACTAAAAGTATTTATACAAAGTTCTTATTTAGTGATTGGGCAACGCCAGGTATTCGTAAAAGCAGGGAAAAACTATTTGAACTTTATGGCCTAAAGCAACATATGAATAATACTAGCTTTCATAGTATGTAGCAAAATATTCAAAAACATTTAAAAATGTATGCAAAATAGCTAAAGCTCTTTATATTAGCAATAAAATAAAATCAGCTGATGATAAAATAAAAACTACTTGTCAAATAATAAATAATGAACACGGGTAGGAAAAAACAGCGAAATACTGAATTTAATTTAGAGACTGCACATGGCCCCGTCAACTCCGATGTAGAAATAGCTCAGGAATTTGAAAACTTTTTTGGTAATATTCCCTTTAAAACTACAGAAACTTTAAATTCCTCAACCGCGCTTTCTGCTGCTTTACTTAGAAAGAATGTAAAGGCATGCTCTTTGGAGTTCAGGTTTCAACATATAAACCCCCAGGCTGTTATAAAAGCTTTTAAAGATCTTAAAATTAAATCAACAGAAGATCTTTGGGGAATGTCTGTAAAAGTCTGTAGGTCTATTATCGAAACCATTGCGCCCTATTTAGCTTTCATATTTAATACCAGTGTAGACCAAGGAGTCTTTCTAGATCTCATGAAACACAGTAAAGTAGTTCCATTGTTCAAATCCGGTGATAGTAAGGAACCTAACAATTATAGGCCTGTGTTAATTCTTCCAGTTCTCAGTAAGGTGTTTGAAAAGTTGATGCTCAATCAAATGTTACGTCACTTTAATAAAAACTCCATCTTTCATGAACAACAGTATGGTTTCACCAAGGAGCGTTGAACAACTGACGCGGGTGTCACCCTAATAAAGAACATTTTTAACGCTTGGAAAGAAGCACAAGATGCGTTCGATTGCGTAAACCATGACACACTTCTGCTGAAACTGGAGCACTACGGAATTAAGAATACCGCTCTTGATTTACTAAGATCATACCTGACGGAGAGGAAGGTTAAAGTTCAGGTAAACGGCGTAAACTCATTAGGGTCTGAAATAAAAATGGGCGTTCCTCAAGGTTCGATATTGGGTCCATTCCTCTTTTTAGTTTACATTAACGATTTACCCCAATTACTTCAAAATCAACCGCAGATGGTGTTATTTGCAGATGACACATCATTGATTTTTTAAATAGATCGACGGTCACAAAAACTTGACGACGTGAATAACTCTATTCTTCAGGTCCAAAATTGGTTTACCGTAAATAATTTGGTACTAAATAAATAAAAAACCAAATGCATTCGATTTAAGTTGGCTAATGTTAGTAGTAGCGAATGTGACATCATATTGAACGGAGAAAAACTGGAATTTATTAATCAAACGGTTTTCCTAGGAATCACGCTAGATGAGAAATTACAATGGGGACCTCATATAACATCTCTTGCGGGGCGGCTAAGCTCGGCCGCGTATGCTTTTCGAAAGATAAGACAGTTAACAGATATAGAAACCGCGCGTTTGGTTTATTTTAGCTACTTCCATAGCATTATGTCGTATGGCATTTTACTGTGGGGTCGGGCTGCCGACATTGAATCCATTTTTATTTTACAAAAGAGGGCTGTCAGAGCCATTTAAAATCTACATCGCTGCGAATCTCTTAGAGAACTATTTAAAACGATTAATATTATGAAGTTACCTTGCCAATTCATTTATGAAAATATTAGGTATGTAAGAAAAAATCTACATCTTTTGAATAAAATCAGTGATAGGCATAATTTTAATACTAGAAATAAAGATAAAATAGATCAACCATTTTTCAGATTATCTAAAGTACATACATCTTTTATGGGGTACTGTGTTAAATGTTACAATAAAATACCTTCTGATATATTACAATTAAATGAAAGAAAATTTAAAACTCATATAAAAAGCAAACTTTGTAAACAAGCATATTACAAATTAGAGGATTATATCCAAGATAAGAATGCTTGGAAACATGCTGGTCCTGCTCCATAGGACAATTTAGAGTCTAGACAAAATCAAACTGGTTGCTAATTTAACTGTATAATTTATATTTTTTATGATATTAATTTTTATTTTCTGTGGTTAATATAAATTTAACTCACACACTTATTATATGTTTAATTATTTTTTTGGAAAATCATATACAATGTTTGTAAATATGTGTGCACCATGTACCTATCGCATTTATTAATTTTTCTGTCATTCCTTCACTTTTCATTCTTTTTACCAATTGTGGTAAGTAATTTTTATTTTTATTCTAGGTACATCGTCTTCACCTATAATTATGAATTAATGTATACAAACTATTGTTAACATTTTAAAAGAGTAAGTATGGAGTTTCTTGCCCATTCTTCTCCATACATAACTACCTTTTGGAAAGCGCAACTAGAATCAATTAACTATTCATGTAATTTTTGACGTTCAAAAGTGCATCTTCGTGCCTATTTGAAATAAATGATTTGACTTAGACATTGACTTTAATGTTTACCAAAGCCAAGAAAACAAAGATGTATTATGCTTACTATTGCGTGATTATGAACGCACTACCTCTGTCAAAAAAAAAAACACTCTACAACAACAACACAACGTACCCATGTGATATTTACAATACCTACACAGTAAATAAAAACCGTGAAATTCTTCCTGTTTTTCTTCAGCTGCCCATAACCATAAGAAAACAGGAAGCCGCACGCGACTAACATTAAACAATTAGTGATGCGACACGCAGATTTTTATCGAAACGATCGATGTTGATCGACCTCGGCCTTGCGCCTCGCGTCTCAAGTTCAAGTCCCGCGTCCCTGCCCACGCGAGGCGCCTCGTTCCTCACAGCGACGCCTCGTGGGCACCGGCACGCGTCGCGTCGTCAATCAGCTGGTTACCGCCACCGCTCGGTAACTGTGTAGATTTAGATCTGTATCTCTGTGGGAATGAGTTTACAACGCACCCTAGTTACCTACTGACTGAGCCATTGCGGTCTGTCGTGAGTTTGTAAGCTGATAAAACAATTGAATAATAAATATGAGGAAGGATTCTTCATGGTCAATCATTATTATGGTTGGTATACATCACGATAGCCATGATGGGTTGCAAAAAATTGTGTCCTTGCCCCTAAGTTTTGTCAAGATAAGATTCCTGAGACCATAATCATAATCACTTTTAAATTATGTTTAGAAGCTACATAATAATATTGCAAGCATGTGACATTACTCAGTAGTATTTTAATTCTTACATACCTACTTAAAGAAAATTATAATAATTAAGTAGAGAGAGGTACTCAATCGTCATTGTATTTTAAATGTAATAAATAGAACCTGCGTTGATTTTGTGTCCGTACAACAAACGCCCCATTTCTTAGTAGCTCATACATACAAAGTACCTAAAGCGAATAACTTTCTTCAAAATTATTTGTACACGTGTAAGCGATTTTACCAGTTCTAGTTATTATTACAATCGTGTAATACGAGATATCTTAAAACTCTTTGCCCTACAAAGCACATTTTGTCACAGCTTTCAAAGCAGTGATAAATAACGTTCGTAATCGAATGTACGCAGTTACATCCACGTCAGTCCGCATTGATTCGCTTCGCGTCGTCGATCCTGACGGATCCGCCGGATCCGCACGGATTACCGGCGCGGCGCAGCGATGAGCTGCGGCTCATAAACAATGCAGGAGATACAGTCGCTGATATCCGCACGAATCCGGACACAGACGCAAGCGAGCGGCTAACACTACCAATAAATACCTTATTAGTTGCAAAGTGTGTAAATAGCTGAATTAAATTCGTATAAAAATTATCTAGGTATTTGGTCAAGAATGGAATTTAGTTTTGCACAATACAGATAAATATTTCACATTATGGTGTCTAGATTTCAACAGTGCGTTAAATATGCACCGACCGACTGTTGAAACTACAATGCACTGCAGTAAGTTGGTATTCAACAGATGAATCAATTATCTACGAACACATTAGAAGCAGATTGTTTATGATATTCTGTGTAAGAATAAATTAAAATATGTTTTCCATAAACTCCGTAATCACATTTTCAATCGATAAATCAAGCTTTGTTTGCCGCAATCTACTGCTTGACAACTCGGTTGCCTTTCTTTTGCAGACTTATATAAAGACTATGTTATAAAAATTAGATGTTTTTACATTTTTGCCGTGAACCGCTGCCGCTGTGTGCCTTGCGTCATGCGCAGGAGAGGCGCGGAAGCCCGGCTCAGCCGCCATACGAGCCTAATGGGTCGGCTTCGGTTGCGGCGCCAGATGCGGTTGCCGCCATTACGGGAAGCGCCGGATTTGACGACGGGCCGTATCCAAAACTTTTATGGATTTGGCAAGCGCTCCGCTCACGTCAATCCGCCAACATTTCGTATATCGAAATTTAACTAATGCTATCAGATTTATAGTTTATATCATATTTTATTACCAACCCGTTTACGCAGTTACAATTTATTTAAATTGATGTACCTACCTAATGAAAACAAACAAGAAGCAAATGGAAAATACAGAAAATGTATGTTTAACATAAACAGATTGCGAGTAGTCAGAGGGAATTTTAGAACGATTGTGATTTTGAAATAGGAACATGAATAATTGATACATACCTTCATATAGTACGTAAGTAGGTTCTACGTATATTGCCTTCTTTATGTCCAAGGACTAGCTTCAAACTTGTGTGTGATGTGATTAGAGATACTATGAGCTGAAATTGCGAATAAAACCTTGTTACTTTCATCAGAAATGTTTAGGATACACAAAAGATCTACGTAAGCTGCTCTAGGTACAGAAAATAGTGCTAAAAACTAGAAAAACTTTCATCCATAATCCAATCAGGTACTAGGGCACTATGAAATCGGAGAGATAATGTATTCTATCGCTGGGCGAGCAAAATGTTATAGTCCATAGTGTCCCTTGCGCTTTACGAGCTCGTCCCGGGGGTAATGCTCGACTGCTAAACCGTCCCGGACTCCCGGGGGGCCTCCGACGTCGTTCGCAGACAAGTCCACCACCTCGTTATGTATCGGTTATTGAGGGAACAAACCTTATTGAAAATTATGATGGAGCGAGGAGTTTATGCTGAGAGCAGCTTTCGAGTGACTTAATTTGACACTATATTTTGAAAATGTGTTGAGGAAGGTTGCATTTAATATTTCGTTTTGTTTGTAATATGGAAGTATTGTAGGGTCTGAAAGCACGGACTCTAGACGACCATTCCAGAGTCATGACCACTGGGTCATGACTCTGGACTGGTCGGCTAGTGTCCGTGCATTCAGACCCTCAGCAGCACGCACGGAAGATATTAATTTTATGATTATAGTTTAATTTTTAGCCTATAAAAATCCAGAACGTAACCTTTTAATGACAAACATTGCCATCATCTTGCATCGGATTAATCCAAGTTCAACGAGGATAAACAGGAATTAACCCTGAAACCTCAAACCAGAGGAGTGCACTGAGCGAGCTCCCAACCCACTGACCGCCGACGTCCGGCGCCTCACCGCACGTCACTACGGCTCTCACTTTTTACGCCTCACAGGCGTGTGAACAAAGACTGGTCTCATTCACTCGTTTAAGTCGTAATATGGGCAGGTACAGAAGGTGTATTTCATGAATAGCTTCGTAGTAAACTTGAAATTGTGATACTCTTTAGATGAAACAAGCAAGTCATTTCTTATAAAAAGTATCCGCTTTTATAACAAGTTGCCAAAGTCAGTTACAGAACTTAGCGATGGAAAGTTCAAAACCCACATCAAACGTGTCCTAATCAAAAAGCATATTATAAGATTAAAGACTACGTTGAAGACAAGGAAGTTTGGCAATAATTCCTTCTGCACATGTGGCTTCCCTGGTACCTCATAAACGACATAACTTTGTAAAGGTCTATTAACTGCTCCCAAATAACGATGTTTAATTTAATTTTTTTACATAGTGCACTTCCTTGTGTACTTCCTTGACATAGTTTCATAGTTTTCTTGTGTTTATGTTCTTTGTTGCGTCATGTTTCCGCAAATAAACGTATTTACTTTCTTTTCTTTTTTTTACATAATCTTTTCATTATTTCACATTATATACCTACAATTCTAATTTCAACTTTTTATGGAAGGATAATTCATATTTGTTACAGTTGTAATGGTAATCATAAATGTCATTATTTTGGTTTATATAGGTTTTTATATATATATATATATTTTTTTATACCTAGATCTTTTAAATTTTGTGAATGTAAGAACTTTGTAGGCTTAATAGACTGAAGATTTGCAGACCATTTTCTATTTTGTTCAGTACCTGGTACTTATTGACAGGCCTACCATACCTACTAATACTGTAATTTGAAAACATTGTATAAGCCAATTATTTTTAAAAGAGTAACCGTGGTGAGTCTTGCCGGCTCTTCTCCATAGGAAATGACTAAATGGAACCGTGCACCTAGCTTCTGACGTTTCATAAGGGCCTATGTAGGTTTATGTTAAATAAAATATTTCGATTTAGATTTTTTGATTTTAATAGAAATTTAATTTGTCCGAATCCCAGTCAAAACAGCACCGCAACTTCTAGGTATCGTCCAGTATAAATCTTGCCAAAATCTTGTCAAAATCCAGATAAATCCGACGCATGAAGGAGGTCCAGGCAACTTTCAAGCAATGTTCAGTCAAATTTCACTCACCAAATTCCAGCCCAGTCTTATATTAAAATGGACGTGATTATTCATTCCAAGCTAGTTGTCGGTTGGCTTTCATCAAGTTGGTCAGGTTTGTTATCAGTTTGTCAGAGCGGCTATTTCCTGGACACTTGAAAAGCATTCAGCTTTTATAATGCTACGAAACTTTTTACCTCTCTCTAACGGCTGGCCTTCTAAATCAACACTACATAATAAAGAAAAAAAGAAAGAAAGAAAATACGTTTATTTGCGGCAAACATGACGCAGAGAAAGAACACAAACACGAAAATAACAAGTTAGGGGAAAATATGCGCCACATCCACGCAAAACGGCCATCGCTCAGCATAATGCTGCGACCCTATGCGAGACAGTTTGGTTGGCTAAGGCCTCGCCTCTCATGCATGAGGTTGTGGGTTCAAATCTGGGCAAGTACCAATGTGACTTTTTCAATTCATATGTACTTTCTGAGTTTATCTTGGACATTACTGACATCGGTGAAGGAAAAACATCGTGAGGAAACCTGGACTTTATAGTTAATATAAGTCTGAAATCGCCAACCCGTCTTGAGCAAGCGTGGTGATCAATACGCCTCGTGGTGATCAAGCCTTCTCTGTATGAGAAGAGGCCTTTGCCCAGCAGTGGGACAGTTATAGGCTGTTATTATAATATGCGAGACAGAGCCCCAGCGCTGGTTTTCAGCGACAGCCGGCGCTGACGTGATAACGTCACCCGGTATATTGTATAATCGTGAATGAAGCGTCCTTGTATCGACACTGCCGGCCTTTTCACCGGTGTTTGTATAAATACCGACTATAAATGCTGGATCTCAACTAAGCGGCTGATACAAACGAAGTCTAGACTTAAGATAAACTAATTCTCTTCATATATCCGCTGGAATTTTTATGTTTACACAAGATTCAGAATTTCCGTGGGGTGATTACGCTAGAGAAGTAAGTATTGATGAAATGGAAAATAAACAAGTTTTTTTTATGATTTTGTGAATGATGTGCACAATAAATAGGTACTGTGATATTAATTACTATGAGTAGTTTTTTATTTTTTATTTGTATAAGTATGTACTATATTTTCTAAGTAGGTACTTTATTTTAGTATCAGAATTTGAACTAATGTGGGCCGCTATATTTCGACGGGTCCTACGTAAACTAGTGTAAGTGCAAAAACCCAACTTTACAGGAGAGCAATTCAAAGGTTCTAAAGCTTGTAACTTTAACATTATTTAACGGAAATATTTCTAATTTTGATATGTTATACTTGAATATTATTAGAACAATACTGCATAATTAAATTTCAGAATATTTGTATACTTTAGAAAATAGGGTGACATGCATTTATGTAGCTTATTTTTCTTAATGTGTTCAAACAAGTAAACTGGTATAGGCGACCACTTGTAACAGTTTACAGTATACTGGCTGTTTTGCAAATTAAGGAACAAGGAAGGATAATAATTTATTTAAGATGCATTTTTAGGTACATTAATAAATTATCAAAGCTTGTAATAATAAAAACATTTTTTTTAAACTGAATTTGAACCCTTGCATCAGTTTACTAAGTATTCAAAAACTGGGTCTCCCTTGTTTGACCGAAAGGAATTTGACAAATTTTCACTTCCCAAAAAATTTTTCGCATAATATAAGTTTTGCCAAATTATTACTTAGTAAAAAATCTATTCACAAAAAATTGTAACGCAAACCTAATGTTAGGCAAATGAACGTTTAAACTATAACTTGTTTACCAACTAGTACTTTTAACATTTTTTATTTAGTCAAATATTTCAGTTGTAATAACAGTTTTTACGCAAAATCAAATAACCCAAATATTTAGTATCGTCAGTTTTCAATTCTAAATAGTTGAGTTTCGAGTAACCTACTAAAAACAATGGTGCCGATTCTCTTGTCACAAAATTCTCTAAACTAGACTAAAAATCACCAAAATTTAGTTTATTCCTGTCAAACGACCATTTCCTATTCTGAAATTGACTAAAGTGACACAACTTAACTATATTTTAGTTTGACAGCTCTAAGATAGTACTGAGTTTTTAAATTTAGTGAAAATGGCAATTTTGCTATTCTGAATTTGACGTTTTTAAACTAAAATTTAGATTTTCTAACTAAATCTGACTATTTTTAATCGCGATTAAAAAGGTGTGGAATAAAATTAGTTTTCATGAACTAAAATTCACACCAATCACCTCGACTTCTGGTGCAAAACCAGTACTGTATATAAGGTGTATCTATTCATACACGAAATATTTTAAGAGAAACATCTTTATGTCGTAAAAAAACGAAAAAAATCCTTTATTTACATATTCTATGAATGACCCGCCTCGACGCGGTGACGCCGAACGGTGCGGTGGGGTGGCGGCACGAGCGCAGTGAATTTTGATAATTAATCATCATATCAAGTAATTTTAAATTAATTATTTTTTTAAATAATATACTCGGAATAAAAAAGAAAATCATTTCCATGGCTTCTTTACCACTTATAGGTGTATCACTTAAAATATTTCGTGTTTATCCCTATATATTTTTTTCTTTTCTTTTGCTTATATCTCCAAAATGGTGCGTCCTATCGCAAAAATAATGAAAATTTCGACCCCCTTTCAGAAAACCTTAAAACACTATTACGCTACATGTAGGTAATCTTTTTTTTTTTTTTCACACAAAAAGTGAAAAATTCCATAAAAAAACACGTCGCGGCTGCCCCCCATGTGCGCCTCCGGCTCTAAAATAAATCATAGGCAAATAAATACAACGTTGCGAAGCCAAAAAAAATAATACCACGTGGAGTCACGATTGTCAAACTCGATTTAGTTGTGTCAAACTTATTTTTAAATTTAGAGAATTTTGTTTGCAGAATAGCTTTAAGATTCTCATAGCCAAAAGTAAGGAATTTTAGTGATAGTTTAGTTAGTTTAGTTCGGTGTACAAGAGAATCGGCACCAATATCTTTTTTTCTATTGATGCAAGTCGTGTCTGGCACTCGCCGGCCGCTACCGCGGCACCCCTCACTTCGCTCGCTCGGCTCGTGCGTAGGGGGTCACAGTTTTAACCTAACCTAACCATTCTTTTTTTAATAATTAAACTACTCTAACTACTATATTAAAATAAAATTGCATTTTTTAATTATATAATTCCCAAAAAATCTTATTTTTTTATATTTTTTGGCTTAACAAATCATTTCACCAAACGTTTATTGTCTGAAGATTGTTTGCTGTAATAAATCATTTGATTAAAGACCAAATGCCATAATGACATTATACTTGGTAATATTTTGCCAAGTAAAAATTTGACCAAATGAAAATATGCGTACTAAAATCATTCAAAATATTGCAATGGTATAAAAAAAGGTTGCTAAAATTTGTTTGGGTAATGAAATTTTGTCAAAATCCTTTCGGCAAAACGGCAGGCACCCTCAAAAACTACTTGTGCCAGTTATCTTTGTATTACTCTGCTAATAAACTTGATTATTTTTATAATAAATTGAAAAAACAAAAAAAAACTAAATAAAGGTTTATTTCAAGAAAATTACATTATTAATAAAAAAAGACAAAAAAAGTATTCTCAACTTAATTAGTTACCTACGTACCTGCTAATTATTTAATCAGTATTTCCGACATTATTATTAAAAAAATGCAAATGTACATGTAAGTGTAGTAAATTAATGTTTTCTATATAAATTCTCAAACTAATCAATAACAAACTACTACCTACATTGGTGCAAGTGAAGGGTGGGTACAGGGGAAAAGTGATGGGTGTCAATTACACTTTGATTTGAGAAAATCAGATAATTAAGTTCATAGACTTATTATGTCTGTTTAACACTGACCTCACACTAAATAAAATTCATGTTCATAGGTTTATATTTATTGTCATAGTTGGAATGAAAGTCAAAGTTATTAGAGCATCTTATGTATTTTTTTTTAATAAAAAAAAACAAAGTTACATAATATTCCCGGGGAACAATGATGAATGTCAGTTAAAAATTGATGAATGTCATCATGGAAACACTAGGTATGCTTAGTTAATTAATCATACCTATTATATTACTCATCATCATCAATTATATTACAAGCATAGGGTAGTGCAAGAAAAAATTTTTTGCTCTCTGCGAGCAGAATTTTGCCAAATCCAAGCAATATTTTTAATATTTTTACTTCATAGTTTTTTGCCTGTGCCTCAATTTTTAACAGTTTATTTTTTGGTGATAAGAAGCGTTTTTTGCCTGTATTCTGAAGAAAACATACTATTTTAATGGACTTTTGAATGTTGTCAATAACAAAAAAACAAAAAAAAAATGACATCCATCACTTTTCCCCTGTACCCTTCAAGTATAACTTACACTAGTGTTGACAGTTGTTTGGCTTAAAATAATGTCACTTACATCAGGTTACATGTTTGTATCTTCGAAACTAATTGATATTTGGAAATAAATTTTATAGAATACAAAATATAAGTTTAAGGCATTTTATGCAAAAAAACAGTTTTCGTCATTTTGCGGGTTGCACCAGTCTACGTAGGACCCGTCGATTTTACGATTATTTGCTCATGTTGTTTTACGAGGGGGAATGTACGCCAATCACAAAGTAAAGGTGGATGAAATATGTAGTAAGATAATAAAATTATGAAATTGGTAGGTATTAACTACTCGACCAACGGAACCTAAGAAGTTTTTATTTTTTAAAGTTTTAACTGAAAAGCTTTTATAATAAAAAAAATAAACATTTTACAAAAAAAAAAAAAAAAAAACACCGACTTCAAAAAAAAAAAACTTTAATTTTGGAAGTCGGTGTTTTTGGTTCCGTATTTTCGTTTTTTGGCACCGAATTCCAAAATTAAAGTTATTACATATTCCATTTTTTTTTTAAGTCAGTTGTTTTTTTTTATGTGACGTTTATGTGTCAACGTGCACGTCTTTCTACATTGTTCTCACATGTATAACTTCAACATGAATGATGTAACCCATATTTTGTAACAATATTTTGTTTTAAAAGAGTGTCCATGGAGTTTCTTGTCCGTTCTTCTCCATAGGAACCTACTACGCTTTGGAATGGGCAACTAGCTTCATCTTTCTGACTGACCAACCCCTTGACAATTCAAAAGTGCCTGTAATTGGTTTATTTGAAATAAATGCTTTGAGTTTGAGTTTGAGTTTTGATGTAAAAAGTTGTTTTTTTTTTTTTTTTCATTTTTAGTTGTGGTACCTACCCCACACCAATTTGTATACCATAACAGTGACAGGAAATCTTATAACATCATGAACATACACCGAGTGGATTAAATACCAGCTAAATTAAATTAATTAATAAAAAACAGCTGTTCCATATTAAAGTTTACTACTACTGTTCTAAGCTGTATGGGACAGCTGTTTATTTTTTCGCGATTTCAAACTGGTCCCATAGTAAAAGTTATTCAGTTCGATGGTCTAAAGCACCTCTTAAAGTTTGTAGAGTTCATTTTTAACACCTTATGCATATAGACGAATTGAAAACCTCCTTATTTTTTTGAAGTCGGTTAAACATCATTTATAGCCAGAGTCATGTCAATTCCAATAAGCCCAAACACGGCTAGGATACATTGTTTTATTACGGAGTTCCATTGCCTACCCTCCGGCTTCATCATCAGATCAGTTTGATACAAAATACAAAAAATATACAAAAATGTTTATTTCTTGACCATAGTTGTTTACATTTTGTTGATGAATGGCGCCTCCTTTTAAGCAGATAATGGTGCCGATTCCCTTGTTCACAAACTAAACTAAA
This sequence comes from Dryobota labecula, assembly GCA_947523025.1. Classification (NCBI taxonomy): domain Eukaryota; kingdom Metazoa; phylum Arthropoda; class Insecta; order Lepidoptera; family Noctuidae; genus Dryobota; species Dryobota labecula. The sequence continues at coordinate 26,996,650 of OX383292.1, read as the reverse complement.
TTTAAGTTCAGTGCATCTTTTTCTTTATATTTCATTAAGAAAAGGACAGAAGATAAATTTTAGTTTAGTCCTGCCAAATTAATCAGCGCCTGTCATTACTCCATACAAGTTTAGACGTGATTAAAAACTTGCCAACTAAAATTACGTCAATTTACGTCAAGCGCTGATTAATTTGACAGGACTAAACTAAAATTTATCTTCTGTCCTTTTCTTAATGAAATAGAAAGAAAAAGATGCACTGAACTGAAATTTAGTTTAGTTTGTGAACAAGGGAATCGGCACCATTGCCTGTGTTAGAAGACGCTATCTTAATCGAGATACCTTACCCGTGAAATACGTATCATTGACAAGTTCCGGTGGCCATCTGTGGTCTTCTTCATCAGTTCCGGTTTGCCAAATGATACTTTCTGAATGCAAATGCTTGATTTGTTGATTTAAATATAAATCGCTATATGAATACCTATACAATTTGAGGAGTTCCCTCAATTCCTCATGGATCCCAACATCAGAACTGGATTTTGAAAAAATTGGGACCAATCTGGAAGTATATCCTTTCAAAAAAAAAATATTTTCCAAATCGGTTCATAAACGAGAAGTTATGCCCAAACATACATAAAAAAATATATATATATATATAAACTTCCGAATTGCCAACCTCCTCCTTTTTGAAGTCGGTTAAAAAGAAGTGCACTCAATAATGTGCAATTAAGCGGCATTCCTGGTGAGGCCCGTGGGCATCAGCGTGATGGTTGCAATGCGGCCGCGTCGCTCGGGGAACCGATATTAAATACTTCAACTTCATAGAAATGCCACCACAACCACATTCAAAAGGTTCACTCCAAACTTTGGGCACCCAAAGTGTAGAGTGTAGTGTGTGTGTAGTTTGTGTTCGCACAGGGAAAATGTATATTTGGAGAATATTATCCATTCGAGAGTTTGGGAAGTAGTTTGATGTTATTTTCAGTACTGTACCATAAAAAAAACACTCGCAAACAGGCCTTTGCCATGCACTGGGAAAATAATAGGCGGGTATTATTATTACTATTATGACTTTGTTTATTTCCACAGTATTATGTCTTATGGCGTTCCTCTGTTGGGATCGGCAGCTGACGTAGATTTCATTTTCATTTTACAAAAGAAATTGATATACTGAATCTGCCTTCTCTTTATATCTTAGAAAGTATTTTGTATGTTCGCAAAAACTTAGGACTTTTCAAAATAAGAAGCGATTTCCATAATATAAATACACGCAGTAGACATGAGATTGTGATACCCAGATTAACTAAAAACAGCAAGTCATTTCTTCTATAGAGTATCCGCTTTTATTACAAGTTGCCAATGTTAGATACAGAACTTACCTATTGAAAGTTCAAAACCCACATCAAACGTGTCCTTATCAAAAAAGCACAATATAAGATTAAAAACTACGTTGAAGGCAAGGAAGTTTGGCAATAATTCCTTCTGCACATATGGCTTCCCTGGTAACTCATTAAGGGCCGAAACACATAACCGCGTTGCGACGGCGCAACGCTAAAATCGGCAGTTTGCATTGCGGCGTTGCGGCATCGCGAAAAAGAGCGTTTTATTGTCGTATGGTAGGGTAACCAGTTCCTCGTGATTTTTGATTATGGATAGACGTGTCTCTGCCATGGATCGTCGTAAGAAACTTATAGCTTATTTTTTATTAAGAAGACATTACTCTGTTTTAAATATACGACAAAGAAGATACTGGATACATCCATTTAATAAGGCTATGAATCCCGATGGCGAATACTTTTCTCGAAAAAAAAATTTCGTCTATCATTAATGCTTCCGGGTTGACGCGTGTTGTTTGCAAGAGTGATAGAAACAAGCTGAATCATTGTCAACAAGTGTGACGTCACAACGCTGGAAATTTGCGCCGCGGCGCGGCGCCGCGTTGCTAATATCGGCGCTGACGACACTGCCAATTATAGCGGCGCGGCGCCGCAACGTGGTACATAACCACGTTTCGGCCCTACCGGCCTAATTATGTGTATTAACTGCTCCCAAAAAATGATGTTTTATTTTTTACATTTTTTCTTGAAATAATCAAATAATCTTCTCATTATTTGACTTTATATTCCTACAATTCTAATTTCAACTCTTTATTAGTTGCTTTTGTGGTCATGACAATGATTGTAATTCAATTTTTTATCGTTAGTCGTTGTATAACTAGAATATTCGCCCACTTACAAGAGCGAGACGCACGCGCCCTCTACCAAAAAAGCGAGTATAGCGATCACAACTGCGTGCCGCGACGTCACGAGCGAGCCGAGCGCGATTACTAATGAGCCGAGTGAGCGGCGTAAGCTGACTTGTGAGCGGAGTTAATGGCGCTCACTACTGTAGTAACTGCGCTCGCCAGTCCTTGCTGTCGCACGAGTGAGACTTCTGCTTCTTTTATCTAGTCTTGTTATGGTTCAAGATATTGCCTCCATCGAAAAATATTTGCTTTGGAATAACTGAAGAACGCTCAAAATGCGAACATGTTCGATAGTAATAAATATTATTTTAACTTTGAAGCCCGTTCTTATTATATTATCCATTTTTCTTAGCAAAGGCAACAGTTTACATTATTAATTTGTTAGTAAGTCCCAGGAATATCCGAAAAGATATTGAATATTTATCAATCAGAAGTAATTTTTTGATATCCAGAGAGGAAACCCTTTTCTTCAATGAAAATAAAGAAAACGACTTTATAGACGACAAGTTAGATGAAAAAGTCTCTTTTGTAATATTAATATATATATATTTTTTTTTATCTAGGGCATCTCAGAGTGTAACCACTAAGGTTCCGACTCTTTAACCGGACTTTCCTGTGGCTGCCTTAAGCTCCTAACGAAACTTAATGCCTCCAGCCAGGGCGTAAAAACTATAAACTAAACGACTGCTGCTCGCTAAGGGCACCCCCTGTGGGGTACGAACCTCGGCTTAGGGCAGCTGAGTCGGAGGGAGGGTGGCAAAGAACCGACGGTGGCTGGATAAAATCAGTGTTTTGATTATTATCGTGGGGAGTTTGGATTACTTACTGCTCAGCTAAAACGCGTGCTGGCGCTTCACTTACAGTTAAGGGTCGGGGAGTACTATTCGTTAGTCGGGGATTTCGCGCGGGGCCTCGGCGGCGAGGTCGGAATGATGATCGTGTATTGTGTGCTCTTATTTTGCGAACTGTGCTAGTTGCCCTACGACTCTCCTGGAGGAGAGTAGTGGGGTCGTCTGGGTCGGTCAGTGCATGCCTTGGACGGCGGGTCGAACTAATATTAGAGGGGACATAACTTGCGGCCTTTACAACTAGAGCGTTGCGATGAGTGGCTGCTGAATCGAAGAAGCGCTTTGAAGTGCGCTTCATGAATTGGGCTATCGTGGGGATTTTGAGTTCAACGTGGAGGTTAGTGTTGCGAACGAACCAGGGGGCTCCCGTGATTTTACGTAAGACTCGGTTCTGTAGGGTTTTCATCTTATGGATGAGATGGGGTTTGGCGTGTGCAAAGACAGGACTCGCATAGGTCATGATGGGGCGGATGCACGCGGTGTAAATGCGCAATTTGCACTTGAGTGACAATTTGCTTTTTGCATTTAGAATGGAGTGGAGCCTATAGGGAGTGAAGGCTGCGCGAGCGCGTACCTTCTTTAGGTGCTCAGAAAAGGAGAGATGGTGGTCGAGAATCACACCTAGATATTTGGCTCGCTTCTCCCAGGGGATAGGCTTGCCGAACATGGTGATCGGTCGGATACTAGGGGGGCGCTGGCGCGGTTTCTTATAGAGAACCGCTTGACTTTTATCGGGATTTACTTCTATGCGCCACTTGCTAAACCATTCGCCAAGCTTGTTGGCTGCGGTCTGGAGAGTGTTAGAGATTCTATCGTGACTGGTCCCTCTGCAATAGATGGCCGTATCTTCTGCGAACTGAGCCAACTGTGCCTGTCTTTGCTTCGGGATATCGCTGGTGAATAGCGTGAACGCGAGGGGAGAAATCACAGAGCCCTGAGGGACGCCTGCGCGTAATGGGTGGGGGGCGGAGAGAGTACCGTCTCTGCGATAGCGAAAAGTGCGATTCGAAAAAAAGTCTCGTAAGATGAGCACGAGACGTTCCGGCACACCGAGTTGGTACAGCTTGTATAATAAGCCGTTGTGCCAGACTTTGTCGAATGCCTTCGCTATGTCAAAGAAGATCACTCCTGTATTAAGACCGCGCTGGAAACCAGCGCTGATGTCTTCTACGATACGGTGGACCTGATGGGTCGAAGCATGTTGGGTTCTAAAACCGAACTGCTCATCGGGGATAAGGCCCTTGCTCTCGGCGTACTCTCTGAGACGCTCATAAATAAGCCTCTCGTAGAGTTTTCCTAGGATTTTGAGCAGACTGATGGGTCGGTAGCTCGCGGGCTCCGCCCTGGGTTTACCGGATGCTGATGACTATGGCCTCTTTCTACGCTTGTGGGAAGATATTATTGCTCATAGCTCCATTGAAGATGGTGGCCAGTAGCATTATAAGGTGGGCGGGGAACAATTGGAGTACCTTATTGGTGATTCCATCTGAGCCAGGGGCTTTACGGGGTTTCAGACCCTTGATGAGTTCGTGCACTTCGTCTGGCGTGACGGGAGGCAGAGGATACTCAGGGTCTTCGACGGGCGGGAGGGAGGCTCCACGTTCGACTTCAGCGTCGACCTCATCGAGGTGAGCTTGGTCTACTGGTTGAGAACTGGGCGTGCACTGGGCCTCTAGACTTTCGGCTAAGCATTCAGCTTTGTAGATGTCTTAGAAAGCGATAGACGCGTCTGGGCGGATCAGTGGGGGCATGGAGGCGGAACAACCTCGGGGGTTTAATTTCCTTTGTAGTTGCCAAAAGGCCTGGTGGTTCGGCTCTAGATCGCTCAGCATCTTGTCCCATTCGGTGTCACGAAATTCCTTCACGCGGTTACTTAGAGCACGCTGCAAGTAGCGCATGTGGATTTTGTTAGCCGTACAGGGGAAGGTGCTGTATGCACGGGTAGCCGCGTTCTTCTCATTTATCAGTGCACGTACATCGTCCGGCAACTTCCCGCGACGGTTATCCGTCGCCGAAACTTCCCTTGAACAATCGTTCAGGACAGATTGTACGTGATCTGTGAATGAGTCGATCGCGGCCGTCGTGTCAGCGATAGAGTTGAAGAGGTCGGGGATAGAGTCCAATTGGGGGGACGATTTGGCTTTCAAGCTTTCGCCTACTCGCCTCCAGTCCGTTACCCTTATGGTGCGCGTGGGGGCATTGGGGTCGTAAGAACCTATGCGAGGGGCCATCTCTACGACAACAGGTCGGTGGTCAGAGTCAAGCTCGTGCAGCGCCTCTATGGAAACCAACCGTAGGTCGATGTTCTTTAGAAGCGCCACGTCGAGCACGTCAGGGGTAGAGGTGGGAGTATGGGGGTAGTGGGGTTCATCGGGGCGATGACGTCGAAGTTAAGGAAGGGGCAGAGGTCATGCAAGTGTTGGCCTCTGGGGGAGATCTTTGTGCTATTCCAGGCTGGATGCTTGGCGTTGAGATCACCCGCTATTAAGACGGAGTCACTCAGGCTCAGGAGGGTACGGAGGTCGTCAGTCAGTAGTTGGTAGTCATTTCCTGCTGAGTTCGCGGGGGGCAGATAGATCGAAACTATCGTGATCGGCTGGTGACCTGTTATGCCGAGGCGGCACATAGATACTTCTAGGGATTTGAGGGGGAGGGTCTAAGGGCATGCAATAGAGCTCGGTTCTAAAGTAAATGAGAGTACCTCCACCGTGACAGCGCGTCCTGTCGTAACGAACTACGCGGTAGTTCGCTATTGACGGGTTACGGTGCCGGGGTTTTAAGAAGGTCTCTTGGATAAGGAGGACGTCTCTTCGCGTTGGCCTTCGAGGCTGTTCGCGTTGAAATAACCTAACTTGAGGGATCGGGGTTTGGTTCTAGCGGGGGACCTATTATCCATTAAGTGGGTTAGGGTTGTTCGCGAATCTAGTGAGGGCCTGCGTACTTTCGGGATACGCATTATATATCGCCTGTATTTGATATAAGTCACCGGCGTTAGTCGCGGCGACTATTTCATCGGCCATCCTCCTCGCGCGGGGGGTGAGGAAGACCATATAAGTGGATGCGATCACGTGGAACGGATCCATTGGGTTTTGAGGGGGGGCGCGCGCATTCGGAGCGGCGGCGGTGGGCAAGGGCGCGGTGGCGGCGGGCGCAGGTTTGGTGGGGGGCGCGGCGGACGCGGGCGTCGGTTGCGAGTTACGGATGCGTGGATCCATAAGACGGGGGATAACCTGAGGGTTGGTGGCCTGCGGGGCGAATGCCTGAGGGGCGATTGCCTGAGGGGCGGGTCTAGCCTGGAGGCTTGGGAATGCCTGCTGGTGTTGCAGGTAGTTCTAGGGACTGGGTCTCTGAGGACTCAGTCTTTCTGGCATTTGCGCGGAGGGGAGCCTAAACGAAGGACATTCGCGAGTCAGGCGAGTGCCGTCACGCTTTGTCAGACGAGAGGAGGTGGGTTTTGGGGCTATTGCGCAACCACGGTAGTTGGCAGGGTGGCCGACCTCACCGCATAGCACGCAGCTAATGATGAGCGAGATCGGGAGCGGGAGCGCGAGCGGGAGTGGGAGCGGGCGCGAACGGACGCCGAGAGGCTGCTTGCCAAGGCTTGCGAGAGGGCCCCGAATTGCTTGCCATATTTGGCCCGGAATATGGGGTCCTCCATCACGACTTTGGTGATGAACTCAAGGAGTACCTCCCCTATGACGGGGAGGTGGGTTTAAGTTGGGGTGGCAATGATGTTGCCGGGGGAATTAATCCTAAGTGAACTAATGTCCCTAACTCCCCGGGTGGATTGGCCCGGGGATGAGTGAAGCCTCCCTGCCGGGAATAGGCAGGGAGATGTGTGCTATGGCGTGCCCTAAGCTTGTCAACCCGTCGCCAGTCTTATTGTGCGAACGGGGCGCTACAAGTCCGGCGCGAAGGGTGTAGACACACCCTAAAGACAACGGGTGAGTAGCTGTGGAGGGAAAACTGTCACCAGAGCCGACTAGGAGATCCCCCAAGGCCGGTTAACTCTGGGACCCGTCCAATTGACTGCCTTGCCCTGATGGGGTTCGGCGGGTGTGATTGGGTCAACACCCCCTTGGATTCGTTAGCACCGTTAGGTATCAACCAAAGACCATGAAACTGTGGTTTTTCCCTGACGGGGTAAAAACACGCGGAACGTTTTTGACGAATCTGGTTAAGAAACCAATACCAACCTGCCTTGAAAAAGACAATAATTGGTATTATATTTAGTAGTCAGACTACTAGAGCAATCGTTACGACTGGGCGTAACGATTACCGGGCGACGGCGGACACTTGACACGGCACGGGCGCAGCGAGCCGGAGCTGCGGCACACGACCATTCCGAACGGTGTCGCGACGCGGAATGACCGAACAAGCGCACTGGAGCGGGCGCAAGGAGCGGGAGCAGCGTAACGACCGTCCAGGACGGAGGTCGAACGGAGAGTGGATATTAATAGAAACTGTATCCACATAAATACAATAAGGTTGAAAACACCATTGCATTTGTAGGATTCACGTGTCGGTAGACTGATATGTAAATCTAGCACTAGTTCTTCGAACGGGCGATAATACACGTGCGACCGGTGCGACACATGCGACCGGTGCGACGCATACACACGCCACTGAATATATTCGGGTGCACTTCCGCAAATCCTACGTGGTCCCTACTGCCAAGTCGGATGTGTGTAGCCTTTATTGGAACACAATAGATTTAGATTGAATACTGTGTGTACGTGTTTGTCTTTTCAGTAACTGTATTCATTTGATATACGTGTTTTAGACACTAATTCCGGATTAGGTAAACAGGCCATGGGTGCCGTACCTACCTATTTCGTTTGTCAAAGGAAACCCTCCACTGCATGATAAAATATCCTCATCAAACAAAACTGCTTTCAAAGCCATAAAGCTGGAAGTTCAAAAGAAAAGCTCCGTAATTAAAAACTGAAATAAAACGAGAGACAGAGAAACACAAGACCAACCACAATATAAAAAAAATGGGATTATTAGCCACAACAGATCCGTCAAAACTGTCCGGCCGCCTGGCCGGGCCGTCCTGCCGGCCGCTTTCATCCGACGTTGACGTACAAATGAAGTGACCAAGTAAGATGTAAGCCGTCGCATATAAACCTAGCTCTGATTTATTATCGCGTAGCTTTTGATGTGGGGCGCCCAGTATACGATGGCGTGTTAATAAGTCTGTAGTGCGTTTTTAAACTGGGGTATTTGTTTCTCTAAAAAATCTTTAAAGGGTTCGCCATTCTTAAGTATCAACTTATGATTGAAATATTTCTCGTAAACATAATAATACCAGTGCATGCGTTTTACGATGCAGCGTAAAGGCTCGTACGGACTAGTGCGATATCGCGCGAGTCTGTACGAACCTTAAATCGGCATTACTATCTACCTACAAAGCACAAACACGTACAATTATAGAAAACAAAGCTTATTTTGGCAAACATAAAGTTTTTTTTAGTCCTGTAGTACCTATGTAGTATTTATGAAGTACTCCTTTCCTGAATAATGTAAAACAGTGTTCAAAATTCAATAAAAAGACTGACCACTTTTATGAGACCAAATAAAAAGTAATCTCTAACAATACTTGTAAACCTTGAACTGTCTACTTTGTCCTAACTAGGTTAAAACGGCACAATTCCGGTAATTTTTTTTATCTGCGGTTGATCCGACACGTGGATAACGCGGACAACTAGGATGTCTTATCCGAGTTGTCCGCGTGATAAACAAAGTAACGCTTTGACTCTTGTCGATCGCCACCATAAATATTAGTTAGTTTGAGAAATGTTTGAATTGCTTCGCTAACTTTAGTTATAATTTGAGAGAATGGTATTTTCTTTAAGACGCAGTTATGTTAAGCATTCGGTATATTCCAGTTCTTGCAAAAATTCAATTTAATAAAAAGACTAATAAAAATATGATGTTTTTATTAGTCTTTTGATTCACTACATATAGTGGCGTGTTGTGTTGACGAGCTTTTAAAGCTCAATCCAAAAATAAAACACTCAAAGTCCACAGCAAGCTATCGACAAGTACATTAGCCATTATCACCTAGTTCCACTACTCTTACCATCAAGGCACAAGCGCACATTAGGGTAAACATCAAAATAACCGTTATGTTCGTCCTAGTTCCACGTCCGCAGTGGTGTGCGCCTGTACAGTATGAATGGGTGCGATGAAAGGTCTTCCTGTTGGCGCCGCTTACTGGTCCACGATGTCCACATATGAAGCGTTTACACTAGACGACGAATGTTGCGACATGTTGCCCGAGATTTCGGCGATTGTTTTTTTTTTTTGTGTTGATCCCTACGGGCCTCACAAATAAACACGGAATAAAGTTATGCTAGGAATAACTTCGGTATAACCATAGGTACATTTTTGAAGCTTGTCATAACATTATTCCGTATTTATTTATAAGGCCCTACGAGTATTTCTTGTCCCCGTTAACCCTCCCGACTGAGTATAATGTGAAACAAGGTTCACTCTTTGAGTTACTGAAATTTAACGTAAATACTCGTATGGCGGTTCAAACGACTGGAAACTTAATTGCTTCGGTAAATAACTAACTTTGATTGGATTTAGCTGTCTTTTGTTCACTTATTTAGTAATGTACCTAGCTGTTGTGCCCACATAATACCTTGAATCTGCAACATCGCGCGATGTTGCTCCGTGTAGCCCAACTATAATTGTACCCCAGTGAACACATATCTTGACACCTCACCTCGTCCACACGACGTGCTCATTCTTAATTGTGCGCGATTTATCTGTCACTCTCTGGGCGCCTGTACTACGCGCCGATAAAAAAATAGGTGACAGAGACATGAGAATCCAGCATATTTTACATTAAAAATTACCTTCTTCCTGTTTGATATTGTTGGAATGATATTTTTTTAAACATCTGAATTCTAATTTGAGACAGAACATACACAAATATTACGTTTGTATTCACATTGCACCAGTTTATAGTCTCACTAGCTTTTGCCCGCAGCTACGCCCGCGTGGATGTCGATTATCGCGTAAAAAAGTAGCTTATGTCCTTCTCCATATCCCAGGCTAAATCTCTGCTAAATTTCATGACGATCGGTTCAGCGGTTTAGGCGTGAAAACGTAACATACAGACAGACAGACAGAGTTACTTTCACATTTATAATATTAGTATAGTAAGTATAAACTCAAACTCAAAGCATTTATTTCAAATAAACCAAATACAGATACTTTTGAATTGTCAAGGGGTCGGTCAGTCAGAAAGATGAAGCTAGTTGCCCATTCCAAAGCGTAGTAAGTAGGTTCCTATGGAGAGAAACGGACAAGAAACTCCACGGACACTCTTTTAAAACAAAATATTGTTACAAAATATGGGTTACATCATTCATGTTGAAGTTATACATGTGAGAACAATGTAGAAAGACGTGCACGTTAGAAGCGTCCGTAATAAAAACAATTCAAAAATTAAAATAAGCCGTGGCAGCTAAGAGATGACCAGTCCCAACTGACGGCGCCCGTTCACGAACATGACGCATGGATCAGCACCATTTAGCTCAACCATTATCAAGGGAACTTAATGATCCAACACACACGCCACCACCAGCGAGACATTTGAGTGAGCATGACATACTCTCGACCGCCAGGGCACATTCAAGTCAATAAAAGACATATTACCCGGTAAATGGTAGCTCTATAGTACATAGTACTCACACCTGTGCTGTGCAATTATATAATTCAAGGACATTGAGTTTATACAATGCAAAGATAGTCTTACAATCTTCAGCAGCTCCAATAATATATAGTATGGATATAGATGTAATTAGGGGACGGGTAAGTTTGATAAAAATTAAAATATAGATAAACTATATTGGTTGGAATTTCTAAGACTGCGGTGTATTATTGAGTAGCCAACCTGGTTATTTATTTATTTTATTTTTATGAAAACTTACAGCTTAACAGATACAGTAAGAAATGTTTTGTGCAAAATATGGCCAATTAGAAGTTGCCATATGTAGTTTATAAATCATATGAAACAGAGGATTGAAAATAGACTATATATAACACAAAAAAGAAAAAATACTATTTACGCTCGAAGAACTAGTGGCTTCTTCGAGCGTAAGAACACAGACGTCTACGCAAGAACACAGACGGCAGTCGCAGCCCGATTTTGTGCAACAACTCGGAAACACCAGTTGTTCCATTGGCAATCTTGAAAAGAAACATAAGATCCGATATTTTACGTCTTTCGTAAAGTGGAAGGATATGAAATTTTTTGCAACGGTAGGTATAATTTGTTACTATACGTTTTAGACCGATATTGAATGTGAATTAAAAACCTTTTCTGTATGCTCTCAATACGATTTATTTGTACATTATAATTGGGCTTCCAGGCCTGAGAGGCATACTTCAAATGACTATGAACAAAGGAACGGTATGATATTTTAATAGTCTTTATATTTTTGAACTCCGAGGACACCCGGAGAATGAAACCAAGTGCTTTAGGTGCTTTATGGTTCAAATTGAATATAAAATGCAATATTCTCTCAGACGTCACGAAAGCTAGCTCTTAGGTCTGCCTTACCTTCGTGCCGCTCGCTCGCGACTGCTCAAAGTGCAGGCAAAAGTAAATTAAGGTTCCGACTGCGCTGAACGGATTAGGCAGAAGGAACCTAACCTCGTGGGCTCTTCCTGAACAGTATCCTTTTTTATAATCGTATTCGAACTATAGTACTTATATTCCTTGAAAGGGTAGGCAGGTAGAGTCTTACATCCATATTACCATCTAGGTGACAGTATCTAGTATCACCGGTAAACCATTCACCGTAGACAACGTTGGAAGAAAGAAAGAACAACGTTTATTACGTTTGGTACGTTACTTACCAGACACAAAACCTAATAAACTCTTAGTCCTGCAGCCTGGGAGTCTAAGATTATTCAGGCCACAACCCTTGCGACCATCACACTATGGAAGCTTGGAAATTATACGGTCCAATGTATTTGATCTTGTTTACATCACAATTTACGATCTGTCGAATGATAGGTCATTAATAATTATGTGTTTCCTCTTCCGGGAAGTTAACATTACTTTTCAACGCTCTTTTAATTTGTATAGTGCAGTTAAATTGTAAGACTTAAAGTTGGCTCGAGACAAATAGGTATAGATTATAGATTTTGGAATAGAGGTGGCTTGTGAAGACAAGAAAGGTATAATATATGCTGGCCCGTAGGTTCGCTCGATATACTAAGGAAGTTAAGATAACACTTTTTAGGACATAATGGTGCCAATTCCCTTGTTCACAAATTAAACTAAATTTAAGTTCAGTGCTTCTTTTTCTTTCTATTTCATTAAGAAAAGGACAGAAGATAAATTTTAGTTTAGTCCTGCCAAATTAATCAGCGCCTATCACTACTCCATACAAGTTTAGACGTGATTAAAAACTTGCCGGCTAAAATTACGTCAATTTACGTCAAGCGCTGATTAATTTGACAGGACTAAACTAAAATTTATCATCTGTCCTTTTCTTAATGAAATAGAAAGAAAAAGATGCACTGAACTTAAATTTAGTTTAGTTTGTGAACAAGGGAATCGGCACCATTGCCAATCTTTTTACTCGAGCGGCCTGTGGGTTCGGTATACGCAATGATCCTACAACGTCCTGCGTATTCAGTATAATAATGCTTTCAGAATGCTGTTGGGGTTGCCGCGCCATTGTAGTGCGTCACAAATGTTTGCAAATGCTCGCGTTGACGGTTTCCACGCTATAATGCGTAAGAAAGTGGCGTCATTATTTCAAAGACTACGCGGTAGCACCAACAGCATTTTGCAAATGATTGCATCCCGCCATGACTGTCCCATACAAGCGCACTGGGTGGGAATAGTTACGGGAAGATTGTAATGTTAAAAAAATTACTTTATTAAAAGATGTACCTACTAATATAGATCTTAAGAAAATGGTTACTAACTCTTTTATGGATTCTGTCCGAAATAAATGGATAATAAATAAATGAGGCCTAGGTAAAAGGTATATAGACTTTCGGGACTCAAAATGAGATCCTTCCTAATCATGTCCCGCACTTAATAAATATTCATAGGGTCTAGTTGCACCAGGTTTGGAATACTTTGTGAGATTACACTACATTTTATAGGCGCCACATTCGTTATCGGTATGATGATATAAAATTATGTATAGCGGATGAGCCATTATTTCAAGACCTCGCCAATTATTCAAGCTATTATTCATGGTATTAGAGCGAACTTGTCTTATTAGGGTTCCGAGCCTCAATAGAAAAAAACAAACGGAACCCTTATAGGATCACTCGTGTGTTTGTCTGTTTGTCCCTGTCACAGCCAATTTGCTCAATACTCAATACTCAATATATTTATTGCTTCCATATGTGAACTTAGGTGGTAGGTTTTACAAAGATATGATCATTGTGGACCCTGTCGGGTACGGCAAAAGTAGGAGAGATGAAGAGGGGCTTTTATTTGACTACTTAGTTGTTATAATAATAATATTGAATAGGTGTTGTGATTATTAACATATACATGTTATTTAAAATTTTCATCTAAGTATTCATTGATATTGTAATAGCATTTCCGAATCTACTGGACAAATTAAGTTTTTTACTACACATTTATAATCTTTCACGAATCAAACACGGACGTATAACGAAAATAAATTAATTTTGAATATGGGGGTCACTTTTGGGGGGTAAACTAGAAAACTTAAAAAAAAAAAAACGAAAGTGCTTATTGTAAGGATTTCACCTAAATATATTTTATATAATTTTAAAATAAATACTTTTAAAGTTATTTAAGAAAATAGATGAAAATAAATGATGAATTTATAGTTTGTAAGTATCTTTAAGATAGTTATTCCTAGATTTTTCGTAATTGCACCTACCACTGTTTGTCTCTGCATCACCCAAAGCTTGACTGGTAGAAAATGCCTTATACATTTCTGTGCTTGAAGTATTAAATAAATAAATTTAAAAAATTGTCCACCTCGGTGTTCCCCTTCTCTCCGAAAGTATTGAGCCTATGTTAAAAAAAAAAAAACTAACATAATTCTATATTTAAAGATTACAGGAAAATTTATAAAAAGTCTATGGTCTACGAGTATAACATGGTATGTCTCTCAATATTGTGCGTATAAACTTACATTTTCAGTTGGAATGAATGGGAGAACAAATGTATTTTAACTTGCTAAGTTTGTTTTTGGTTTAAATTCGTCCCAACTACGGAACCCTTTATTGTGCGTGGTCTGACACGCACTTGGCCGGATTTAATATGCACGTGTTTCTGCGATAATAAAACATGTTTTTTCGTTCCTTCTTTCTATGGAGATGTGTTTTCATCAAAATGCACATTTCTTGCTTCAGGTTATTGCCTCATCCATTGTTCCACAAGTGAGCTTTCCGCTACAGTTATCAACTAACTGTGAACTGTATCATGATGTGTAAACACCATAAACAATTCCTCTGTACTGTCACCGCCATTGTGAATCACTGAACAGGTTTAATGTGGCTTTCACTAACCTTGCGCCGGCGGAAGTAGGTACCTACCTAATGAGTGTGGGTAAAATAAACATAATGTATGTAGGTATGACAGTTATGTGTGTTTGTTATAATTATGCATGGTACTGTAAGCTGTCTCTTGAGCTGCAAAATAGTTGAGAGTAATCACCCCGAATTTGACGACTGACGAAACACGAAGTTTTCCGAGGGACATTCTTGTTTGTGGGTATACACTCAAAACATCGCGCGTGCGCTTCAGGCAGCGGTCGCAAGAAACCACTTCTAAAAATATTGACACACAGTGAACACCTACTGATATTAATGTTGGTTATGGGTCATACGATCACCTACTTGTAAAAATGTTTGTACTTAATCGTATTGAACTTGGGGTCCTGTATGGAGGCATAGTGTGGACGGCATTACGTTAACGAATTCATTCAATACGTATTATTATACTGTAGATGATGTTCTAACCAGTTCTAAACCAAGATCATCCAAACATGGGAAGTGTCCGAACCATAGAAACTCCGGAAATTTCTCTTTATAATAACGGTCTAACGCAAAATTTAACTTACTTTAAAACTCATATTAGACTTGCACGATCCACGAGGAACCGTGGAAGTAATTTTATTAAATACTTTTTCCTGAAATTATTTAAAACCTAAAATATCTTGTGACACCCAACTTAATGTTCTCGTCTCGAGGTTAAAGAGAGATGCGAAGTAAAAAATTTATTTGTATTTTATATCCTCGTACTATTATTAGTAGTATTCTATTGGAAGCTCTAGTTTGTAAAGTAGGTTTTATGTAGGTAGGTACACCGCATTCTAAATCATTGTAGGTAGTACCTACATACTTATTTATTCCTAAGGTTACTTTATTGTTTTTGTTGAAAGACAAATATAAATATAAATATCAAATACCAATACAATAAAAAAAGTAGTGGAAACAATTTCAATTGTGTACCTCTAAAAGTACTAAATAACGTCGACGATTAGATCATTGTTTAAAGCACTAGGCTCTCTCTAAACAACTACTCGCACACACTACAAATATTAATAACATTGCACATTTTTCAGCGAAGACACTTAGTGTCGGTCTACCTCTACCTGCAAGACTGACAGCTTGAGGCCAATATTAATGATAAAATACCTACCCTACTAGTATTAATATAAATAATAAATTAATCATATTTTAATTGTGTTATTATGTTTACAAGTGTTCGGTTAAACTTCAAAACACAGCACCCATCAAAACTTTCCCGAATTGCCGAATTGATGTTTTTAATCAAACTCGTTGTTTTCACTAAACAGTCAACGTGATTGAAAAGCGAATTAAATTTCAGCAAAAAGTGAAGCCTCTGAAGTTTTAAGTTCTAACAGTACTTTGTAATGTACTGACGGGGAGCAAGTCAGGTTTCATTGTTACCAGTCTTGTACCAATTATTTAGAACAACTATTTGGATTATAACTGAACTAATTTTCTTTGCCCTTCAGATGACCGTCTACCTATTACCTGTTGTAGTTGAAATTATTTAATTTCCCAATATATATATTTTTTACGACAAATAGGTTTCTAATAATATTTTGGCTAGCGTTTGTAGTCTAGCAACCTATACTCCATTTACATTATATGCATTAGACAAATAACGGCTAAATAACGACAGTTATTGTGTAATATTGTTAAAATTACTGCACTTTAGAATTATTTTTTTAATGTAAATGGTAAATAGATTACAGTGCTTTTTATTGATCGTGAAATAACGGAGTTTATTAAACGTTTACATCGAAATAACGAAAGGGTGAGAACAGTTATTTGTCTAATGTTATAATAAACGGAGTATAGACAAAGTGACATTCTATCAGCGATTACAATGATGCAAGTCAAAAATGTATTGTATTGACATAGGCTACCGAAAAGCATATTAATATGTTAATCGTGTTGAAAGTCATTGCAAAACTACAAAACGCTTGGAAAGCGAAAGCCACCGTCTTGTCTAGGCGATCAGCTGTGGACTATTCATTACGATATTTCTTCACAAAAACCTCTGTGAAAGGTCAATTCACCTTCACTCTATATTTAAGTACCTAGTCGTAGCTACACTATGAAACATGCTCAATCACAACTAACTTTCGTACCGTCAGATTTGAATCCAATTATATTCAAAATGGACCGCACGTTCAATCAGGGGCCCATGTCTGCTATTTTTATAAATTCGTCACTCCAACACGATCCCATTGTCATTTCGCTAAAAGTTCGTAATCTGCTAAATTCATAATGGTCGATCATTGGTCGGTCAATGGTCTCGTAATAGAATTGTATTACAATGGCATTTTGAACATTTATTCATGCCAGATTTCATTTATATATATTTTTACATATTATTTATTAGTGTTATAAGCAATCTGAAGAAGTAGGAAGTTGGAAGTTTAGTAGGAAGTTTCATTTGTCATTATGTACGAGATTACCAATTCTTTCAATGGAGTGTCAGTGGCTGACCATTGGAAAGTCATAATGACGCCATTATATTAGTAGATTACCAAACTTGTCAAAATCTACAATAATGAAATCAATGATAGACCATTCTGACACTATTGTAATAGCAGACTTGAGGCCCAGGCTAAGTAATGTTGATGTTAATGTAAATAACGGGTTTCCTGAAGATGATATTCAAAGGGAACTGAAAAGGCTCGGTTTACTGTAACATGGTTTGCGCATTATGTCATGATAAGACAGGCCTTTATCTTACTAATTATAAAAAGGTAGCGAAATATTCGGTTTGTACACTAGCTGTACTCACAGCTCTGCTTGCATCCCAGTTAGAATTGTTTTGTATGACAAACAAAGTAGGTAAACTCTAAACTGGTTAATCAAGAAAAAAAAAAATTGGTTGTCTGTAAAGTTGGTTTACGGCCGATAGTTTAACGTGACAACGTTATAACAAAA
Organism: Dryobota labecula; assembly: GCA_947523025.1. Taxonomy (NCBI): domain Eukaryota; kingdom Metazoa; phylum Arthropoda; class Insecta; order Lepidoptera; family Noctuidae; genus Dryobota; species Dryobota labecula. The sequence goes on along the minus strand of OX383292.1, from coordinate 26,979,115 downwards.
CATTGATGCGGCGCAAGCGTACAATGAGCGTAACGGGACAATGAGCGTAACGGGACAATTAGTCATCCTTTTTCGTGCATGCAGCCGGCGTTCATCGATTTATTAGACGCTGTCACGTCAAAATATTGGTTGTCTGTAAAGTTGGTTTATGGACGATAGTTTAACGTGACAACGTCATAACAAAAATTGAGGCGGCGCAAGAGTACAATGAGCGTAACGGGACATTTTCGTGCATGCAGCCGGCGTTCATCGAGTTATTAGACGTTGTCACGTCAATAATCAAAATAGTTATTCGGTAAACAATTATAAAAAAGGAAAATATAGGGAATTGTTGTATGTTTCAAATACAACAATTCCCTATACCTACTCGTACGTACGTACTTGCTGAAAATCAACTTCCGTTCAAACGCTGTAAAAATTTAATTGAGTTACAAAACGAAAGAAGGCCGAACTTCTGTGACGGGCATCAACAGTAAAAGTCTCGAAAATGTTATTACGAGTATAATCTGCCAAACAATCAACTGTTGGATCTTTTGAAGTCAGAATTTAATTTTAATAAAGTTCCTAAAGAAATATTATTATTTAATTATACTACTATTTGTGTTTGTATAACTTTTATGAAGTTCCTAATATTTAATTCATATTAATATTGTATTTTCTAATTTTGTTAGATCCGAATTGCAGTGAAATGATTCAGTCATCGTGAAAGTGTAACCAATAAAATCCATTGTGTACAGGACCTGCGTTGATGGTTCCGCGAATGTGCTCACACATTCGCGGAACCATCAACGCAGGTCGAACAGAACAACTAAACCGGGGTAATGACGTCTACTGCTCACCTTTGATGAGTGTTAAAGTACCGGAACTGCTATCAAAACACCAATGTTCTCATGTTCTGGCAGGTCAACTTGCGAACATACACACTGGAACAGTATTAAGTGAACGGCAAGGCTTCTGAGGAGTAGATTCAATCCTTTTGGCTACAAGACATTTCTCCAATTTTCCATATGTAGAGACTGTGACATTCTAGAGAATGTGACATGGCTGGACGTTATTTTGGGCTCACAGTTGGTAACTGGTACGTAACTAGTCAAGCCGCCATGCTCGTCTTTGGGTCAGGGATAGGATTCACGACATTGGAATCAAATAGTGAGATTTTGGAGAAGCAGAATAAATTATTTGTGCTCTTTTATGTTAATATATTGTCCCGTCAAGTATCATATTTTGTGTGTACATAAATAAATAAATAAATTATTATTCTATTATCTTATAATAGTAAAAATACACGCGGTATCATGAATTAGTTTCAGCCACCGACGGTCCCTTGCCACCCTCCCTCCGACGCTGCCCTAAGCCGAGGTTCGTACCCCACAGGGGGTGCCCTTAGCGTGCAGTCGTTTATTTTATAAGTTTTTACGCCCTGGCTGGAGGCATAGTTTCGTTAGGAGCTTAAGGCAACCCACAGGAAAGTCCGGATAAAGAGTCGAAACCCCTCGTGGTTACACCCCGAGATACACTAGTTAAAAAAAAAAAAAAATATTCTTACGTAAACATGGATCATGCGTGTGCGCTGCGCTGGTCAGAAACATAATACGCGCGCTGTTCGCATGAATTTGACCGTGTTTTTGTTAATGTGCCTGTGTTCGTTCCCTTGTAAGTAATCATTATGTTCCCACAAGTCATTGTCATTGTCAAGAATGGAGGTGTTTACTAACATCTGACTTACGCACTGGCACTTTTGTGGTTAACTCGTTACTCATGCAAGGATCGCATTTCTACATTTATATAAATGTCATTCTTAGAAATTGGTGACCACAATTATTGCAAATTGAATTACGTTAACTTACGACAGTTTGCGTCGTAAATATAAAATTATTGTTTTAATGCCTTTGTGAAGAAGCTATAGTTATTATTAATTTATTAGTCTAAACAATCACAATGTAAAAATTATTGATTTCTATCGCAAACTCGTAGCTTACTAGACGCAAATCATACCTAATCTGACGTGTAAATCCAATACACTGTAACTCGAGTTACAGTGTTTTGCCTTAATAGCGCTCATTTGATTATTTCGAGGCAGTTACATATCCCTATATTATTATTTTTTCATTTCATAGTACGTAGAAGGAGATATGAGCATATACAAAACACTGCATTTTAGTTACATTTATGGTTTGTTATGGCATAATACTGTGATTGAAGTTACAGTGTTTTTGCAGAATAAAATACGCGAGATTAGTTGAAACTCTGAGATACAGTGTTTTGGATAACCAAACAAACTGGAGACGTCGCGCGCGGCGACATGTCCCTACGCGTAGTAGGTGCACGATACGCGGGGGGCACGAGGGCGAGAGCTCAACCGTTAGTGGTCGTGAATCATTGCTGTTGCTTGGACGTGCGGACGGTGTTGTGATCGTTATCTAAGGATTTAAGTAGCCAAATTTGCCCAGAGAGTCCATCATTGCAAAGGAAAAATTCTGATACTGGACTAATAATTACTGTGGACACGGTTTCCTCTTCTACTTCTAGCGCGGAGTGCCCCGCGATACGTCAAGTGCTGTATTGCCTTCTGAAACGCCAGAAGAATCTTATTCTATACCAACCAAAAGAAGTCGCGATCCTAAAGTTATTTTGGGAAATCAAAAAAAAAAAGCATCCCATGAGACCTCCCTGCCGAAACTGCAAGAAAAAATTGTTCCGTTATAATCTCGGATTTAGTAACGATGAAGCAGTCCAGGGTGTTCTAAAACAAAACCACTTAACACAAAATAAAAATCCAAAAATTAGTGCTGCTCCTGATCTTAGAGGTCGTCACACACCTTATAATGCTTTTCCTGCGGAGTACGAAGCCGAAATGAAAAATTTTATATTAAAATATAACCCTATGCCATCACACTATAATATAAATCATGCGCCAAACAGAAGATATCTTCCAGTAGGTGTGAATTTTACAGGCATTTACAAAGAATTTCAACTATACTGCTTCGAAAAAAAATTGAAAGTTTGTAGTTGGGCACATTTTCACCATATGATAAAACATCTTAATCTTTCTACAGCAGAACCAGCTCAAGATATTTGCACAAAATGTAGAAACCATGAGTTAAATCATAAAATATTACCTCTGCCGTGTAATTGTAATGACTGTATAGACTTAGGCAAACATCTCGAAAACAAAAGAGATTCAAGAAGAGATTTGAAATCAATAGAAGAAATGTGTGAAAATTCTGAAGGGCGAGACTTTTGCATATCTACAGTATATAGCATCTATATACTGTAGATATGCAAAAAGCTATTTGTATGCCACTGTTGACTACAAAAGAATATTTTTTCTCAAGAAAACTCGTACTTTTCAACGAATCTTTTGTGCCCCCAGGAAAAAATAAACAAGCTGTCTGTGCAGTTTGGCATGAGGGAGAAAGTGGTAGAAAAGCTCATAATATTGCTTCTACATACACTAATTTTCTCAGAAAATATTGCAGGGACCTAAAGTCTGTAACATTTTTCTTAGATAACTGTAATGCCCAAAACAAAAACAAGATACTTTTGTCTGCTTTAATAAGAGTAATTAATGATAAAATTACAAATTTAGACAAAATTACTCTGGAGTACTTTGAGCCAGGACACACTTTTATGGCCGCAGATGCTGTACATGCTGCAATTACAAAGAAATTGAAATCTAAGGGCCAAGTCTACGATATAGATGATTTTATATTCAATATCAAAAGTTCACGAAAAAACATGCAAGTCGATTTATTAGGTCACAAACAAATGATCATATTCAGTAACGATTCCAAAGCAGCATTCCCCAAAGGGTATAATATACACAACCTGAAAGTCATAGAATTCAGAAGACATGAATTAACAATATTTGTCAAGAATGAATATAATGCAGAATTTAAGGAGATATCTTTTTTGAAAAAGAAAATAGAACTTGAATTGCGGAAAAAACTTGCAAAGGGTGTTATTGATCTTTTGGAAGAGATACCTAAAGAGACTGAACCTAGAGGTATTAGCGAAACAAAAAAAAGAGAGTTATTAGCACTGTGCAAATCAATGCCTCAAACAAGAACAATTTTTTATGAAAATCTTGTTGTCTCGGAATCACCGGATCTTGACGAACACATTGACACTGATTTAACATAGTAGTAAACCTCAGATCTCAAAGTAATTCATAGACTGATTATTAATAAAATGTTAATCTCATTATTAAATTGTTCCATATTTTATTTGCGTTGTTAGTTTTATAATGCCGTTGTTTTAACTAAGATTTGATTCGAAGAGAGAGATAATGATCAATTTGAAAAGAATTCATTCCTGGGTTGAGCTTTTGTTAATTTCGTATTTTTGTTCTTATTTCACTAAATATTTGATTTAAATTTTAATCTTTCGTGTTATTGTGACTTGATTGATATTTTTTAAATTGTTTCATTGATTCATTTAGATTTGATTCGAAAAGAAAGATTCATTACTTACTTGAGCTTTTCTTATTTTTTGTTTAAATTCTAATAAATATTTTTAAAGAAATATGAAATAGGTTTTATTGTCTTTGACGTACCTAACCCAAATTGAACACGCAAAATACACTATGTTATTGCAAACTGTGGTTAGTATTGTTTATTCTTTCTTCTTTCGGAGGCCTTACTCGTATTAATGTCTAAGCTTTTTAAATAGGTACACTGTATTTGAAAATACAGTATTTTTGTATGATCCAGTAGCTCTTTTCTCATAAAACCAACTGTAACTAAACACACAGTGTTTTGCTCAAACAATCGGGAACATTTCTTTAAGTTTTATAGAGACAATACACGTTTACTTAGTTAATTCTAATTGTATGGATGGTATGGTTCTAAAATTTACATGGCTAGATAAAACGTAAAATTACCTTGAATTCAGTACCTCTTACATAATATAATGTTATCATAATATTACTAAAACATACTAAAAACCAAAAAAACTTTTAAAAGCCTTTTTCTCGAAATAGGTATTTCTGAGATACAGTGTTTTGGATTCACACGTCAGTAATGTTAGTCTAACATTAGTAATAATTAGCAAACCAAAGTTTATTGCACCGCCAATGAAGCTAAAAGTACTAGGCGGCCATTAATACCGCAGAGCTGTACTGCTGCACACGATAATTTATTTTTCTTAAGTTTTGTAATTCCAGATTACATGCGGATGTTTCGGTGCAGTCGGCTGTGGCCACGCCGGCCGGTGCCAATTAGCGCTAACCATGTTGCTAGATACCACAGAGCAAGGAAACTAGGAGATTGGTCACCACAACCGTACTTAGTATTAGCATTAGACAAATAACGGCTAAATAACGAAAATTATTGTGTAATATTGTTGAAATTACAGCACTTTAGAGTAATTTTTTTTAATGTAAATGGTAAATAGATTACAGTGCTTTGTATTTATCGTGAAATAACGGAGTTTATTAAACGTTTATATCGAAATAACGAAAGGGCGAGAACAGTTATTTGTCTAATCTATACGTATAATAAAATCGTAGCAAAGTCAAAACTGTACATTGAATATTTAAAAAAAAGTAAGTGCCACGAGGTCTGGGAACGATTCTGATGCCGAAAATATAGTTTTTAGAATTTTTGTCTGTTTATCTGTTTGTCTGTTTGTCTGAATGTATGTTCCAGCTAAACTCAAAAACTACCGGACAGATTTTGTTCAAATTTTGCACAGATATTCCCTATAGGTCTGGTCACACTACTACGTATAAATTATCACGCTATTTGCTATGGGGGATGAACAGTATTGCATTATGTTTTGAGATGGGTTCATAAGGGCAGGTACCTTAACCGTGGTCGCTACAAGAAAATGGTCTTAAGAGACTATCCTTAACTTTTAGAAAACAATTATGTGCATTCACAGATTTTGAAAAAATGTACAGTCAGCAAGAAAATGGGGAATTTTCACAAAAAAGTTTTTTGATGCCAATCGATCCTGTTTCTTACGAGGATCAAAAACTCTATGGGACTAACTAAGGTTTCAGTACTAGAAAAGTCAGAAATTGAAATAAAGTTTTCCCATACTCGTACAGGTCGTACGTAGGTGAGACTGAGATGAGAACGAACACAATGTATCAGTGTATGACAACAGTCGAATTATTCCATTACTATTTCGCTGTGTTGAATAGGAAAAGAATATAGCAGATAGTTACAGATTTAATCTTTTAAATGATTATCATACCTTAAGGATCTAAGCAGTCCATTATGACATATTATGCTATTTCACTCAACTTTCAACAAAGCAATGCAAATCTGATTTCGATTCCAAAGAATTGATATTTATGTACTTCTTTTTAGGGATCCGTACCAAATTGGTAAAAAAGAATTACCTTATGGTGCGACTCAGTCTGTCTGGCCGTCTGTCTGTCACAGCTCACACCTCAAGAACTACTAATGCTATCAACTTGAAATTTGGAATAATTTTAGATGACTTTTGCCCAACTATGTTGCAAATAAGAAAGTTTTTTTTTATTGCAACAGAGACATAACTGGGTGTCTTAAAAAATCGAAGTGGGACTACTAGGGTATCGTATGAAAGAGCGCTATTTGCACATACTCATAAATTTTTTTTAGGCCCCATTTTTTCGACTGACAAAAAAAATAAAAAAACCATTCCCCCCTAATCTCCGTGGTTTGCATAGAAAAAATCTGAAATTAATTTATGTGATAGTAGTTTATGTAAAGGTTACAGGAAAAATAGAACAATTTCTCTAAATACCACACTTTTTCAGAAATCATCAACAAAAATTACATTAGTTCCATTATCGGTCAAGAGATGGCGCTGACCTAAAACTGCAATATTGTACACCGCAGTGTTAAAATTCTCTGATGAATATTGAAATTTAAAAACATTTCACGGTTCACAACCAAAATGTCCTCCTTCCTACCTACTCGCAGTTTGCTTTGGGTTAAGCACAGTAAGTTGTAGTTTTTTCTGGGCACATAACTATTTAGGTACTAATACGAATAGAACTATACAATTATGATGGTACGGAACCCTCGGTGCGTGATTCCGACCGCCCTTGACCGGTTTTTTTACATTTTGTTACTGTAATTGTGATAGTTCGAAGAACTTTATAGGACTTTTTTTTTGGGTGGGAAATTGTCAAATAACTTCTCCCGCTCTGGGGGGGCGGGAGAGCGTGTCAGACTTTTACGGACTAAAACCCACCTGTGTTACTTCAGTTGCCTTTGTGCTAGGGCCTCGGTATCCCTTTCGGAAAAACCCGCAACCCTGGCAGGCATTGGTCCTAGCGGACCCCGTCACAGTTCGTTCTGACATCTCTTTGTGGTATAGTATCTGTTTATTACAGATATGGTTAATATATATATATATCTTTTTTTTTTTATTCTACTATGAGTTTGCTCTTGACTTTAGTCTAGGTCTGGATGACAGAGACAAAGTCTACGATGGAGTGAGCTTACCCAGAAGAAGCCTGTTCACTCTCACTTTGAATAGATTAGGGTTGTATGCGTTCGGAAACACAGACGCAGGCAGAGAGTTCCACTCCTTTGCTGCGCGCATTATAAAAGACGTTTGAAAACGCTTAGTGCGAGTTGGTGGAATATCAACCAGGTAGGGGTGGTAACTTGCAGTGCGTCTAGATGTCCGATGGTAGAAGGGGGCCGGTGGAATGAGGTCGTGGAGTTCATGGGCACACTCTCCGAAGTACAATCTGTAGAAGACCGACAAGCAGGCAACCTTGCGGCGATGAGCCAAGCTGTTAAGCTTGGCATCCACCAGTTTTACGTCGCCAATGAGCCTCTTAGCTCTGCGTTCCACCGAGTCAAGCGCAGCAAGTTGGTACTTTGCTGAGCCATCCCAAAGGTGGCTGCAATACTCCATGCAGGAACGGACTTGTGCTTTGTAAAGGGTTAAAAGCTGTCCAGGCATAAAGTATTGCTTCACCCTATTTAGGACGCCCAGTTTCTTGGCCGCAGTTTGAGCTTTGCACTCGATGGTGGAGCCGAAGTTGAGACCAGATGTATATATCACTCTACTTACGTTTTTCTTTCCATTCATCATACTTTTTATTCGTTTTTTCATCATATTATACTCAAAGTTTCAAATTCAGATAATTTATGTAAACAACGGGGATAACTCAGCAAAAAAATATATTCGTAATGGTAATTCACATAAAATTGCAAAAAAGAAGGTTCTATTTTCTTTTAAGTACTGATTTTAAGAAATAATAATTAAAAATTAATCATACCGTAATTATTTTTATAAATTTTCGGTTTTAAACAAAGTTATTAATTAAAGGAGATTTTCTGGTATAAAATATTTTATGATACTGGTAACAATGCAGGAGATCCAAACATTTTCACATTTTTTAATCTTTAACAACACTAATATTACAACTCTCATAAACTGATTCATATTGTAAGTAGCATATCTAGCCACATTTTGGATGAAAACGGCTGTAAACTGTTTCGATTGGAAATCGATTTTGGGACGCCTACGTCTAGCACTGGGCTTAAAAGGGCTGATTATGACTATCATATACCGTGTCTCCGACACACTACAAAAAACATTGTTTGGCAACGGTATTTTGTTTGCATAATTCTTATAATTAATTCACTTTAATTTTATAGATGATTATTTACAAAAACATTTAATGATAAAATGTTTTGCACCACTGTCCTGTCATTTTGACAGTGACATTTCTTGACATTACTTTGTTTACATAAATTATCTGAATTAGAGACTTCGGGTATACACAATTTTATTCTTTAAACGACATTTACGTCAAAAGTGTCAAACTGAAGTCTACTTATTTCATAGATTTTCTTACCAGCCTATTCAATGAAGGTTGCACTAAGTTTGTATTTTCTAAAAATCATTTACTTATATAATTTTTGATATTCTAAATTTATTTTATACTTGAATACGTTGTCTACTAAATAACTAAATTCTAAATTATTATAATTATAAGTTTCTTATAACTGGTTTAATTATAACTGGCAGGACAGAGGACAGCATAAACTTGAAATCGAAAATGGATTTTTCGAAGAGAACAGAATATTCAAGAACGTCCAGATTTTCCTATAAAAGGAGCTTGAGAAGCAATTTAGTTCAGTTTACGTTTACGTCTGGGTTCTGAGTGAACCATCACCACTGCAGAAGGTATACTGCCTGATTCCTGGAGATTTATCTCGTGTTTGTACTGCTAAAGTTAATAGTGTTGGGGTCGCCGACACTCTGACGCGCCCCTATATTTCTTCTCTGAAGTATACTTCTCGACACTGCGGAGACTGCGCTTTCTTCGGTGCTGCCTGACTCCTGTTCCTCGGAGCTGCCCTGCCCACCGGCAGGAGGAGGAACAGGAGTCAGGAAAGCTCCGCGTCAGGAAAGCTTCCGCAATCTAGTGAGATTGCGGAAGCTTTCCTGACGCGGAGCTGGGAGTTACTTTTCAAGTAATATAAATTTACCTCCTTCTTGCCTTGAGAGTGCGTATTAGGTAGGTTTTATATTCTTAATTGTAGAAATTGTATTTTTTCTACCTTTCCATTAAATTGTTCAGTCTACTTTCTATCTTTTTATTTGTTAGGAATAAGTAGACATGGCAGTGGCACGCGTAGAACACAACGCGCCGTCAACCTGGGCCTGGTCCTTAAGACGGCGAGCTGCCCATTGCTCGCCGTCCGCAAGCCCACGCCTACGGTGGCCGGGAATCGCCAATTGATTCCCGCCGCCCAGGGCGTCTTCTGCGGTGACTAGGGGCGTAAGGGTGCACAGACTGCCTCTCGCTCACGCGTTCCGCCTCTTCCTTAGCAGGCATTACTGCTTCGCAGACGGAGGTGACGGGCTCCCATGCACTCTCGCTCCGTACCATGGACCATTACGGGACGCTGCACGCTAAACAAACAATTCCACACAATAGACATATCGGACAATCCTCTGTGCAGAGCTTGCATGGAGGCTGAGGAAACCGTCGCGCATGTGCTTTGGATGCACAGGCGTCACCCAGATTAGAACAGAGACCCTCGGGGCACCGAGAGTCTCTGTTTTAATCTAGGTCTTTCACAGATTTACTAAACATACCGGGAGACGTAATTAACTTCTGGAGGGAGGTGGGCTGGTTGGAATAACCACTGATGGCCGCCATGGCTCATGTAAAATGGTCCACCTGAAGGACTAAGTGCGGAAACTAAACCCTTTACCAGTCCTGACTCTCTGTATATTTTGACTGCTGTGACCAAAACTACAAACGTAGTGTTCACGGAAGTTTTATTAAAATGTGGCTGGTATTTTAGTATATTATGATGTTTTACGACTTCCACGCGAACGAAGTCGCGGGCAGAAGCTAGTGTTATAATAAATGAAGTATAAGTATGCATTGTATTATGTAATTACCTACCTATGTGTTACTAAGATAGGTCGACTACAATTTGAAAGGAAGAGAATGAGAGAATAGGAATCAAAAAGACTATAAAACCGGGCGTTAGAGAGGCTAGACGAAAAATTACAACCTCATATAACATCTCTTGCGGGGGGCGGCTAAGCTCGGCCGCTTTTGCTGTTAGAAAGATAAGATTTTCTTTTTAACATGTATATTTTTTCTTATTTTTAATATTTTAGAAAAACAATTAATTTCGTTTGATTATTGTAATTATGTTATAATTTTTTTAGTATCAATGACATCCATTAATATTAGTACGCCTTCTGGTATAACATAGCGCGCTTGTAATTTTTTATAATAACTATTTTATTGTACCTATTTTAACAAATGATTAAATAATTATGATTAATTATATGACAGTTAACAGATATAGAAACCGCGCGTTTGGTCTATTTTAGCTACTTACACAGCATTATGTTGTATGGCATTTTACTGTGTGGTCGGGCTGTTGACATTGAATCCATTTTTATTTTGCAAAAGAGAGCTGTCAGAGCCTTTTATAATCTACGTGGCCGCAAACTATTTAAAAATATTAATATTATGACGGTACCTTGCCAATTCATTTATGAAAATTTATCTTTTTAATAAAATCAGTGATAGACATACTTTTAATACTAGAAATAAAGATAAAATAGATCAACCATTTTTCAGATTATCTAAAGTACATCTTTTACTGTGTTAAATGTTACAGTAAAATACCTTCTAGTATATTACAATTAAAAAGAAAGAAATTTTAAACTCATATTAAAAGCATACTTTGTAAACTAGCATATAATTTGTAATTAAAGGATTATATCCAAGAAAAGAATGCTTGAAAACATGCTGGTCCTGCTCCATACGACAATTATTTATAGTCTAGACTTAACTTACACACTGGCTTATGTTATTAAATATCAAAAATTTTGGAAAATCATCTACTTTTACAATGTGTGTAAATATGTGAGCACCATGTATTTATCGCATAATAATAATTTGTCTGTTATTACTTCAGTTCACATTATTTTTCCTATTGTGGTATAGTCATTTTATTCTAGGTAAGGTGGCCAGCACATCAAGCTACCACAAACTGTCAATTTAAATTAAAAAAGAACTGGACAGTAATTTTGTGTGGTCACCCCATGTGGTCAGGCATACTTTCGTAGAAATTAGTAATACAATACCACTACTTAATTGGTAATGCAATTATTCAACTTACGTTAGCAAGTATTGCTATCTATTTTAGCCAATAAAGGGGTCTCCCTCGCCACGTCTGTCATCTCCTATTTCTACGAAGAAGGGTTCTGTGAACACATCAGCTTTGCTTACCACGCGTGGGCAACCGTGAGCAGCGGGAGGTTAAGTAGCGCTTCCTCATCAATTACATTAGAACTCATGAGGACACAGTTAATCTGGTGCGGTCATTAACCCAATACGTGTGGTCTTATTAAGTTAATTAGCGGAACCTGCTGCTTTCCGGCTTATGAGGCATGCTTGGGTTGTGCTAGAATTGGACTGGGTCGTAAATTCACACTTTTCGTTTCACTTTTTGTTTTTATTATACCTACTTAAATGGTTCTGCCAATCACTGTGTGCCCGCATGAGAGCAATAAAATCATGTTGAAGAAAATTAATACCCACTCTGGATTTGTAACTTTTTAAAGAATCTTTTGGTTTTTATCATATACTAAAAACTTGTGAAATGAAATGTTTGCTACAAGATCGCAGCACTTCTTATAAATGTCGTAGAAACGAAGCCAAAGAATAAGTTAAAATAAAACTGAAATTACTTTTTTCATTTGCAAACCAGAGATACACAACCACAACTCCAAAATATTATATTAATTTTAACTGGAAATGAACTTCTCCTCATCTCTGGTGAATATTTTTAAATCGGAAACGAATGTTTACGTTCGGTCAACATTATAAACCGCGAGATATTTTCCACGAATCTGTGAAAACACGCGCCGACCGGCGACCCTCGCAGATCAAACATTGCCCTGAAAATACAAATATCTGGGGCTTTTTCTCTGAAATCAGTAGAAAATATTATTGGTTTCATTTCCCTCAAACGATAACGGCTCGAAAACTGAACCTCCTAGTCATGTTAGATACTAGAGCGTCGAGGAGCCAGAAGATTGTGCTAAAAGTTGTGTAAAATATTGGATGAGTAATATTTACAGGTTTATTTCATACTCGACAGGTAACAACATTTCATTCAGGACAGGTTTTACGATAGCATAATCGTAACTTTGTTACAACAGTGCCCATCGCAACAAAATTCCCGAATTTTAGTTTGTTAGTAATAATTAGTCACGTAATGGTTTTCAATTTCCATAAAATGTTAACAATAAACCAAACCTTTCCTGCTTATAATTACAAGCACGTTTAGGGTCCCTTAAAGAGAAGGGTCTTTAGCAAACAGATCTCTTAAATTAGTACCGATAGTACGAGAACTGGGGGCCCAGCGGAACGGGCGCGGCTTACGAGTTGTCGGTCGTAGGTTCGAAGCCAGACAGGTGGTTTTGTTTATGTAAATTATTTCAACACCAGTTCACCACTGCTCTCAAAGCGGTGAAGGATAACATATTGAGGAAACCGATTGTCCTATTATAGAACTAAAAATTCGCCCTGGGCCCGCGTGGTAGATTACAGCCCACTGCCTCTCGCCGAAAGGAGGCCTTTGTCCCAGCAGTGGGAACATTATAGGCTGATTTTGTTAATACCAACTGTAACTGGCTACTTTATACTCAAATATGGCGTCACCAAACAAGGTTTAATAGGCAGTAAAGAACGCTGGAGTCAGTTCCTCCTAACAAATAAGGGCTAAGAATGTTATCAAGATCACTTTATAGATACTACAAGAAAAGAACGTAAGAAAACTATTCCATTATGACTATAACCAGTCTTCTATTATCGTCGACACAATCGCGCGAGTGAAAACGCACGTTAATTCCACCCCAGCTCTCCGGTGATGAAAGCAAATAATCCAATCACTGTCCATCGGGATTGACTACCACTACCAAAGAAAAAACCTCCATGACAGGTAATGTACGCCGAACGTACAGTTTTGATGAAAATATTACGTCTCTCGTGATGTTTGTTATGAAATAAAGTTTGTGTGGTGTCAATAAACGGTTTGTAAAAAAGCGCACACAACGCTGTTTTAATTTTTTTTTAACCGACTTAAAAAAGGAGGAGGTTCTCAATTCGTCTGTATACATATATATATAGGGTAGATTTTTTAGACGGGGCAATAAGGGTAGGTACCTTATCCGTTGTAGTTACAGAAAAACGGTTTCAAGAGACTGTCCATAATTTTTAGAGAAATTTTGACCACCATTTACAGATAAAAAAAAAATACAGTCAGTAAGAAAATGGGCTAATTTCACAAAAAGGTTTTTTGATGCCAATCGATCCTGTTTCTTATAAATCAAAAAATTCTATCGAACCAACTGAGGTTTGGGTACCTACTAGAAAAGTCAGAAATCGTAAAAAACTTTTCCCCCTTACTTTTTTATGATGGGTAAACTGGAAACTACAAAAGCGCAAAAAACTTTTCCCGTAACAGTCTAAACGTTGTTAGCTATTGAAGGATATTTTTTCCAGAATTACCAAATTCACAAGCAACAAACTATTTTAATTCTGTTCTCAAATTAAATATAAATATAACGCGTTTTCGTTCGAAATCTGAAGTTTATTTTATTTTTGTTCATTTCTGGCCAGGTTTTATTGTAGCGGCCAGTCTATTCATAGTAAAAAAGTAAGTTGGGAGTCTCGTTTAATACGAAATGTTTTTTTTTTTTGCAATTTCTGACTTTAATCAAATCTCAGTTGTTTTTCATCAATCAAAATCAAAATCTGGATTGGCATCAAAAAATGTATTTGTGAAAATGGCCCATTTTCTTGCCGACTGTACATTTTTCTTTTCAAAATCTGTGAATGTGGAAACTTTCTCTAAAAAATAAGGAAGGTCTCCTTAGACCGTTTTCCTGCAGCTACAACGGTTAATGTACCTGCCCTTACTGCCCCATCTCAAAAATCCAGCCTGTATACAGGTAAAGTTTTTAATAAATGCGCAAATTTTGACAACTTCAACCTAAACGTGTTTTATTTCTTATTTTGATATGTCTTAGTACAAAAAAATGAAGTTATCGTTAACGAAAGACATTTACTTTGAAAGTGGTATAATGGATACTCGTCGCGCAACGCGCCACCGCACGCCGGCGTGGTCAGTGAAGCAGAACGCAGTAGTAGGTACCTATCAGCTGTGCGCTCGCCCATTGATATTATTACAAATAGATTGTATCCATATTTTGCTGATTTCAAGTAGGACCAAAACAAGTATTGAACAAATAATGGAAATGTGTTCTGTTACTGATACTGAACCACCAAAATAAATGTGTGCACTGGTTAAATAGTTATTCTGTATATATATATATTTATAATGTAAATTACAGAAATCATTTGCTCATTTCGCAATGTACACGTGCGGACTGAAACTAAACGCATCAAAATCGAAAAACACATTGTTAGGACTCCCAAGGACTGCAAATACAACATCTGTCTCTTATTAAAATCTCTTGGGAAACATTCAGTTAACGTATTTGATTTAACTCTGTTTACGTTATTTGCTGAGCAAAAAATTACGACTATACTATTCTTGGTTCGATTGAAGTGGTTTCAACTGAAGCCAGATGATTGCTCTCATGGTGTACTGGTTTCATGCGATCAATGGTAACGATACTGGGTCACGGGTAAACTCTTCTATGAACGGATTGCATGGCGTATGTGGCCCGCCCGTAGGTCAACAAACTGTCAATATTCGATGGTATTTGTAAACTATCATTCGATCGAGTACAAGTGGTGTTTTTCATTTCGTAAGAGGAAAACAGTGTTATTGTTGACTATGCTTTACAATCTAGCTGAAGTTTTTGCTTGCTTTTGTTAAATGGGTCATATTCAAAATAATTGTATATTTACTACTGTCTTAATGTCCAACCCAATTATTTTTATAATGAGATTCAACTGACTAGAATTTCATAAACAAACAGATAAAATGTTTATTTGAGCTTAATAAAAAACAATTAAAAATTTGATATAGTTAAACAATTAATTTAAAAAAAATTAAACCAGACATTGCGTAGGTTCCGTTTCATACAAGTATTCAATGTCCACGTCTTTGATGGTCAACTAAAAAAAGAATTAACTATTTAGAATTAAACAAAAAACCGGTCAAGGGCGAGTCAGGCTCGCGCACTGAGGGTTCCGTACTATCATATATAGCTTCATAAGCTTCATTCGTATAAGTAGGACCTAAACTGTAGTTAAGTGCCCAGAAAAAACTACAACTGTGCTTCACCCAAAGCAACCTGCGAGTAGGTAGGAAGGAGGACATTTTGGTTGTGAACCGCGAAATGTTTTAAAATTTTCATCGGTGAGGCTTATATTCGTCAGTTAGTTTTAACGCTGAGGTGTAGAATATTGCAGTTTTAGGTCAGCGCTATCTATTGACCGATAGTGGAACTACGAGTAATATAATTTTTGTTCATGATTTCTGAAAAAGTGTGCTATTTAGAGACATCGTTTTATTTTTTCTGTAATCTTTACATTAACTTCTGTCACGCAGAATAATTTCAGATTTTTATCTATGCAAACTTTAGAGATAAGGGGGGAAAGGTATTTTTGTCAAAAGTTGAAAACAATGCGGACTAAAAAAAGAAATACAGAAAGAAAAAAAGAGAGAGAAAGAAAGAATTTTAACACTGCGGTGTAGAATATTGCAGTTTTAGGACATCGCCATCTCATAACAGATAAAGGAACTAAAGTAATTTTTGACGATTTCTGAAAAAGTGTGCTATTTAGAGACATAGTTTTATTTTTCCTGTAATCTTTACATAAGTTTCTATCACATAGAATAATTTCAGATTTTTCTCTATGCAAACTTCGGAGATAAGGGGGAACGGTATTTTTTTTTACATTTTTTATCAAAAATCTAAAACTATGCGGCCTAAAGAAAAAAAAAAAAGTGTTTGAGAATGTGCAAACAGCGCTCTTTCATATGATACCCCACATGCCCTAGTAGCGGCATTTCGAATTTTTAAGACCACCTTTCAGTCCCTGTTGCAAAAAAAAATAAGCCCTTTTTTGTTTCTTTCTTATTTGCAAAATAGTTGTGCAAATGTCATCTAAAACTATTCTTAATTTCAAGTTGATAGCATCAGCAGTTCTTGAGATATTCAGCTGTGACAGACAGACAGACAGACTGAGTCACACCATAAGGGTTCCTTTTAACCATTTTGGTACGGAACCCTAAAAATGATATTCAGGGAATATTGTTTCAACTTTCATCACTTCATTAAACAAAATATAAAATACAATTTATTGTTCTTCAAATTTAATTTATTAATGAGTCTCCTGATTTTACACATATCTGTTATTCTTCTCTGTCATGTTATTTTAACATTATTTCCATGGCAATAAATACATTTTGTTATACTGGCAAAATTAGTTCACTAGCTGTCACTACACGTAAAAATAAATGCTCGGCCATTTTGTTCAATATAGTTTTTCAGCTCGTTTCGTTGTCGACGAAAATTAGACTTTTAATAGTAAATATTCAATGTGAGTCGTTTAAAATAGCGGTAAGTACTTACTGTTTTATTACTCATTGTAGCTGCAACATATACCTACATCATAATGCGCGCGCGCCGGCGGCTAGCGGAACACTGTCGGCTCAGGCGCGGCGGAAGCTTTTATATGTGAGCGAGAAATGCAAACCTTTTCGGCTTACCTACATATTATTTGGTTTATTTTATTATGTTAAGCATGTAGGTAACCGCTAATTATATTGTAAACATTTCTGTATATAATAGGTTAAGTTTGACAATAAAGGATCATTCGCATCTCAACCGTCTTTCACTCTATACACTGCTAGGGACTCCTACCTCAACACTCATGCTAGAATATGGCTTTGTATTGTGGTATTTATTATAAATACAAAATATTCGTATAGCATGAGAATTGGTGTGCAAATAAATAGATTTGTTTGATATAAATAAATTAATTGCACGTGTTTAACCTAAACACGTGCAATTAATTCATATACGTTATTTTATCTGTCACTTTTTTCTGTTACGTAACAGATATGAATGGTTAGGCGATATTCACATTGTCTCATATTATATGAATTAATGAAAATAAAATATTAATACTTACGTACCGCGGACCGCAGGTTAGCCAAAACATTATTACACAATTATTAACATGTTAACAAAAAGGTTGGCTACCGTACGAAAAGTAACATTCACACAGAACTCTAATTATTAAAATCATGCAGTTGTAAACTGATTTACGAATAGTTCATTGATTTATGGTAATTAAACTGAAATACGTTCACCAAAATTTTGTTTCATTATCTACCCACCTAGCGACCCACCCCGGCTTCGCACTCGTAGCCTGTAGCTGAACGCTCCAGGATACCTTGTGTGGTTCTCTTTTAACTATATACCAAGCCATTGGCTGATCTGGCATCTTAGTACATAATATTTAATTGAATAAATCATGGGATTAAAGGTAAACGCATTCAGGGCTGAGTTGAGTGCGATGGGTCATAATTACGTACATTTCTCTTCTTAAAACGCTTGTGTGAACTAGTAACACTAGAAGAATGTTAGTACTGGAGGCACGTGGAGCATTAAACTGATCGTTTACCCGACTACGGTGTTGCAGTCCGGTTTCACTATCCGCCACTTCAATGAAGTCCTATATAGTGTGTGGCAAAAAAGCCGTTGGACACTGAAAAATTAAAGTGTGCACAAAATCTTTGAGTTATAAACTCTACAATACACATGTTATTTTATTTTATTTTGGAAAACAAACGGTTACACATTACAATATTATGGTATAGAACTCAAAACTAAAATGGGTGTATAAATGTATAACCAACAACACTTTCCACATAATATAAAAAAGCCAAACAGACACGAACGACGTGCGATACAAATAACATTGAGTAGAGAGTATGTTTAAATATAAAAGAAAACTAATCTGAAACTAATACAAGTAAAAACAATAACAAAAGAAAGCAGATAGTATAATAGAATATTTATAATAGAAATTTTGATTTTATTTTAGGATTGTTATTCACCTATTTCTGCTATAATTTTGAACGCAATACTTCTAAATTTTCCACCAGAAACAGCAAAGAACTCGATATCTCGGAAAATCTTATTGAACTGCGTGGTAAGACGCCGCAGGGGTGCTCGCGAGCCTGCGTTTGATCGACAAGAGGTTACAGCAAACAACGGTCGCGCGCGCACCCCTCCACATATAGTTGTTCTGGGTACTACATAACTTATTCTATTGCTTATATCTATACAATCATACAAATTGTTACATAAATCAAACAGAAACGTCGATTCCAGCATTATACGCCTAGATTTATGGTTTTGAAGTTTATATTTATGTAGTAAGTTGCTGTAAGATGCATACATACGACAACAACGGTAATGCATGGCCTTTAAAAATTTGCGTTGTACTTTTTCTAACATATTCGAATATTTTTCATAGAAGGGATTCCACACCGGGACCGCGCACTCCAACTGAGACCTGGCCAACGTTTTATAAAGGTATAAATAAGTACCAGGACGTTTAAATTCCTGAGCCGATCTCATCGCAAAACCATACCATACGAAAAGCATTAAAAAACATTAAAAACATTACTCTCCTTTTCCGATTCGCTGGACGGTGACAATGTTACTAAGAAGGAATTTATGTAAGACTAAATTATACGTTTTCTCTTATAACACATAATCTAAAAAACCGAGACAATAACAAAAAGCAGAAGCAAAAGGGGGCTCTACCTACTTTATCCAGCATTGCTTAGGCAAGCAGGCACGCCCTTTATGGCAGGAGACTTTTATTTAGGTAAATAGTTTTGTTTGCATTTTTAGTTTTTTTCTTGAGTATAGTTTTCACTGTATTTGCTGGTATATTGGCGTGTGCTAGCTGACATGTCTCGTAACGTTAATAACTTTGCATACTTACTATTGTATAGAATCAAGTTTTTCTATCTGATCAGACAGATGTGCTGCTGGGGAGTTTGTTGCGCCACTTCGTCTTCCTAGCTAAAGCACTAGGAAGTGGTGAAGGGTGGTCGTCTTTGAGAACTGTCTTATGTAATTTTGACGTTCGAAAAGTGCTAATTTGAATAAATGACTTTTGATTTTGATTTCTGGACATTTTTTTTATTTTCAAACCATGAGGGTTTGAAAATACGACGAACAGGGTCAGTCAAAAAGCTTCGGCCTGGATAATGCTAGAGAGCTCAAATCTTTTCAATATTTGTATATTATATATTATATATATTTGTGTATTTATTATACTTTGTATTTTATAAACACGTAAATTATTTTGTCACTTATTCACGGACTCATCAAAACCTCTAGGGTACTTTCCGAAGTCCTATAAAGTTAAAATTTGGTATGTAGGCTACGATATGCACACAAAAAACAAACAAATTAACACATTTTAAAATTTTCACCCTCCAACCCTCTTAAAAGGAGGTGCAAGTCAGTTTTTCTTATGAATAGGAAAGGTAAATAATTTGAATCCCACCAAAAACATTTCATGTAAAGTTGCTAAGACTCACATTATAACGCTTTCACTGTTAAAAAGTTACCAGGGGCCTAAGTCAACTAATGTACAAACGTTGCAATGGTCTCTTCATTGTGAGTATTTGACAGTGTTTGTATGGCAAATCTGTCAAAAACTCACAATGAAGAGACCATTCTGACACTATTGTAATAGCAGACTTGAGGCCCTGATCTAATGTAGAGCCTGCTGTTTTTGGTGGGATGAGTTTTACATGTTCCTAATAGTAACGATAGGTCCGACGTAGGTTTTCTTCAGAACATACGATTTATTCCAAGTCCTACGACTCTGAGAATAAGGCATAAAACCGTGCCATTTGAGATTTAAAGCTACTGAAAGTAAAGCACCTGTTAGGTGACCTGCGTATAAGTAATATTCTTAGAGAGCTTTATTTATTTTAAAATTTAAATGCAATCTGCATCTGTATACTTGCGAGGAGAAAAACAGTGAGCACGAGACTCACAGAGAGCACTTAAATGAAGAAAACAAAATATCATGTAAGATCACTGGTAAGATTGTCGGCCTCAAGAAGTTTTTTCTAATTTAGAAAACATTGTTCTTGTATCATTTTTGATCTCAGAATTAACGATCCTTAATTTATTTAAGTTAACAAAAGGTAATTCGGAGAATAAAAAAATATACATTACAATTACGTAGTCTAGCTACTATTACATTAACCAGTCAATCAACTCTCTTTATTGCAATTTCGTTTACATTACACAACCCAATAGCTATCGTTTATATCAGTTTTCTAATCCTGTATGTCTCAATGCAACATCTACTCGTATCTATTGTATGTTATTTCATTTGTACTGTATTGTAGTGAATGTATTGGTGCCGACCGCTTTAGAAAGTCGAGATTAAATGAATTTCCATTACATAAGAACTTTCTCGCGTCAATCAAAGAAACTATTTATAATACATGTTTGTATGTTCACGACCATGTGACGTCACGTTTTTCAACATTAACTTAGAAAAAATGAGTAGGTATTTTATTTATATAGGAGCTACGTATTGCCGTGGGCAATGTTTTATGTAATGTTAAACTTATTATATCTTATGGATATACCGAAACATCAACACCGTATAGAAACGTAAACAGATGATTTCAAAACATTTTATGTGTCAATCAACATCATGTTAAACATAGCACATTATGAAAATTATGCCTGCGTCAGTACGCGGAGTTCGCGCAGCTGAACTTAGGGACAACCATATTTGTACTTTATAACATTATTTTTTACCATCGACACGCTAAGAAGATGGAGAATGTATGATTGATGATAAACACATTATTATTATACATCTGTTTATTAATTCTGTAGTAGGCACATCATTTAAGATAATGCAAAAACAAACTCATTGGAGTTTTACCGTGCATCATAGTCAAATACTAAAAATTAAGTTCCAATTCTCGCAAAGCAAAGGGGCATCAATTCAATTCAATTTTATTCATGAACAATTCACATTGTGTTTGAAATCATAAAAATTGTATCTAACACATTCATAATACAATACAGTAAATCACAGAAAATAACAATAAAACATAGAAAATAACAACCCATTTTTTTATAAATACAACAAAAAAAAAAAAAAACCAATAACATTATAAGCTACTACATACTAATATTTCCCAGTCTCTCATTAATTAATGTAAATTTTTTATATCGTGGATATGTCATCGTCTATCGAATACAGACATTTCCCCAATAGGAACGCTTTAAGTCTTGACTTAAATGAGCTTTTATAAATTATGGTTTTTAAGTCCACTGGCAACCTGTTAAAAATCCGCACTGCTTGATATTGAGGACTATGTTGGACAATATTAAGATGGGGTATTATTTTGTTTCTAAAATCCTTCCTGCGCGTACTTTCCCTCAACTGTCTCTCCTCATCCGTTTCAAAGTTATGCAGGTATTTTTTTAAATTCACCATCAATACTAAAACATAGAGGCTGGGCACAGTAAGAATTTTTAAATTTATAAAGTGCGGCCGACAGCTCTCTGTTTGTGATTTCCGAAGCATGGTTCGTATGGCTCTCTTTTAGAGTACAAAGGCTCTCTGGCAGTTATATTTAAAACTATTCCCCCAAAACTGAACACTATATCTCAATCTTGATTCTATTAGAGTAGATTCTATTCTATACCATTTTAAGGTGTTTTATGTCTATTTCATCCCTAAGACTGCGTAAGGCATAAACCATCTTTTTATCATCAAAAAAATAATAAAAAGATTAAACCACAGACTGGCCATAAAGCTAGAAACTAACTTCCTATTTTAGATAGTTGAATGCAGCGCCGAGTAAAACCAGTCATTTCTCACAAAGCGACTCTAAAAATAGATTTCAATTTAACTAAATGCAAGCAGTAACGCAAATACGTAGAAACTTGTAACTTACAAAGTCGTGAAACATAAAGGATTTTAGTTAAAACTGGATGAAGGTTAATCGCTGACTTATGTACCAAATTGATGAAGCTGCGAGACAAAGTCAAAAGTCCTATTAATTGCGATAGCCAAGTTAGTATGATTGCTGATGCTTCAAATCATCAAGCATGAAAATAAACGATGGATATTGTTGTTGGTGATGAACCCACTACTTACTCCTACATATCGTTTACTTGCATTTAAAGAATTACAGAGATATCTAAACTTAGATTTTTACAAATTTTGATGGTGTTAACGTCATGACTGGCACAGGGAGGTTGGTAAAAAAAAAACGCTTTTGGACCGCTAGCTAGAATTAATTTTATCTAAACATAAAAGAAATATTTTTTTCAAACTTATGAAGAAACTAGCTTTTGCCCGCGGCTCCGCCCGCGTGTATGTCGGTTATCATGTAAAAAAGTAGCCTATGTCTTTCTCCATATCCCAGGCATATAAAAATAGGCATATAATATCTCTACCAAATTTCATGACGATCGGTTCAGCGGTTTAGGCGTGAAAACGTAACATACAGACAGACAGAGAGACAGACAGATAGACAGACAGAGTTACTTTCACATTTATAATATTAAGTAAGGATAACACTGAACCTATACGTATGAGGTACTCAGACGGGTGGCGCGATATATTCCAGACAATATTTCCATCTACGTTCTCTATAAGAGTAGGTATATGTCTGTCAAACCGAGTCATAACGATAATTTCACACAACGGAGCGTGTTCCGCCATCTTTAATAATATACCCACATTTCTTTGTAAACACGTCAAGTGAATTGTGAAGCTTCAGCAGTCAGGAAAATATTCCTGAAAATAGGTACCTAAACTCAGCAGAAGACATATTTGTTATTATTGTGTCATTTAGTTAAGTACTCTAAGGGTTTGCTTCATGTAATTGAATAAATCAACAGTAAACTTGTACCTAATTTAAGTAGTTGATTTGTCAAACAACAGATTGATGAATCATAATCAAACAATGTGAAAGTGGATCTTAAGTAGGCAATCATTGGATGTACTCGTCGTAATAACGAATAAATTAGTTAACTATCTTTAAATTAGGGACAGGCACACAATATCCGCATCAATCAATCAACTCAGTCTACCGCAGACCAGAGCTGGACATAGGGTTTCTCCCAAGTTGCGCCACAACCGCCAGGAATGCGTCAGTCGCATAAAAAGTACCCACGAAACAAAAGCGGCTTCGTAACCTTTAACAAAAATAAGCTGAACCACTTAAAAACACTAGACGCTTCCCAAATCATTCACTATCAACTTTATGAGCACAATCAACAAAAGTGAATCTACATTACATAAGCATCTGAGTCAGCTGAGAGGGCAATTATCTCTGTAAAAGGAAGCAACAATAGTGGTATAGAATGGAAACAAACGATCAGCGGGCGATGTGGCCATGTGGGCCTGTGGGCGCTGCGACTGCGAGGTATTGTGCGGAGCGGGCCGAGCGTGGCGGACACAGGCCTAATGACTGGACCGGTATGAGCGTACTCACGGTGAATGGCCAATGTCTGCGGCACTGCAAATTGTTTTTATCGATCAGTTTTTGTGTAAACCACAAAACGTAGAGATGCTTTTTGTATGTTTGGATGCTTTCACTATACTTTTAACTATGACAATAAAACTCTTGGTTTACTTATAATTAGTTTGACTTTTAGGTAAAACGGATCTTGGAAAATGACAAAATTAAGAGACCAATAAGGAAAGTATCTAAATGAAGAAGAAGAGGTGAAAATGAAAATTATACAAACAGCAAAATGTTTTCTTGCTTATATTTATTACTAGCTTCTGCCCGCGACTTCGTTCGCGTGGAAGTCGTAACACGACACAATATACTAAAATACAAGCCACATTTTAATAAAACTTCCTTGAATACTACGTTTGTAGTTTTGGCTACAGCAGTCAAAATATACAGAGTCAGGACTGGTAACGCGAGAGCAAGCAACGTACAGTTCCATGTTCTATGGTAAAGGGTTTAGTTTCCGCACTTAGTCCTTCAGGTCGACCATTGTACATGGGCCATGGCGGCCATCAGTGGTTATTCCAATCAGCCCACCTCCCTCTAGAAGATAATTACGTCTCCCGGTCTGTTTAGAACATCTGTGAAAGATCTGGGTGCCCCGAGGGTTTTGTGTTCTAATCTGGGTGACGCCTGTGCATTCAAAGAGCACATGCATGACGGTTTCCTCAGCCTCCATGCAAGCCCTGCACAGAGGATTGTCCGATATTGTGTGGAAGTGTTGGTTTAGTGAGCAGCGTCCCGTGATGGTCCCCGTCACCAGGCGCAGGCCGGTCCTATCCAGGAGTAATAACCGCCTGGTAAGCCTACCATTTAAGAATGGCATAGCCTCCCTGGACTGTCTGCAGGTCGGTGTCGAGGTCCACCAGCTCTTTTCTAGTGAATTATTGAAGGCCGGTGTTCCTGGATATACACTAATGGCACAACACTGATACATTGAATGTTTTTCATTGTCATTCTTACAGATTATTCCTGACGAACAGCTATCACTATTATAATATAACAATACATCACACGGGAAGTCAAGTATAAGTCCCCTTTTTTTTTGCAAAATAGTTGAGCAAAGGTCATCTCAAACTATTCCAATTTTCAATTTGATAGCTTTAGTAGTTCTTGTGATATCCAACTGTGACAGACAGACGGACAAACAGACTGAGTTGCACCATAAGGGTTCCTTTTTACCATTTTGGTACGGAACCCAAAGGAAAAAGAAGCACAAAAAATATCAATTCTTTCAAATCGAAATCAGATTTGCATTGCTTTGTTGAAAGGTGATTGTAATAGCCTAATATGTCATAATTGACTATCAACCCAGCGAAGTAGTAATGGAATAATTCGACTGTTGTCATCTCAGTATCATTCTTAAGAACTGTATGGGAAAAGAAAAGTTTTTTTCGATTTCTGACTTTTCTAGTACTCAAACCTCAGTTGGTCCTATAAAGTTTTTGATCCTCGTATGAAGCAGGATCGATTGGCATCAAAAACTTTTTTGTGAAAAGTGCCCATTTTCTTGCTGACTGTACATTTTTTTCAAAATCTGTGAATGCAGATCAATTTTTTTCTAAAATTAAAAAAATTGTCTTTTAAGACCATTTTCTTGTAGCGACCACGGTTAAGGTACCTGCCCTTATGGACCCATCTCAAAACATAATGCAATACTGCTCATCCCCCATAGCAAAAAGTGTGATAATTTATACGTAGTAATTTGACCAGACCTATAGGGAATATCTATGCAAAATTTTAACAAAATCGATCCGGTAGTTTTACGTTTACCTGGAACATACATTCAGACAAACAGACAAAAATTCTAAAAACTATATTTTCGGCATCAGAATCGTTCCCAGACCTCGTGGCAATTACTTTTTTTTAAATATTCAATGTACAGTATTGACTTCGCTACGATTTTATTATATGTTATTATTATTTCCTTTATTTCATTTTTATACATTTAATTTACATTTTTAAATATTTCTATAAAAACATACAAAAATAAAAACATTTAAAAATATAAAAAATAGCAGCCCACCGGTATCGGGAACAGGGTCCAAGCTACCGGCGGTCAGGACTCCAGAGAGAGGAACCTCCTAACAATGCGAGCCGTGTCCAGAAGTACTGCTTTCTGAATCAAGCCCTTGATCCAGCTGCCCAACGAGAGCCTCCTTAGGTGTTGGTCGAGGCTCTTGGCAATTAAGCCATTGGCTGATACAACTATCGGCACAATGATCGCTGAGTCCACATCCCACATGTCGACAACCTCGCGAGCCAAGTCAAGATACTTGATTTGTTTATCTTTATCGGCTTTCACGAGGTTCTCGTCATGTGGGACTGTTATGTCAATAATCATTGCGCGCCGCTCTATGCGATCCACCACCACTATAACAGGCTTATTGGCAACAATAATCCTGTCAGTGATGATGGATCGATCCCAGTACAATGTGATATGTCCATTTTGGAGAACTGGGTCGGACACATACCTGTAGTACGGCACTTCCGATTCCACTAGGTTGTATTTCAGAGCAAGTTGCTGATGGATAATCCTGGCTACAAGGTTGTGTCTATGCAAGTATTCTTCGATAGCTAGACGAGGACACCCGGAGATAATGTATCGGATTGATTCTCCCGGACGGTGGCATGCCCGACAAATGTCAACCGTGCCATCCTTCACAATAAATCTCCGGTAATGGTTCGTCATGATAACTTCATCCATAATTGCACAGACAAAACCTTCGGTTTCCCCAAAGAGGTCACCGAAACGCAGCCAGGCTACGGACGCTAGCAAATCTACATCGGGTCCATGTAGGGCCCGGAAAAAGCGTCCGTGAAGCTCCTTACTCTGCCATACCTCCCTGCGATCGTTAGTGTCAAACACTACAGGCTTGCGCCAGTTCTCTTTAGCCAAGGAGAGCAGGGTGAGGCCCTTGTCCACCGCGACCACATCTCGATGCATCCACACATCGGCTTTTAGGAAATATTCCCTGAGACTGCATATCTCGCGATTGTGGAGGATCTTAACATTTAAAAAGCCTCGACCTCCACACTTACGCGGGATATACAGTCTCATTGCCGATGACCTTGGGTGATGCATTCGATTTGCAGTCAGCAGCGTACGGACTCTCCTACGAGTATCCAGGGCGTCGAGTTCGGTCTGAGTCCATTTGAGTATGCCGAAAGAGTACGTCGAAACCGGCACGACCCAACCGTTGAAGGCGTGCACCTTGTCTCCGCCCGATAAAAGACTATTAAATACATTTGAGACTATTACAACTTGGAGAGGGAGGCTAACAGAAGAATTTAGCTGGGCTGGGCAGCATTTGGGAAGCTTTGTCGAGTCTTCTCGTCGCATATTCCACAGAACCTAAAGACCAAGGTCTTCAATCAGTGCGTCCTGCCTGTTATGACTTACGGAGCCGAAACGTGGACACTCACGGTACGTTTGATCCATAAATTCAAGGTCGCTCAGCGAGCTATGGAACGGGCTATGCTTGGAGTTTCTCTGAGGGATCGAATCCGGAACGAGGTGATCCGGCAGAGAACCAAAGTTGTCGACATAGCTCACAGAATAAGCAAGCTGAAGTGGCAATGGGCCGGCCATATAAGCCGTAGAACCGATGACCGCTGGGGTAGACGTGTTCTTGAGTGGAGACCGCGAATCGGCAAACGTAAAGTAGGACGTCCTCGGGCTAGGTGGAGCGACGATCTCCGCAGGGTGTCTGGTAGCAGCTGGATGAGAGTTGCCGAGAATCGAGCTGAATGGCGTGCAATTGGAGAGGCCTATGTCCAGCAGTGGACTGCTATAGGCTGATGATGATGAGGCGGCCAAAGAAGCGTTCCTTCAACGATTGCTTCATGTCAGTAACATTGATGCCTAACGCTTCCGACATACCCAAATACTTATAGGTTTCGGATGCGGAGAGGGCTCTAAGGTTTATGAAATTCGAGAGTTGGGTTCCCACGGATTCCACAATCTCCCCTCGCTTTACATGCATGACCGCACATTTGTCCACACCAAATTCCATCCTGATGGCACTACTGAAAGTTTCAGTTACTTTCAGTAGCTCCATCAGTTGCAAATTGTTGGGGGCAAAGAGTTTTAGGTCATCCATGTAGAGGAGGTGAGATATAACCTGACCACCTCTCCTCATCCGATAGCCTAGACCCGAACCCTCCAGTAATGTGCTTAGAGGATTCAAGGCTAAGCAGAACCAAAGTGGACTCAAACTATCACCCTAAAATATGCCTCGCTCGATCCTTATCGGCTCGCTATTCCTCTGAATATCTCGACATCCTGGATAGCGAAGGACCGTCCTCCATTGCCCCATACATGACATCAGGAAGGTGCGCAGAGTTTCATCTACTTTATACAACTCCAGCACCCTCATGAGCCATGTTTGCCGATGAGTGCTCTGGCCTCACCAATAAGGCGCTCAATTCTGCACTGCCAAGCTGTTACGGCTAGTTTTGGTCGTGTAGCTCTGGAGTCAATAGCAAATTTGACGTGAGCTACACGACATGCCGCTACAGCTGCGCAGTACAAAATCGAATGAGTATCGGTGAGGTCTTCGCAGTCATCAAAATAATTTGACAACTGCGAATCCAGGTCCGCCACCAGTGCCCTATTTTTGTTATGCATGGGCAAACGAGGTAATCGTGGTCTACGTTCGGGCGACATGAACCGATATTCTCCAATCGCACCCTCCAAAGCACTCCTCAATTCCTCATTGTACTGGGTACTTACGTTTGTAGCCCTGTCATCACTCCCCTCGTCAGCATGGTTTAGGTTGAACTGTGATGATACTACAACAGTCTGCGACTGGGGGGTAACGACATGGCTACTCTGCATTTCGATTCGCAGGCGATCAAGTACAGTGTCATCCAACATATGATTATGTTGGATGACCCGCACCTGATCCGATAGTCGTTGTGCCGACACGTTGACAGCTGGTTCAAGCAACTGAAAAAGAGAGAGCATCCGAACACGGTACGCGGTCAGATTGTTTCCCCCCTCTGTAGCCCCATAGTATGAGCGCATGACGTTCTCGTTGATGGATTGTGTTCATTTTATGCGCTGCACACTTCCGCCAGGAGCTGGGACCCTATCAAAGGCCAGTGGGCTTCGAGGTCCTAAGCCGTCCGGCGGCCGGCGTCTTTCCCGTCGACGAACAGGTGGTGGCGTCGTGGGAGGGGAGAAATAGTCGTCGCTCGAGCTCGACGCAACTACCGCTGCCGGTGTCGTCACAGCGTTTACAGTGGGGCTGGGTACCGGCGGCGGCGAAGCGGAGCTGAGCGACAAGTCCGGAGATAGTAGGCGTGCTCGACGTGGCTGATCTTGTCAACATATCGCTTCAATATTCATATTAGGTATTTTCTTGATTTTATCGGAGGTGACATGACAGAAGATGTCACCTCCTTTTCGGCAGGTTTTGGTTCATGTCCAAATGGTGCATTTTGCTCTTTTTCAGAATAAATGGTGTTTCAGGTTTAATTCGGGTTTGGTTTTAACACGCAAAGACACTTAAACTGCGTAGAAAAGTATTATACTGTTAAAATCATTAAAAATATGAAAATCTAATTTTCCGACGTTTTGTTATTATTATTATTATTTTATTTTCATATTTTTACATATCTCGGGACCCTGGGGTCCCGGACCTTTGGAAGGCGTACGAGGGGCCGAAGCCAACTCGCAGAGGACCGTTAGGCGCTTTTTAATGAAATGAGGCACCAACCGACGATTATCCCTGTACGCACTATGCAAGTGCACCCAAGGACAACCCCCGGTTGGTGTAGGACTATTGCAGGATATGGAAACAAAGATATTGGACTATGGGTTTGGGTGGTTAAAATGGACTGGTTACCAAAAACTATGGAAGGACTATGGCCCCTGCCTGATCAATGTTTTATTTTAAACACGGATAAAATGGCAGGGGGTGACTTGCACACTCAATAATGGGCCCCCGAAAACGGTCGCTAGCACATAGTGACGTAGCGACAAGGGGGCAACATATCCTGAGGTGCTCGAGGAGTGGAGAGGTATTCCACGGCTCTCAGAACAATCCCAGAGCCCGGAAGATGGTCAAGATCCCTACAAGCACTTACTGGAATACTTCCTTCCTCCGGGCACGTTTGCTCTTGCGAATCTCCACTCAAGCCGGCCAATAAAGGCAAGAATGAGGTGGGAGCTCAGTTCCTGGTCAGTGTTCACTCCAGCCGGCCAACAAAGGCAAGCCAGAGATGAGGAACATGACTTCTCCCGGGAGATGAGGTCCGTGGGGTCGCAACTGCCCAACAGCTCGCCACATGCTGCCCTGCGGGTTTCTGTATCTCTCTTGGTCTGGCTCCTCACCCTAGATATGTTCCGGTAAAGTAAACTCTACCGGCACAGACCTAGAGTTCGGAGCGCGCAAGCCCCACCACGACGTCAACGTAGAGATACGGCGGTGGGGTTATTATTATTATTATTATTATATGTATAGACAATATTGGAAATGAATCTGACCGCCTGTGTTAGTATTATTTCTTATTCATTGCTTAGCTTCTGTTTTTTTTTCCTTCTTCCTTATTCCGACTTGTAGGAATCCATACTCAAGCAAATGGTAGGTACTTACAGTAGAGAGGCGGCTTTGCATCTGCAAACCGACTTAATTATTGCAAATCAGTTTTGTCGCTTGCAGGCAACTTGCATGCAAATGTCAGACCCAGCAAACAATTGATTCTTGTCAGTGGCATTCTGACATTATTTTGGGGCGGTTATTATTTCTCCAAATTATATTCACCCTCTTGCCCGAGGCCTGATTGTGAGGGTCCCGGTGTTCCGGGCTCCGGGAATCCCTTCCTGGAATCAATTCAATTCACTTACAACTCATCTTCGCCCTTTTGTCCATTACAGTTGACATAACATGGAAACAATTCAATCGAAATGATTAGTGTGTCTGACCTTCCATTTGTCATCGTAGCGTAGTGTTTTGTTTTTATCTATCCATCTATCTTTTGCGTACCTACGGTAGTTTAAGGTAGTGTATATATATTTTTTTTTTATGAAAGAAACAGGACCTCACGACACAGGGTATCCTAGTGTGGGGTCCAGTGCTACTTGTAACCAGAATGTAAAGTTTTTTTTAGATTAAATAAATTATTAAAATTAAATTATTAAATATTTACGATTGTTTCAACGTAGGGACTCTACATTTCTGGTTAACCAATTAAG
Organism: Dryobota labecula; assembly: GCA_947523025.1. Lineage (NCBI taxonomy): Eukaryota > Metazoa > Arthropoda > Insecta > Lepidoptera > Noctuidae > Dryobota > Dryobota labecula. The sequence continues at coordinate 26,947,891 of OX383292.1, read as the reverse complement.
GTTAACTCTATGCAGCTACTTCACTTATTCATCATAGCACATGTTTAGCAACGTAACATTACTTTGACATAAGATAAGGCAACTCATTATGCATGACATAAAAAATAAAAAAAACTTAGCTCTATGTCTACTGGATTTAATATTTTACACGGCCCAGAATCCCTGTGCTAAAATTGGCCTTAACACGTTCCTAATTCAAAATCATATCTCAGGTTTGTAAACGTTTCACTCGTGCCCTGAATACATCAGCTGATGAATAAGCGACGCACGGCAACGGCACAGACGGCACAAACGGAACAATTAGCAGCCAATTGAGTGCCGGGATGAAGGTAACACGAGATGGTACTAATCATTGCAACTCTTCGACTCATATCCGGACGTGGGAACCGTGTTGTTGGAATTGACACGGTTGCCATAACTACATGTCAATTGGTTTGATATGGTCACGTATCTAAACCAATCATGTGGCTAGCAGACTTTTTGCTGGGATACTGTGAGGGTTCCGATTAGATTACCAAATCAGGAAGTATTATTGAGTTGGCCTGAAGGTTCATGCCGAGATGGCAATTATAGGCTCGCTTGGTACTGACGTGCAGCACAACAGATCATGATTCAATCTAATATGTCTTAACTTTGATTTGGTCAAGAAAAACTTCGCTTAAAGCGTAAGCGTCAGGGTAGCCTGCGAAATTCAAATTTTCTTAATTTTTTTTGAATAGTTTTTATTATACTCACTTTAAGTTCACTGACGTCCCAAGTATTACTGTCATGTCTTAAAAAGTTATTGTAGATATCTTCGAGTCAATAACTCAAATATTGGCCATTGTCATGGTTAAAACTATATCGACCCACAAGATATCTTGAGGATATCCATCAAGAGAGAGTTAAGCATGTGGGCACAGGTTTACAGAATAAATTAAGAAAGACTCAAACTACTTTACAGATAAACTTGGGCACGACTTAAGAGTCACAGCATTGGTATATCCTTCCTTTTATTTTCAAGATATCTCGACGGTATACTAAAGACATAATATTGCTGTAACATCTGTAATACCAATTTAAGTTTTTTTTTTTTAATTACCGTAGAGAATTAAACGAGACTTATAAAAATTTACTTCATATACTATATGCATTTCCATGCTCGAAAATAAATTTAAATTTAATATTATAACAAAAATATCTTAATAATTGTAATCTTATTATTATTATTACTTATTGATTGCACAATTTAAGTAAATGATATTGTTTCCGATTTGATTTGGTTTTGTAGCTCTATAGTAACTTATTTATTTATTATAAAATATTTGTTAATTTTGGTAATCCTCGTATAGTGGCAACCACTGCTATTTAATTATGTCGTATCTGCGGATAATGCAGTGGACTGCAATATTACGACTTAGTTTTGTTAACCTTATGTATTTATATATGTTGTATACCCAAAGTCTCAAATTCAGATAATTTATGTAAACAAAGGGGATAACATATCAAAAAAATTTCTTCGTAATGGTAATTCACATAAAATTGCGAAAAAAAGGTTCCATTTTTTTTAAGTACTGAATTTAAGAAATAATAATTAAAAAATAATCATACCGTAATTATTTTTATACATTTTCGGTTTAAAACAAAGTTATTAAAAAAGGAGATTTTCTGGTATAAAATATTTTATGATACTGGTAACAATGCAGGAGATCCAAACATTTTCACAGTTTTTACATCTTCAACAACACTTATAATATAACTCTCATTCATAGATTCATATTGTATGTAGCATAACCAGCCACATTTTGGATGAAAACGGCTGTAAACTCTTTCGAGTGGAAATCGATTTTGGGAGGCCTACGTCTACGGCCTACGTCGCAGTGGACTTAAAAGGCCTGATTATGACGATCATAGGCCGTGTCTCCGACACACTACATAAAACATTGTTTGGCAACGGTATTCTGTTTGCGTAGTTCTTATAATTAATTCACTTTAATTTCATAGATGATTATTTACAAAAAAAAAAAATCTGATAAAATGTTTTGCACCACTCTCCTGTCATTTTGACAGTGACATTTCTTGACATTACTTTGTTTACATAAATTATCTGAATTAGAGACTTCGGGTATAGTTGTTTATTATCCCTTAATAAATAAAATTTAAATTTAAAATGCTAATCTCAGATATACTTTAAATACATTATGGTGGTGTGATTTCATAACTTAGTATTCTGAAACAGCAACCTAGTTGTGTAACTCACTATCAATCACAATCTGAATGATGTTGAAGGATATTGCTAACTCATTGCTTCATACGTTCGAAAAATTTGCTTGCTCAACAACGTAAACAGCGCTAAATATACGTTGTAAAATTGTGTTGCGGTGGCAGCGCAAAGGCAGCCCGCAAAGCCGTGTCTTGCAATTTGCACCTCAGTGTTAGGTTGTATGTTGATCAAAGTAAGATTGCGACTGTCAAAATATGTATTTGCAGAATTATAATCATTAGAACCATTAATACATCTCTCAAAGTTAGAATACGTCTCAAAAGTCATCATTTCATTTAAAAAGTCATTAAATAGAGTCTTGGTCTATTGAATAGACCAACAAAATTAACATACTATCTGAATTAAGTACGAGTAAAGGCCCGTACAGACTAGTGCGATATCGCGGGCGCGACGCGACACTAGTAGCAAAATTTCTTTGTCGCTGCCTGTCGCGCCCGCGATATCGCGCGAGTCTGTACGAGTCTTAAAGACAATATGGTTTTAATAAGTTAGAGTTAGAAACGAATTAAGTTTTTCATATTTTTGGTATTGATGATTTTTATGATTATAATTCTATAAATACAGTAATTGCGCTAGCAAGCAGTTTTCGAACATATATGAAGCATAATGGGTTAGCAATATCCTTCAACATCATTCAAGTTGTGGTTAATAGTGTGTTATACAATTAGGTTGCTGTTTCAGAATACTAATTTGTGAAATCACACCACCATAATGTATTTAAAGTATATTTGAGATTAGTACTTTTGTTGAAGTTTGAAGTTAGTTTTTATGTCTTGTTTAATTATCTGCGGTAATTTAAAAAAATCTTAACTTGGTAGGTATTACAGATTATATAGCAATATTATGTCTTTAGTATACCGTCAAGATATCTTGAAGATAAAAGGAAGAATATACCAATGTTACTCTTAAATCGTGCCCAAGTTTATCTGTAGTTTGAGTCTTTCTTAATTTATTGTGTAAACCTGTGCTCACATGCTTAACTCTCTCTTGATGGATATCCTCAAAATATCTTGTGGGTCGATATGGTTTTAACCATGACAATGACCCATAATTATTAAATCTATACTAATATTACAAAGCTGAAGAGTTTGTTTGTTTGAACGCGCTAATCTCAGAAAGTACTGGTTGGAATTGAAAAAATATTTTTATGTTGGATAGTCCATTTATCGAGGAAGGTTATAGGCTATATAACATCACGCTACGACCAAAAGGAGTGGAGCATAAATGAAAAATGTTGCAAAAACGGTGAAATTATTCCTTTTTGAGAGCTTCCGTTGCGTGCGCTGCATAAACGGTTTAAGTTACGCAAATATCATGTATGATGGAATTGTACCTCTTTAAAGGTTCAAAAAAAATCCGCGACAGCATTATGTCTATCTTTTAAGATTGACTCACTATAACTTTTTATATGGTAATCAAATTTGTTCGAAATTAATGCATTATTTTCGAAAGAGTTTTATCAACATAATATTAATCCTTATCCAAATAAATATGTTAATAATCACAAGTATTTAAATGTAAACAAAATTGTCCTCGACATCACTTGATTTCAATCAACATCTTAGGAGATATCATAATTTAAAAAAGCTAAAGAGTTTGTTTGGTTGAACGCGCTAATCTCAGGAACAACTGGTTCGAATTGAAAAATTATTTCATTGTTGGATAGCACAATTCTTTAAGAAGGTTAAAGGCTATTTAACATCACGCTACGACCTTAAGGAGCCGAGCTAACTACATAAAGTCGGAAAGAACGCTAAGTGAAATCGGAGTAACTTTCGCGGGCGGGCAATGCGATGCGACGGGGCTGAATTTTACGCGGACGAAGTCGCGGGCAGAAGCTAGTAAAAAATAAAAATAATAAAAGTTTATTACGGAACAATAACACAAGACAAGTACAACAAGTAGAACGATGATAGCCGCAAAAGTATAAACTGTTGTGTAGCTATCAACAGGGTCTCCTGATACAGAATGTCTTAAGTTCTCATTACCAAATGTACCCCAAGTGGGTCTAAATTTAAAACTTGATGGCAAGAAACTAGATGCTATTACGGAAACTGTATTTCTAGGAATTACTTTACATTCGAAATTGCAATGGGGCGCCCACATTAGAGCTCTTTCAGGTAGATTAAGTTCAGCTGCATATGCAGTAAGAAAAATAAGGCAGTTAACTAATATAACAACAGCTAGGTTAGTATACTTTGCTTATTTCCACAGTATTATTTTGCCTTATGGCGTTCTGCTGTGGGGATCGGCAGCTGACGTAGATTCCATTTTCATTCTACAAAAGAGAGCAATCCGCGCGATTTATAAAATGGGTCCTCGTTAGTCCCTTAGAAATAAATTCAAAGTAATTGATATACTAACTTTGCCTTCTCTTTATATCTTAGAAAGTATTTTGTATGTTCGCAAAAACTTAGGACTTTTCAAAATAAGAAGCGATTTCCATAATATAAATACACGTAGTAAACATGAAATTGTGATACCCAAATTCAGATTAACTAAAACTAGCAAGTCATTTCTTATAAACAGTATCCGCTTTTATAACAAGTTGCCAAAGTCGGTTACAGAACTTAGCGACGGAAAGTTCAAAACCCACATCAAACGTGTCCTTATCAAAAAAGCATATTATAAGATAAAAGACTACGTTGAAGACAAGGAAGTTTGGCAATAATTCCTTCTGCACATGTGGCTTCCCTGGTACCTCATAAACAACATAACTATGTCAATGTCTATTAACTGCTCCCAAGTAATGATGTTAATTTAGAATTTTTTATTTTTTTTATTTTACATAGTTCCTTGACATAATCTTTTCATTATTTGACATTATTTACCTACAAATCGAATTCCAATTCTTTATTAGTGGCTTTTGTGGACATAATATTTATTCAGATATGTTACTGTAGTTGTAATTGCAATCATGTCATTAATATTTTATATACTTAGATTATTTTATATTTTGTGAATGTGAGAACGTTGTAGGCCTAGTAGAGTGTAGATTTGTTGGCGGTTTTCTATTTTGTTAAGTACCTGGTAATTGTTGAAAGACCTACACTGTCCTCCCATACCTATGATCACTGTTATTTAATAATATTGTAAAGCCAATTATTTTTAAAAGAGTAACCGTGGAGTGTCTTGCCGGCTCTTCTCCATAGGAAACGACTAACTCGAACCGTGCACCTAGCTTCTGACGTTTCATAAGTGCCCATGTAGGTTTATGTGAAATAAAATATTTTGATTTTGATTTTGATTTTGAATGGAATGACGTTCCATGCAAAATAGGTAATTAAGTTAATTTAGATTTAGTTAATTAATAATAAAAACAAAAAATAACATAAAAATAAACAGTACAGGACATAGTATGATTTGATTTGGGATGTATTTTGACGTTTAGTTAATGTGGTGAGTGTAGAGTGAATGAGTGTGTCGGTGAGTGTTAATGAGATGTGCGAGGGGTGCTTGTGGTGTTTGTGGCATGTGTGTTGCGCGTGGTTTTGTTGGGGTGTGTAAGGGAGTGACGAGTATTTTACACTTCCACGAGTTTCCCTGTTTCATCATAATTTTGTGTATTTTTTTAATTTTATTTTTTTAGTATTTGACTCGAAGATATCTACACTTCCTTTTTAAGACATGACAGTGAAACTTGGGACGTCCGTGAATTTAAAGTGACCATAATAAAAATCACTTTAGCAAACTTGTAGTAGGTAAGTAAGTTCTATAACACCTTTTTAGCAAGAGTAAACTTGCTTCCCTCCTTCAGCTGACTATCAATACTCTATTGTGCTATCGACGAGATAAGCACCAGACAACCTGCCTGATCAGCTTGAAAGTGACATCAATTTGAAAACACTTTTGATTAAAGATAACGGAACACTACTTTTACTTACAATTAGGTGTTAATTAAAACGATTTCACGCCGTTTCAAGAGAAACTATATATAATTTCACACTTCATTATTTCTGTAACTCCTTTCTCCTTCCTAGGTATACCTCAGTGTCGCGGCCGCCATTATTCGCCGAGCTTCATAAAACAGATGTTATTTTAATTTAATGGCTTCTTAATTGTATTAAAATAATCAAGGGAGAGAGCTTTGTTCTTGATTGGCTTTGAAATAACTCCTTTGAAGAATCAGGTGGATGCCACTGGAGGAATCAAATTAGGTACTTACCCATTCTGATTTGATGTGAAGTCAAATAAGCTACTAATAAAATAAAGCTAAATAATCATTTCAATATTATTTTTAACAAAGAGTACCAATATTGCCACCGATCACCAAACGGTCTACCAACAATTATAATACATGGGAATTATTGTAAAACCTGGAGGGCTGGAGGTCGTTAAATGACAATTGTTTAGCCTGGCTCAATATTAATACGATAATTAATTACGTATGTAGGTACTTATTGTAAAGTGGTTTCAAGTATTCCAATAATACTATAAATATCTAATCAATAGGCATAACTGTTAAATAATGTTATTCCTGTAGTTGTCAAATTATTAATCAATAGTTTCTAATAATCAATCAACAGACGATTGTATTAGAGCCAGATTGTTTCACTATTATATTGTAAATTGTACACAAGCGGTACATACCTACCATCGTAACCAATTGGTTTTAATTAATTTCAAACATTAGTGTTATTGTTTAATTTACCAATCAATTTGTGTGTTTGTGACGGAAATATATTAAACTAACAGGCCGTCAGGGAACAACTCCCGTTACATAAAATATTGAATTTCAGGCGAACGTTAATAAAAGTGTCGAAATTGAGTTTTAATCGGATACAGTTTACGGTCCGTGGCACACAATAATAATGTGGTTTAAAGTAGCCGTTATCGATATGAGTCACGAAAATAACATTGCAATAAGACGGGATAAAAATTGCACATAAGTACTGCAGTTTTTGCACACAGGTTTTTAAGGTTACAGAAGATTAGCTCCTTTTTTGCATTACGTATTATCTACCTAATGAAATGTGCAAATACACATGAAAAACGTCGTATGATACGAGTGTGCAGTGTTGGTCATTATACTCGAGGCATTATTATTCGATAAGGGAGCCGAGTGTGTAATGATCAATGCACACGCGTTTCATACGACGTTTTTCAACACACTTGCCAGAAAAAATAACAGACTTGTAAAAACTTGCTACAATAACGTAAATTATAGAGATGATACATTTAGATTTATAAAATTCAACTGACCTTTGTTGCCAGGTACTGGCAATCTGTAGGCGAATCCGGACATTTTTTTTTAAACTGTCTAACGTCGGTTGGTGACAATACTTTACGATTTCGTATTTTTAATAGTAACTAACAACACAACGAAAACGTTAACAAATATTTATGGAAAATGGCGCGCTGGTTTTGTATTTTTTTTTTGCGCGTCGCAGATGTAAATAAAGGCACTAGCGAAACTGCTAAACAGCCTTTATAAAAAAAAGATTTTAAGACTGATCGTAAATTAGTTAGTATGGAATTAGAAAGTACTATTGGCATAGAGAAATATACTTTAGTTCAGTGAGAATCCGCAATAATAGAACGTCAGTCAGGATCTTTTCCGTTTGGTACCGGGAGGGACCACGGACAAATTAAGGTAGGAGTGAGGCGTATATATCGTAACTGCTAAATATAACAGGTATCACAAGATACCAGACTATAACTGTGACAAATAAACTGAAAAAAAAAAAGCTTCTGTTCCACGACGAGATAACAGAATCCATCCAGTCACAAGCTTTTGTCTATTCATGCTTATGACAGTTACCTTAGATAGAATATAGATAATAAATGTTACTGTTACACTGTGACACCCTGTTGCATCGTCATTCACAAGCTCTTTCCTTTTCACGCATATGTAGGTGTAACACCATAGTTAGAAAGAGAAGTATGTACCTCCGTGAATTATAACTGTGCAGCTGTGGTACCAGAGAACACACAATAGTTTATTCCCACATAGTATGAAATAACAGCCTGCTATTTTGTAACAGGTTTTTGGAACTGTTAATTACGTGGAACAGAAACAGGTGGAACAGATATAATAATAATAATAATAAATCTTTATTTTGCCAAAAAAAGAATAACAACCTTACAACAGATTTTACAAGTACTTACTTATTTTCTATGAATCTAAAAGATTTGATATCCAATTAGTAACTCAGTGCACAATAATAAATTTAGATTGTTACGAAACCGAACCGATATGAGATTTTACCTGTTGCAACCCACTCCTGATTTAAGATAAATAAATTTTAGTTAATTTTGGGACCAAAGACAATTCAGACTATTTAAAAAAAAAAAGTGTACGCGTGGATTCCTTTTGGCATGAAGTTTCTTTGATGAGATTTAAAAAAAAAATGCGCAAGTTTTCGACTAGTAAAAAGTTTTCTGTGGCGTTACAGCACTCGTATGGTAACGTAAAGTAAAAAGCACGCGTTTTTAATACACTGTATTATGGACCTAAAAGCGGTTCAATAAGAGCCACTTTACGAGCAAGTGTGTTGAAAACCTAATTACATTATAATACCTAGTCAATATTGTTCCGTTTTCAAAACGACTTTGGATTTCAAAACAACTAACACTCCTTTTAGCGCGCTAAGTTTAGTTACCTATCGTCAGTCAGTGGTGCCGATTCCCTTGTTCACAAACTAAACTAAATTTAAGTTCAGTGTATCTTTTTCTTTCTAATTCATTATGAAAAGGACAGAAGATACATTTTAGTTTAGTTCTGTCAATTTAATCAGCGCCTGTCACTACTCCATACAAGTTTAGACGTAATTAAAAACTTGCCGACTAAAATTACGTCAATTTACGTCAAGCGCTGATTAATTTGACAGGACTAAACTAAAATTTATCTTCTGTCCTTTTCTTAATGAAATAGAAAGAAAAAGATGCACTGAACCTAAATTAAGTTTAGTTTGTGAACAAGGGAATCGGCACCAGTGTCGCCGAATAGTAAAAAGTGTGATGAAATAAAGTGAAACAATTAGGATGGGATGGTGTTCCACTAAATACTACGCTGCACCTTCCATGACTATCAGTTCCCCGAATAAAATTGTGGCCTAAAATAACGAAAACGATGTGTATAGTAGCGCCCTCTTTTAGCAAATTATGACCTTATCCCTCCAGGGTTTTAAACGCTGTTCACATGAATGTGGATAGATGGCAGTGTTAGCCAACCGCTTTTCACGCACTCCAGAGCCCCCCAGTAAAAATAAGTGGAACTATCAAGATTTGTCCACGGTTGTTTTAGTTGTTGCCAGTAAGACTAGATAGCAGTAGTAACTCAATGACGAGCGTAAATAAAAACTAAACATTTCACAGGTTTTCAAATAGGCCTGAATCACTAATGAAATTATTCATTATCGTCTAGATACCTAATTAACTAATACTTATTTTTTTTTAGGAGGAAAATGTTTATTGAAATGGCTTTTACCACCAAAAGATGGCAGAATAATTCTAGTTGGGACAGCAGTGAATAAATAATCATCATTTAACCCACTTGTTACTAGCGTGCTTTAAAAAGGTCTGCACTTTAAAAAAGTTACTAAATACCTTCTATCACTTTCTGCACCGTTTCTAAAACCTAGTAATTTTTTATAGTGAGTAAGTACCTATTTACTTATTTCAAACTTAAAAAAAAATATTCGAGTGTTTTCAAATTATATAATAAAGCCTCTATAATTCAAATTACACGGGAACAAAATTGTGTAGCTAGCAAAGCGCCAATCTTTCTTTTCTCTTTCCTCAGAACGTTATTATGTCATGATATTGTTATGGTTATACGGCCGTAAACACTTTAATCGACTTCCACCCTATTAATTTAATTGTCTGACTTCTTCAAAATTCATAGTCAGTCATTAAAAAAAAAAAAAAAACAAAAATATCATATAAGAACATTTAGAACTTACATAATTTAAGAACAATTTAAAAATGTATTTATTTATTAAAACTTTATTAATAATAATAATAATACCATTTATTTCAGGCAACATAGGCCCATAGAAATATACCTTAACCTAAACATACATATTTTAATATAAAACTTAGTACTGCACTTAGCACTAGCGGCACTTTGTATTGTACTGTCCTGTGGAACTTGTCCGCGGAAGCGACGGAACACCACGTCCTGCGGCCAAAAGTCTTCTTCCATGACGACGGGCAGATACAGATTCAGATCACGCACGATGAACGCCTTGAAGTTGACGTTCCGGTGCGATTCCAGTAACTACACTAGACTACACAAGTACTACACTTGTTAATACACAAGTAAACCGCCTAGCCTGTACCTTGTCCCCGAAGGTGTAGGTAGAGCTGTAATAGTATCTATACGTTTCGCAAGAATCTACCCAACTCCGCCGATCTAAGCACCTATTCTCAAGCCGAGTCATAACATAACAAGTTACAGACAATGCGACGTGGCAACAAGGAGCAAGCGCCTCTCAGCCTTGACCGAGTGCAGTGCTTACATAATGCAACGCACAGACTAGACATTAAGCTAGTAGTTCTAGTTCATGCCTACTATGTACCTTTATGCCTAGCTTAAAGTAGACTCTGAGCGGCATTAGGAACAATGATAATACGAACATATCATCGTATCCTATTATACGAATAGTGCCCTAATGAACATAGGGGCTTTCTTTTTTATTGCATAATTCAATTCAGCTCATCATACCACATATAACCAGTTCAACAAAACAATTAAAAACGGGATAAAATGCGTATAAAATATGAAGACAATTTATTGAAAATAATCCTAGCCGAACCTTAAAATACCAATACACATAAGAAATCACCAATACATATTTTTTCATATTTAATTTAATTAAACACAAAAAAGTTTCTCCTGAAAAGTAGTTATTATGCAGTTACGCCCCTATTCGTAGGATACGACGATATAATTTTTAGGGTTACGTACCTCAAAAGGAAAAAAACGAAAAATAATCATTTCTTCGATCACTCTTCCGAAAAAAAAGAATCATTCGTGTATCTGTCTGTCCGTCTGTCACAACCAATTTACTCCAAACTGGACGAATTAAGTTCAATCAATCAATCAATCAATATATTTATTGTGGACTAGCTTCTGCCCGCGACTTCGTTCGCGTGGAAGTCGTAAGACGACGCAATGTATTAAAATACCAGCCACATTTTAATAAAACTTCCCTGAACAGTACGTTTGTAGTTTTGGTCACAGCAGTCAAAATATACAGCGAGTCAGGACTGGTGACGCGAGAGCAAGCGACGTACAGTCCCATGTTCTATGGTAAAGAACATGGTGGACTATTGTACATGGGCCATGGCGGCCATCAGTGGTTATTCCAACCAGCCCACCTGGGATCCAGCAGATAATTACGTCTCCCGGTCTGTTTAGAACATCTGTGAAAGATCTGGATGCCCCGAGGGTTTCTGTTCTAATCTGGGTGACGCCTGTGCATTCATAGAGCTCATGCACGACGGTTTCCTCAGCCTCGCATGTCCTCACCGGACAGCACGGTTGTTTCGGGAGAGTCCTGTTCAGGATAAGGCGGGAGGAAACGCCCGGGTTTTACCACTGTGTGGATCGCCCAGAGGATACGGTAGAGCATACGGTGGAGGTCTACCCGGCTTGGGTAGAGTACCACCGTGTCCTCACGGAGGCGATCGGTGGCAACGATCTCTCTCGTCCGGCCCTGGTTCAGGCCATGGTACGAAGCGAGACTGCATGGGAGGCCATCACCTCCTTCTGCGAAGCAGTAATGCGAGCGAAGGAGGAGGTGGAACACTTGAGGGAGAGATAGTCCGTACGCCCTCATGCCCCTAGTCGCCGCAGGAGACGCCCTGGGCGGCGGGAATCAATTGGCGATTCCCGGCCACCGTAGGCGCGGGCTTACGGACGGCGAGCAATGGGCAGCTCGCCGTTCAGTAAGAACCAGGCCCGGGTCGGCGGCGCGTTGTGATCCACGCGCGCCTTCCGTCCTCGCTTCCAGAGTTGCCGATATGTCCGAAAGGGATACCGTGGCCCTGGCACAAAGGCAACTGAAGTAACACGGATGGGTTTTACCCAGTAAAAGTATGATACGCCCTCCGCGCTCTGCCCAGAACTGGAGAAGTTATTTGATAATTTCCTCGAACTATCACAATTACAGTTAAAAAATGTAAAAAAAAACCTGTCAAGGGCGAGTCGGACTCGCGCACCTAGGGTTCCGTAACATCATATAATAGCTTCATTCATATAAGTACCTAAATAGTTCTGTGCCCAAAAAACTACAACTGTCCTTCACCCAAAGCAACCTGCGAGTAGGTAGGAAGGAGGACATTTTGGTTGTGAACCTATATTATTCGTCAGAGAATTTTAACACTGCGGTGTAGAATATTGCAGTTTTAGGTCACCGCCGTCTCTTGACCGATAGTGGAACTAATGTAAGTTTTGTTGATGATTTCTGAAGAAGTGTGTTATTTAGAGAAATCGTTTTATTTTTCCTGTAATATTTACATAAATTTCTATCACATAGAATAGTTTCAGATTTTTATCTATGCAAACTTCGGAAATAAGGGTTTTTTTTTTTTTTTTATTAAATTTCGAAGACAAAGCCGCCTAAAAAAATGTTTGAGAGTGTGCAAATAGCGCTCTTTCATACGATACCCTACATGCCCTAGTAGCCCCACTTCGATTTTTTAAGAACCCCGTTAAGCCCCAGTTGCAAAAAAAAAAAATCTTATTTGTAAAATAGTTGGGCAAACGTCACCTAAAACTATTCCAAATTCCAAGTTGATAGCATTATAAGTTCTTGAGATATCCAGCTGTGACATACAGACGGACAGACTGAGTCGTACGATAAGGGTTGCTTTTTACCATTTTGGTTCGGAACCCTAAAAAGAAGCACAAAAAACATAAATTCTTTGAAATAGAAATCAGATTTGCATTGCTTTCTTGAAAGTTGACTGAAATAGCATAATATGTCATAATTGACTGCTTAGATCCATAAGGTATGATAATCATTTAAAAGATTAAATCTGTAACTATCTGCTATATTAATTTTCTATTCAACCCAGCGAAGTAGTAATGGAATAATTCGACTATTGTCATACACTGATACATTGTGTTCGTTCTCATCTCAGTATCATTTCTACAAAACGTATGGGAATATTTTTTTTGCTATTTCTGACTTTTCTAGTACTCAAATATCAGTTGGTCCCATAGAGTTTTTTGATCATCGTAAGAAACAGGATCGATTAGAATCAAAAATCTTTTTTGTGAAAATTGCCGATTTTCTTGAAAAAAAAAAACTGTGAATGCAGATCAATTTTTTTTTCTAAAAGTTAAGGATAGTCTCTTAAGAACATTTTCTTGTAGCGACCACGGTTAAGGTACCTGCCCTTATTGACCCATCTCAAAACATAATGCAGTACTGCTCATCCCCCATAGCAAATAGCGTGATAATTTATACCTAGTAATTTGTACAGACCTATAGGGAATATCTGTGTAAAGTTTGAACTAAATCTGTCCGGTAGTTTTTGCGTGATGCTGGAACATATATTCAGACAAACAAACAAACAGATAAACAGTCAAAAATTCTAAAAACTATATTTTCGGCATCAGAATCGTTCCCAGACCTCGTGGCAATTACTTTTTTTCAAAAATATTCAATGTACAGTTTTGACTTCGCTACGATTTTATTATATGTATAGATATAGATAGATCATAGGTAGGTACATAATACAGGTCTTAAAAAATTTAATTGTGATCAGCTATGTCCCGCCCTTAGGGCATACAATAGAAACTATTTTTGGAGCCCACAAGAATAACCCCTACTAGCGCCACATGCCTAGATAATATTTATACAGATATTATACCAAGCCACAAAGAAATTATAAATTTACTAGATTCTGATCATTGCGGGCAACGGATTACTATCCAAAACCAAAATAACAAAATGGCAAAAAAGGATATCACTGTTAACCCCAAAACTGCAAGTCGCTTGGAAGCTTTTAAAGTTAAACTCATTAATAAATTACCAGCTTTGTCTATTCACGCTGATCCTATTCATCTATATGATGATTTTTTTGATATATACTGTAAACAATTTCATTCCACGTTTATTCCCAAAACTATCTCGGTTAATAGTAACGCATCTTTCAGTGATTGGGCTACCATTGGTATTCATAAAAGTAGAACACGGCTTTATGAGCTGTACAATGAAAGGACTTGTGTAAATACCGCTGAATTTAATTTATATGTTAGAAATTATTCAAAATTATTTAAAAAAGTTTGTTGTATGGCCAAGTCGCGTTATTTGAGTTCGAAAATTAAAAACAGTAGTAATGTTATTAAAACGACTTGGAATATTATTAATAGTGAAACGGGAAGGTCTAGCAACCGAAATACTGACTACAGCCTATCAGTTAATGACAAAATAATAAAATCAGACTCACAAGTCGCCGCGGCCTTTGAAAATTTCTTTTCGGATATTCCCGTTTTAACTACTAAATCCCTAAACTCTTCACCTTCTGTTGCTGAGTCTTTGCTTAAGGAAAATGTTAATGTTTGCGATTCGGAATTTAATTTTGAACATATTACCTGTAGAGATATAATTAAAACCTTTCACACTTTAAACGTAAAAAAGACTGCGGATCTGTGGGGTAATTCTGTAGAAGTTGCTAAGTCTATTATTGACATTGTAGCACCTACTTTAGCTCTTATCTTTAATAATTGTATCGACTGTGGGGAGTTTCCCGATCTTATGAAAAATAGTAAAATAATACCATTGTTTAAATCAGGTAGTACATCAGACCCCACAAATTATAGACCTATTTCAGTACTACCTACCTTTAGTAAAATTTTTGAGAAATTAATGTTAGACCAATTGCAAAGATTTTTTAATAAAAATAAATTATTACACAGTAAACAGTTCGGTTTTACAAGGGGTCGTTCAACTACTGATGCTGTGTTGAACTTTTAGGACATATTTATAATGCATGGGAAGATAAATGTGATGCCTTGGGCATCTTTTGTGATTTGTCCAAGGCATTCGATTGTGTTCTTCATGAAACGTTAATCAGGAAACTCCGCCACTACGGGATCCGGAACACCGCTCTGGATCTTCTTGCTTCATACTTGAGTAATAGGTTTCAGAGCGTTGACGTTAATGGGAAAAGATCTCCCAGATCTTTAGTAACAATGGGAGTCCCACAGGGCTCAATTCTTGGTCCTTTTTTGTTTCTTATTTATATTAATGACTTGCCTTACCTCATAAAGAATAATCATGAAATAGTGTTGTTTGCGGATGACACTTCACTTTTGTTTAAACTTAAACGTCAGGAGCTGGTTACTGACGATGTAAATAGCGCGATCTCAAAAGTAGTTCATTGGTTCAATGTTAATAATTTACTTCTTAATGAAAAAAAAACCAAATGCATTAAGTTTACGCTACCTCACGTTAGGCAGGTGAAAAATAATGTGTTGATAAAGGGCGAAGAATTGAATCCTGAAGATAGCACAGTATTCTTGGGCTTAACTTTGGATGCTAAGCTTCAGTGGGGCCCACATATAGATAAATTGTCTAAGAAGCTGAGCTCCGCAGCATACGCCGTTAGAAAAATTCGTAATTTAACTGACATAGAGACAGCCCGTTTAGTGTACTTTAGTTATTTTCATAGTGTAATGTCGTACGGTATTCTGTTGTGGGGAAATGCCGCCGACATTCAGTCTATCTTTGTTTTGCAGAAAAGAGCTGTTCGATCAATTTATAAATTAAGTTCGAGACACTCTCTCAGAGAGAAATTTAAGGAAATTAATGTTATGACTGTGCCTTCTCAGTATATTTTTGAAAATCTTTTATATGCCCATAAAAACATAAATTTGTTTAAAAAATACAGTGATATCCATAATATAAATACTAGGAACAAACACATGTATGTTGTACCTAAAACACGGCTCAAGAAAATAGGTGGTTCGTTCAGATGTCAATGTATACGCTTTTATAATAAACTTCCAAGCCACGTTCAAGATCTAAGCATTAATCAATTCAAATCATTCATTAAACGTAAGTTGTGCCAGAAAGCCTTTTATACCATTAAAGATTATATTGAGGACAAGAAGGCTTGGGATTGAGCTGCTCCAAATTTTATATATTGAAACTTTTTTTTATTGTGATTGCTTTATACACATTGACATGAATATTTACTTGTGAAGTATAATGTTATTATTTTAATTATTGTGAATGTGAAGACTATGTGGGTCTTTGTTTATTTTTTATTTTTTTCCTTCTCAGTATATACATTTTTTTTTTTCCTGTTCATGGTATGGCAGTTTGAGTAATTTCTGCGGCCTGCCCAAATGTCCTTTCTTTGGTATTGTTCGTCGAATCGTTGAGCTCCTTATGTTCTGAGTTGAGCTGCACGATTACTGACAAATGCGTGCACTGAATGGACAGGTCCACTCAATCTGTGTGGTTCTTTCTTCAAAAGACCATTTCAGACACCAGTCTACATGGTCTTCACATGATTTGACCAAGATTATGTCTGGACTTTAAAAGAGACTGTGACCTCTGAGTTTGTTTCGGTCTTTCTTCTCAGAGTAGTCAGATACGAAATGCCGACCTCATCTAGTTTTAAAATTTGATTGACGTGTAAAAGTGTTTGTAAAAACCTACTTACAGAAATAAAATCATTTATCATTTATCATTTAAACACACACACAATTAGGTACATAGAAATTACATTTAACAATAATTGTTACAAATTATTAAGATTTAAAAAAATATAATAACAATAATAAAACCGATCGAATTTAGGTAGGTACACATCAGTGGGATTCTGAACGCATCATGACTAAGGGGGACTAGTATTGGAGAAGTGATTTGTCTGATAGGAAGTCTTTTAAAGAGTAGTAGCACTTGTCTACTAACAGTTCATGGAGATTTTTTTGAAATTTTTTCATATCCGTAATTATTCTAATAGGCCCCGGAATATTATTAAAGATGCGTGAAGCTGTACAAAAGATACCTATGAATTAGAATTAGTTGTAGCAAGTTGAAACTTGCTACAACTAATTATGAACTTTCGTGACCCAAACACGGACGTGTAAAGAAAATAAATGAATTTTAAATACGGTGACCACTTTTGAGGGGTAAATTTTATTATAAAATTAAAATAAAAGTTTTGCAAACTGTATCGTGTGTCATATTAAATGAAAGGGCTTATTGTAAGGATGTCATATATTTGGTTGTTTTTTTATAATTTGAAAATAAACACTTTTAAAGTTAATTATGAAAATAGATGAAAATAGACAGATATAGATCGGTCGGATCAGATCGTTTCGGATCTAAGGGCAGTGGTAATGCCCTTAGATCCGAAACTACTGAGCCTAAGGTTTAAAAAAAAAAACAGAATATAGTTCTATACGTACAGATTACAGGAAAACCTATAAGAAGTCTATAGTCTTAATATAACATGATAAATCTCTCAGTATTTTGCGTACAAACTTACATCGATTCCATCGATTTACATCCATTTTCAGTTGGAATGTATGGGAGAACATGTATTTCAAATAAAATGTTAAGTATGTTCTTGGGATAACTCATATAAAATTTTCAGTTGTGTTTTGTATTGTGTTGTTAGCTTTTCAGTTTTCAGAATGCGTTAACCTCGAACATTATTCAGTTCAACCAAATTTTTAAATTTTTTGGGCTGAAACTGGTTTTTGCCAACTTTTAAAGCTATCCTACCAGCTACCTTGGTGTATCTTAGGTCTTTGATCACGAATTAAGCTGCTTTGAGGAAATCCGCCGTCGTACTGGCATGGCCAAAAGTGCAATGACCAGTCTGGGGAAAATTCCGAAGAACCGTGGCATCCGTCGGAATACCAAAATACGACTGATCCGTGCTCTAGTTTTTCCCATCCTTTTATAAGGAGCGGAAACATGGTACATTAAAATGCTTTCGAAATGTGGTGTTGGCGGAGGTATGGTAGAATGAATCCATACTGAAGGAACTCAACATCACCAAAATCAGAAATGTTCGATTTAAAAAAAGGCGTTGTTGCATTACCTACCTACTCGCAAGTTGCAACACTGTGCACCTCTCTATTTTTATTCTTCTTTCTGTGTTCATGATTCATCTAACAATAAGTAAGTTGTGGTTGTTAGACAGAACATAAATGAATATACAAATAACTAACATTCCGCGATGTCTGAAGGCCACAGATCTATCTTCAGATGTGGCGCATGTGCTCTCTACAGCTCTTAATAATATCGACTTGTTTATTATCGTCTAGCTTTAAAAAGCACCGTGCTGCTGGCCATAATGATCTATATCTGGGAATTTTTAAACAAGAAACAAGTTACTCGTAGAAAAAGACATTAAACACACCTAATTTTCTCAATCAAAATTTAAAAGAACTAATTGAAAATAATCGATACTCATAAAAAAAAAAACAAAAAAACAAAAATCGTTGAAAAATTCAGTTTCTTACATGTAAATTACTGAGCTAAATGTTTACTTGAAATCGGTACGGGAGAATAATTTTATTGTAAATATTTCAATTTAGACGTTGTGTAAAAGTAACAGTAATCGAAATTTGTCGCCGACTGTATCTGCTAAAATGGTTATTAAAATATTTTGGGATGCAGTAATGCATCACCTGCAATCTTTACCTTCCCTCCCGTCTACCGGAACTGATCTAGGAGGACTGCAGCGTTGTCATGGCGACGCGCGCCAACAGCGCGGTCGTTGACCGCGTCACTCGCGCCGCCCGCCCAGCGCGCGCCGCCCGCCCCGGCCTTATTTACAAACAATTGTTTTGTCAAACCGTTCCTTATCGATAACAAGTGTTATCTTGAAGTGTTGGGGGACTGCGGGTTTATGAGTGCGCTCCTAACCGATGCAGCGCGGCGACCCGCCGTGCCAAGTTATTGATGCTCGTTGCTGCCGGGTTGTTTATGATGTGACGGTATCCGTAAGTAATTGATTCTGTTTCCTTTTTTGTTGTTTGTTAATAGATTTTTATTGCAAACTATCTTTTACATTATTACAATAGGTTTCCTTTTAATAACATAATGATAAATAGTATTATTGTTTTTTTTTTAATTATTTGTTTGTTACTTTTACGTGTTTAACCCCTTCGAAAAAGTACCATAAAATATTTCATTTTATTCATGGCTAGCTTAAAATAGTTTCGTACAGTCCCCATAAATCGCCCGCATCCGCTTGGCGACATAAATATTAAGTTAATTCCGCGGTAGCATGGTGAATAGGGTGATAGTGTGCAAGCTAGACGAGCCCTTGAGATTAAACTTATAGTTTTTATGAAATATGCTGTACACTGTACACACGCTATTCTATTTAAAAGTTAGGAAACAGGAACAGTTAAATATGTTTCCCTCAACCTAACACTTGCACTTGACATTTTTGATAACATAACAATACAATGATCCCAATTATTTTCGAGAACGATGTCAAATATTCGTCTGCTTAGGTTAAATAATAATGTAAGTACCTACAATCTAGTAATGAATATGCGTACAACAGAAATAGTTCTTCATAGTCTTGTGAAAAGCTATTTCTTTTTTTTGAAGGCCTTGATAACGGACTTGGTAAGTACAATAAGTCCGTTATCAAGGCCTAAAAGCCAAGGTCTGTTTGGTCTAAGGTCTGTTTTAGGCTTGGAAATTCCTAAAATGAGAGAGATACCGCTAAATTTGCCGAAAACCGTC
Organism: Dryobota labecula; assembly: GCA_947523025.1. Lineage (NCBI taxonomy): Eukaryota > Metazoa > Arthropoda > Insecta > Lepidoptera > Noctuidae > Dryobota > Dryobota labecula. The sequence goes on along the minus strand of OX383292.1, from coordinate 26,927,944 downwards.
TGTCACGGAGAGCTGCGACCCGTCTGCACACGCCATACCTAGGTCATTGTGAAAACACTGGCCGCCATTATAAGTGGTTAAAGCATTCATATTTTGGGCTTTGGCTTTAACGTACTAAAAAAAAAACGTTAAGTACTATAACTTACTGCGCCTTCCTCAAATTATGTATGACACAATGTTTGAGTTGAAATAAATATTTTTGTATTTTTTAACATCATGCCTGTAATCCCAGAGTTAAGTAGAGCTGTATCTTATGGTATACCCACATATCTGTTTTACTGTGTTTTGCTTTGGCTTTTTCCGTGTACAAAATGTTTAGCTTTAAAGATAAATAAAATAATCTATAGAACATACGTTAAATAGGCCGCGCGTATATTAACAGTTTTTATACTTAACAACGATCAATTTACAATTAGGTACTCTGAAAGTGAGTTCAGGTGCCTAACTCACGAATAACGAATTTTATCAGAGTAGGTTCGTATTTACTAGGTAGTAGATACCTATACATGGACGCTGTTCTCAGTAAACATAAACAGGTAAATAACATAATTTTTTCCTGTTTTCTCGTTTATATCACTAAAATATACTCCAATATGTATGGGTGCACCCACTGAAAACAAAAAAAATGGTCAGTGTGAGAAATTTTTGTGCCTTCTTAACACACAATTTTCCTTTTACATCCAACATTTTTAGTGAATGCGGAAACTCTTGCTAATTTCTCTGAACTTGGTTTCTTCTTCGCTGCACCCTTGTCAGAGCGGTCGTGGTTAGGGCTTCCATTACGTAATTACGTAATTACGGAATTACGTAATTACGGACAGATTTTAGAAATCTCACAAATACGTAACTGAAGAGCTGCAGTCCGTAATAACGTAACTATAGGATAATATTAATTAATTTAGGTACCCATTTATTTAGTTCTATAGTTTCTGCCTACTCCATGGGAAAAAGGCATGGTTTATCTGTGTATTTACAATTTACCTTAATTTAGTTAACCTACGACTTACATTATGACAACACCAAAACCCTTTCTGTGGGTATCCCCCGAATTCCCGGGGTTTATTTTATAACTTCCAATTTGAGTCCGCAAGATTTAATTTCTTAGTCGTACAGAATAGAGTTCATTGTTGACCAATCGGGAAACGAAGGGAATCCCCGTTGGTTGTGGATAGTTCGGTACGTAACACAATCAAAGTTTATAAGTGTTTCGCAAGTATTTGATCTACCTCGTAGATAATAAAGTTTAATATTGTGGATTGAGCAAGCTAAGGGAACTCCCTACATTTTTCTTTACTTTCGTGAATTTAGAAACAATCTCAATACTCGGTACTCAGTCGTCTTACGTACACCTGCGAGATACTGTCCTGCCTGGTCTAAGCTTATTTTATTGACTTTTGTGATTTTGTGTATGTGCCGCAAAGTTTGACGCTTGGTTTTCAGAAGCTTTTCATTACAAGTTTCTAAGTAGATATCACCATACACGAGTAGAGATACTTCAACGAAAATGTAAGTACCTATTTTAACATTACTTTACTTGTCTACTTACTTTGTTTCTAGGGTATTGTGTGAGAGTTTATACATATAATTTAGTAGTTGATTTTATATTGTTGACGGCACGGTTGGCGCAGTAGTTGAGTGATTGGCTGCTGCGCTGCGGGTCACGGGTTCGATTCCCGTACGGAACAAATATTTGTATGACCTACAGATAGGTGTTCCGGGTCTGGGTGTCTTGTGTATGTTAGTTTACACGATTGTGAGTGCACCCACGATACAGCAGTAATTCCTAGTGTGGTGCGACGTTTAAAAAAAAAAAAAAAATATGTGCGATTTTATTTTATTGTTGCTTGTTAGATGTCTGTGCAAATAGACATTGATTATGAGTTCACGGTACGTATGTAAATGTATCCCGTTTTAAGTGTAGTGCCTAACTATAGATGCTGTTTATATGTATTACCTAACTATTAAATTATGAAATATTTATATATTGTTTTAGGTCTGCAGTAAAGAAGACTATTTATAAGGAGTTTTTGAACAAACGCACACAATCAGCTATATGGGAACACTTTTTGAGGGCTGAAAATGGGCAAAGTGTCCAATGTAAACATTGTCAAAAATTTTTGAAGACTCCTGGTGGTGCTACTGGAGCACTACATACACATATGCGTGCTAAACATATTGACGAGATGTCACAAGAGCAAGATGCGCAAAGGGCAAGTACTTCATCGTGCTTTCAAGCAAGAAAAAGTTTAGAACCTCCATCGAAGAAAACTAAACTAACGGATTACTTTTCCACTGAGTATTCCTTGGACGTTATAGTGACTAGAATGGCAGCATTGGATGGCATCCCATTAAGCAAATTTTGTACTTCTGAAGATCTAAGGTATGTTTTCAAAAAATCTGGCTATGATCTACCGAAATCTCCTTCAACTATTACCAAAATTGTCCTGGAACAGAGTTGTGCCATAAAAAAACAATTAATAAATCAGTTTAAAGATATGAAGTCCCAAAAAAAACGGTTTACTATAACGTTTGATGAATGGACCTCTACCCGGAACCGGAGGTATATGAATATAAATATTCATAATAAAGACCTAGAACCAGCTAAATATAAAAATTTAGGACTAGTAAGGATAAAGGGTTCAATGCCAGCTCACGTTGGAACTGTACTGTTAGAAAATCATCTAAATGACTTTTATTTGAAACTTGAAGATATAATTGCATTCACAACGGACGGAGCCAGTGTTATGGTTAAAATGGGCAAAAATTTTGATGGTCACCATCAGTTGTGTTTTGCTCACGGAATACAACTTGCAGTGCTGGACGTATTATATAAGACACGGAAAAGTACAACTACTGAACCAGAACTAGAAGATGAAGCTTCAGATACTGACACTGAAGAAATTGAAGAAAACGATGGCGGACTTTTCATAGAAGTACCTAGAGTTCTAGAACCAGAGTTTCTGTACAAAGATATTATAGTAAAAGTAAGAAAACTTGTTAAATCATTCAAAAAATCACCACTGAAGACCGATTTGTTGCAAAAATATTCTTTACAAGAGCATGGTAAAAGCCTCGATCTTATACTAGACTGCAAAACGCGATGGAACAGCTTATCAGATATGGTTGGACGATTTCTGAAATTGAAATCAAGTTTATTTAAGGCTTTATTAGACTTAAAATCAAATATAAGTTTCACAGACACAGAAATACAAGATCTACATAACATTCATCATAGTTTAGATATAATAAAAACTACAGTGATGGCATTGTGTCGCCGTGACTCGAATTTGTTAGCAGCAGATGCTGCGCTTCAGTTTATGTTAAATAAGCTTGATGCTCAGTCCAATGGGCTCAGTGACAAGCTTGCTGTATCCCTTAGAAAAAGAATAAAAGAAAGGCGAACAAATGTGTCTGGTGTCTTGCAGTATTTGCATAATAATGAAGAATATTATAAAACCGAAGAAACAGAAACTTTTACAAAACCGACGTCGGATTATATTAGAACATATGTTGCAAACTTATTAGAAAGGCTCAAATTTACACCGCCTACAAGTACACAAATGAGTTTAGATTCCGAAGCAGATGACAATGATGCTAATGATGGTTGTGGCGACGAGTTGACTGTTGCACAGCAACTAGAAAAGGAAATACAGAAAACTATGTCTACAGTAAACAAATCTGGAGTAAACACAGATCTTGAATCCATCATCAGAGTTGAAATGTGTATCTACGATAGCACTGGCGGCGGTCGTGAAGTTTTCCTAACAGCAGCTTATAATTATTTACTATGTATAATGCCTACTAGTGTTGAAGCAGAACGGGCATTTTCTTCTGCCGGCTATCTTTGTTCTAAACTAAGAAGTTCCCTTGGTGACAGAACATTGCATTCGTTATCATTTATGAGATCATATTATCAAGAACAAAGATTGGAAAAATAACCATATTTTATATTGTTTCTTACTTTTAAACCATTTGTGCGTGGTACATGTTTTGTTTGAATTGTTGATTGAGTTTAGTCAAAATCAAAATCGTCAATCAAATCAAAATATTACATTTTGATTTGATTGACGATTTTGATTTTGAGTTTAATTTTAAAATTATCATTTTAATCTGTAATTTACTTTTAATTCCTTAATATTATAATTTTTTTCATTTGAAGTTGTTTGATTTTTTACTTCTAAAATACGTAATAAGCCCAGAATTTATCGTGCTTTAAAAAATCAAAACAGTTAAGTACGTAATTACGTAGTTACGTAATTGAAGCATCAAAATGCGTAACTAGTTACGTAATTAGCAAATCCGTAATTTTGGAAGCACTAGTCGTGGTCTCCCTGTAGTTTCTTGTCCAGTGGCTGATGTGATTCGCCTCACATTTCACGCCATCTACTTCGATCTGGAACTTGGTTTATCCTCATTAAATTAAAAACAGGCAAATCCGCAGAAAATCATTTACCAAATTTCCAATTCCTAGAACTCGTTACGTCAGCCTTATTTAAAAATAACCACTAGGCGTAGTAAGCGCTAGCTGCACGCACATTTAATTATATTTAACACAGAAGTAAATCAGTTGGAAAATCTCAATTAATTACAAACGCTAGCATGCCTGGTGTCTATTAAACACAGAAACTTTTTCGTCTGCAAATTCCACATGCTTCAATATAAAGTTGAATTTTTATTGAGTTAACCCAGATTAGAAGGCGATGTAAACTGTCACTTGTTTGGTACCATGCCCTACATAGTACCACCGTGTCACTAATTCTGTACGAAGGGGTTGGTTCCAAACATCAGTTAACTGTCATCTGCCTTCGTTAAAACCAAGTTACGTTTAATGATGTCAAAACAGTTTGTATTAAGAGCTGACAAAGAGAAAACAGGATAATAATGATCACCAAAATAAGGATAACGGTTGTTGACAGTAATAAACAACTTATTTAAATTGACTCTCTCCAATCACTTTATTTATTTTGATTTTATTAACTGTACCAATACCCATAACTACGTTAAAAGGAAGGCACGATTAGTTAGTAATCCATTTATTATTTTAAATTTTAATAGAAATGCAAAAACATGAAATTCATGCCCGTATCTAACCGTAGTGTGTTTTGTTCTTTAGAATTCACATCCGAGTAGGTACTTTATATTTTATGCAAAAATTTGCAGACTCTTTTCACAGCGCAGATAGGCCGTGCAAAAGGTACACAAAGACACATGTACTCATGCATAATGCAGGCGGCATCCAGCCAACCAACCATGGCCCCTGCCTACCCCTATAACTGTGAATATCCCTCCACTGTCTACTGTTAGTGATGCCCGCATGATCATGTTAACCCCACCCGACAGGAAAAGCGCGAGATTTATTACTACATGTACAATTTCCTCTAACATTAATTAAATAAAGTCATCCGATATGCGCTGTAATCCACAGTTATCTCTGTATGATAACCTATAGTAACCTAAGTCTAGATTATAAGCTCACACGTGCAGGTCCAGGTGGCAACACCCTCTGATGGCTCACTGAGAGATTTCTTGATCAGTTTCGGATGCTTGTTTAAATCACAACGATAAATAACCAGTGACTCATTTTTCCTTCGAACCTGTTATGGTTAGGTAGTCTTCTCTTATACACAAACTAGCTTCTGCCCGCGACTTAGTCTGCGTGAATTTTCTTGTTTTAACACATAATATCCTATGATACTCGGTCTGTGTTCCCATTAGTGAAAGAATTTTCGGAAACGGATCAGCAGTTCCGAAGATACTTATGAACTCACAAGCTTTATCATCATTCTCCTTCCCTTCTCCCAATTTTATATTACCTCTTTATAATATTAATAATAAAATTAATAAATAGAACGGAAAGAGCGCCGTGCAATGGTTGTTGATAATTATCGCTGTCCCTGAAGACGAGAATCACGTGACATCAGAGAAAGATAATCATTACAGTTAATGGCCTAATAGCGGAGAGCCTCGACCAACACCTCAGGAGGCTCTCATTGCGCGGCTGGGTCAAAGGCTAGTTTCAGAAAGCAGTACTCCTGGACACGGCACGCATAGTGAGGAGGTTCCTCTCTCTAGAGCCCTAACAACCGGCAGCTTGGACCCTATTCTTAATACCTATGAACCACTTTTTTTTTCTTTCATTTAAATGTATTTAATAATGTAATTAATAGATAGGTATTTAAGTGTAGGAAAGGAATAATATAGTATAGAAGTAGGTAGTGATGGGTAGCGTAGGTAAAGTTACTTTACCACCCTTCGACATTACGACTGCGAGTGCTAAGAGTGCTACGATCTACGACTCGCAAGTAGTAGGGTTGTGGACAATGGCAAATGATATTGGCTGCGCAGTCGATCTAGGTACATACATATACTTTTTTAATTCAGACAAACAATTATCCATATTTTGTAAGTATTTTTTACTTAAAAAATTATGTTAGTAACCAAATTAGATACATACACCCCAGAAGAAAAAATAATGTAAGATACTATTATCACTAAATTAAATAACAGGACGTACACAATTAAATTAAAGTTATTTATGTTCAATTGATTTATGTACGTTGGCCAGCACAACAAGTTACCACAAACTGTCAAATTTTCTCGTTCGATTTTGAGTTTAATCATCAACATTTTTTAAGTTTAAAATCGTTTGGAGAAATTTGACACTTTTGTGTAGCTTGATGTGTTGGCCACTGTACTTCCTGTAAAATGATAAATAAAATCAAATCACAATAAATAAATCTTTTTCGTTTATTAAAATCTGTAAAAAATATCTCTTTTCATCTTTTTAAAACGAAGATGAAAAGCTCTTTGTGGCGAAGAGAGAAAACGTACATTTTACTCGTACATTAAAGTTTTAAATGATCTGTTTTTATTTTTATTTTTTAATGATGTTATAATGAGTTAGTGAGTGTAACAGCAGCGGTGAGGTTTGGGGAAAACTTAAAGTGGTTTTAGATTGTGTTGAGGATTTTCAATAAAACGATGCGTTAGCTTTAACGAACAAATTCTGTATATTAGCCATCTTGGTTTTTACAACATTCAAGGAAAGGGGTATGGGAACAATATTTAAAATTAAAACCAATCACAGTCGAGCGATAGGTATGACGTAGCGTATGGTACCATTTCTTGCCTCGAGGTGTCGCTATTAGTCCCTTACGTGCGTTAATGGAGTAGGAGTCCACAACAGTGAGTGAGTCTTATATTATATAATGAGTTTGAGAGCTCTGTTACAAATAATGGTCACCTTGGCAACTATAAGCCAACTATAACCTAAACATTACTTGAATTTCAACAGTATAAATTAAAGAACGTACCCACTTTTAGAATTCACTTATTTTTTTTTAATAATACAGAATAACTCAATAATACAGAATATGTAACAATAGGTACCGCACAAACCTGTTACTAACGAATAGTCAGCTCTACTTCAAAGCAAGCATTGCCTACATCGTAAACAATCCCTTACTGTATTATCATCACTGATAAGTTATCAAAACAGCGATGGCACGCCGCGCGCCAGTCAGCTGTTTGTTATCGCGTCGACGACACGTCTTACGTGTGTTATCGCGAGTATTAGCGGGATATTACGAGTTAACGCGATTTAGTTTAGTGTACATTTTTATAAAAAATGATAAGTTTTAAGTGTTCTTCATCTCCATTTTGAAGTAAAACCACAGGCCTCGAGGAGTATATGATAACATACCCACATCTTGAGGTAAACTTTAATTCTTATTTGATTTATATTGTGTATATATTAATAGACTATTATATTGTTAATTTGTCTATTAAAGCACGGGTTTGTTCCCATCGGTTTTCCCCCACTAAATAAACTCTAACAAGTGATAATAGTTTATCCTGGTACACGGGTTTATCTTATCAGTGTGTATAAATGAGCGGTAAATACACATATTTATTTTATTTTTTATTATATACATATTTCGTTGCCAACTCAAGAAAGACACTAATTTAACATTTTTATTGTTTTATTTTAATCATAAATGCGCATAAATCGTCGCTTCAGATAACAAAGCAATTATATGTAGAATAAACAATCAGATTTGTAATTTGGATAAACGAACGGATATCAGTGATGATAACATGAGATAAGGCTTTTTTTTTTTTCATCACAAAGGGATGCAGAAGCTAAGATAACAAATTATCTTGATGTATTCTGTGTTCGTCGCAATGCTGAAATTCCAGGCGCTACCAAATGAAGCAGATCTAATTGCGTGACACACTCAATGCCAGAGAATTTGTTGCGTTTGTACCGACGACGCACAAGAATAGAGCTCACCAATCTCTTCCGGTGACCAGTACATCAAGTGTATGTAAGATGTACATAACTGCTCCACTTATAGCAGAACAGCAGAGATTAGTACCAGCAGATTAGCAGCAGAGATTAGCTATATTTGTGTTACTATGTGTTTAGAGAAACCCAAAAGTGTTGGATTTCGTAATTCATTAAAATGTTTGCAGATCGAAAAATTATAAAAAAGTACCAAAAAAAAAACTTGACTAAAAATATATATTTATTTATTTAACACTTTATCACACAAATGTACAGATGCGGACTTAATGCCATAGGCATTGTCAACCCAAAATTAAAATTAAAAGTCAAGTCAAAATTAGCACTTTAAAAGAATCCCTGAATCAAAAATGGTTTCCCCAAACCCGCAATTTTAATTATTATTTTTCAGCCTATTCAACAAAACCCCGCACCATGAGATAGACGAATTTTATCACTTTATCGGCGTGATTAATATGTATACCTACTTATACCAAATTACAGCTTTCTAGTACTAACTAAGAGTCTCTGAGCTAAGCCGCGGACAGACAGACAGACTGACAGACGGACATGGCGATGTTGACTACGGAACCCTAAAAAATTATAATGTCAGCTGTTGTGCGGTAGTCAAACTTACGGAGCTAAATTAAAAAATACATTTGACGACAGAAAATTAAAAAAATAACAACGTTCGTTATTTTCCCGTAGGTAACAAAAACCATAAAACCTATCGTGGTTAAAATGTAAGTGGTTTCTAATGGAAACACTTACTCATACTGCCATCAGTCAATTATCCTATGACCCTGTCTGGTGACATCCCGTGGACAGTGCCTGAACGTTTTGCACTGGCGATCATCTCACATATCGCAGTTCTGAAAACTCTGATAACGTGTGCGTATCAGCTGTAGAGAGTCGACCTCAACCCCACTCCGGTCGAACCACGCAGAACAATAATATTATCTTTTATTATTTTAGCTATAATACGTCAGCATGTATCGTCGTTATCGGCTCCAGCTATTTAAGCTGGTCATGTAGGTATGCTGGCCATGACACACAACATTAAATGATCATTACTCGTTCTTTATGAGAAGAGACATTTGCTCTACTGTAAAATAATTGTCAATTTTTTAATGATTACTTTTTCAAATTGTTATCGAAAACAACAATACTTTTAAAATACCTACCTTACAAAACGTAGTTCATAAAAAAGCCACGTGCGTGTACAACTTCGGGGTGTAAAGAACACCCATTAGGGCAAGTTCCCCCCATTATTGGGGGCTGACCATAACGCTAATGAATAATATAATACACTTACCAAAGCTGTTTCTCGATAACACAGTTAGGCGATTGTTGACGCACAATACTTAGGTATTTATAAGGACTAAACTAATGATAAAGATCGATTGGTCTATTTTGGTGAGAAAATTAACCATTAATCGAATAAATTAGTCTTTTCTGCTAATGCTTGTTCATGCAATTGACGTGCAGTTACGTGTAAGTAGTTTTAAAGTTCTATGTGAAACTTTATTCCTTCTGCAACCTACGTCTAGCTAGCCCTCCAAACGGATTGTGATGTTCCAGGTTCGAGAGATCCCAGATTCGACTCGTGAGAATGTTGAACTCTTTTGAATCTCTCTAAATGGAGTCCATATAATTTCTAGTTCGGAAATGGTGTCGTTACGATAACGAATTAATAACGTTACCGGGTTTACTTTGGAGTAAATTGACATTGACTTATTGCTCTCAACAGGATGAAACCTTTTCTAAAGGGCTTCGAAAATAATAACAAAAAAAACCGGTCAAGTGCGTGTCGGACCACACGCGATGAAGGGTTCCGTAGTTGGGACGAATTTATCCCAAGAAAAAACTTAACATTGTAGTTGAAAAACAAATTTTCCCATACATTCCAACTGCAAATGTAAGTTTGTGCGCACAATATTTAGAGATTTACCATGTTACTTTAAGACCATAGACTTTTTATAGGTTTTCCTATAATCTATAAGTAAAGAACTATTTGCCGCATTTTTTTTTTCAACATTTTAGGCTCAGTAGTTTCAGAGATGGGAAGGGGCCTATCTCTAAAACTCTGCCGCACTAACGAAAAATGCAGTAACTCGATTTTGCCGCTTCCGAGAATTGTATTATTGATTATTGGATTTGTTATGAAGTTTTAGTTATTGCATTTTTGCTTACTGAAAAACCGAGTTCCTGAAGGATCAATAAAAAGTTGCTTAGAGAGATTTAATAGATTTCGATTCGCTGACTCCAAATATATAACTCAACGAATATATAACTCAAAATCGTCCAAAATCGAGTTACTGCATTCTTCGTTAGCACGGCAGAACTACTGAACCTAAAATGTTCTGTAACTATAATTAAATAAATAAATAAACTAATTAATTTACTAATTCTGTTCTAAATGGACAATTTTCATCTATTTTCTTAAATTACTTTTAACGTAGGTATATATTATACAATTATTAAAACATATCTAAAATCCTCACAACAAGCCCTTTCATTTGATATATCATACGGAACAGTTTGCAATTTTTTTTTTTTCTCTTTTATTGTTTTCCCCCTAATAGTGACCCCAATATAAATACGTAAATAAATGAATTTTGAAAATTCATTTATATATGTACGTTACATATCCGTGTTTGGGTCACAGAAGTACATATGTAACAAATTTCAACTTAATCGGACCAGTTGATTCGGGGCAAATTGGCTGTGACACGGCAGACAGAAAAACACAAAACTGATCCTATATGGGTTCCGTTTTTTCCCTTTGAGGTACGGAAGTAGTACCTAACTTAGGCCAGTGGTGCTCATTGAATAGTGACTGACACTCGTGGTATCCTAAAAACAATGTCATCATTGGTCAAACACCATTTTTTTTTATTATTCCAGCAGTGCATTTAATCATTATCGGACATCCTTATCAAAACCACATACTTTGTCACCAAGTTCAATGTTCTAGATAAGGTTAGATATATGCTTTGCCCCGCAACGTCACCGAGCCCCAGTGACCCACCGAGGAGCACAAAGAGCCACCACGTGTTGCTGGCCTACACGGTGACCCCCTCCCCCTTGTGACCCCGCCTAATGCCGTGGCCTCGAATTAAAACAGGTAATTAGGCGTTTATTGATAAGACTGCTGTGACCACGCATCAACAGGAAAAATAAATTCAGTTTTATCGCAAGTTTTTGCAGCAGCTGCCTTCGTGGAACTGAGATCCTTGACCAGTGCCTCAAGTCTGCTATTACAATAGTGTCAGAATGGTCTTGCCATTGTGAGTATTTGACAGTGTTTGTATGGCAAATCTGTCAAAAACTCACAATGAAGAGACCATTCTGACACTATTGTAATAGCAGACTTGAGGCCCTGCGGTGGTGTAGTTTTTCACAGTCATTTTTATTGAAGTAGGCAGAAAGTACAGAACTACATGTGCTATGATTATTACGTAGGTAAATACTCCTTTTACTTCTCTTTTAGAAGATGATTACCTCGTCCGTTTAAAACGTTACCACACACTAGGAATTTCTCCAGTATTGTGGGTGCGTTTACAAACATTTAAACTCACATACACAAACAGCCAGACCCGGAACAACTACTGGTATGTTGGTTACTACACTATAATAAGATCTCTTGGCGATATCACTTTAATATCGATGGCGTCATCTTCTTTAGCCTAGTGGTCGCAAGTGCTACTGCTGACCATGAGATCCTGGGTTTGATTCCCAGGTCGGGCAAAGTGTTATTGAGTTTTTCTTTTTATAATTTCTCAGTAGCAGTCCAGAGTCTGGATTTTTCGCCCGGTTGAGACAATAGGGTCGCTCCCTATTACGTGGGACTTAAACATAACTGGCGAAATGTGAGTGTACTATAAGTACACCTCTGCCCAACCCTTCGAGGAAACAAGCCGTAATGTTATGTGTTTATGGTATGTCATCTTCTTTGGATCTTCTACGTACACGGTAGTTCCATAGCGACACTTTGCCGTTTCTACCTAGTAGTTAAGCGATAACATAATGACGTATTAACATAAGTTCCTAACGATAACTTTATCTCTAGAAGCGTTTGTTGATCGTTATACAGCGGAAGTGGGTCTCATTAATATATTTTTGGTAGCAAAAATTTTAAAGACCTAAATTTGAGCCTTGAAATTTAATCTTGAATTAAATTAGACCAAAAAGATAAGCTCATGCAAGCAGCAATTCTTATGGAATTGACAATCTGTCATACCTACTATCAAGCTACAAGTTTTTCAAAGTCTCCTTTTGACTCCTTTCTTTTTCTCTTTCATTCCCATGCTCCTCCAACCCACTCAATCTACGTCCCTAGTCCACCGGCCACGTGTCAACAGACACTCCTGTAGTCTCACGTTGAACTCACGGCGTGTTCACCTCGAGGGCGAAGCAAACACTCGCGGGTGACGCACGATCGGGTCAACCACTCGCCCCTTGTTTGAATAGGGCTACAGCTCCGCGAAATTGCTTCATAACGAAATGTAAAGAGTACAGACCGATGCGGAATAAACCATTAACTTTATGGAATATTTTTTGAGTGGATTATCCTATAAAACCTGCGCCTGCGAGTCGGGGTTGGTTATATGGTCGCCGTCTTTAGCACATACGGAGAAACGGGATCTGCGGTGGCCTCCTACTTGTGCTACGTGTATAGCACGCCCATCGGTTTATAAAACACGGTTTTACTCTATGGAATGGCATCAAAACTGTGTCTATTTTCTGCTCTATTGACCAGTAGTACCTACAAAGACCGGACAACCGCAATAGGTACCCCAAGAGATGGCGATGGCAACGCCTCAGGAGGTAGATCCTTCAGACACCATCTCAACTCCTAAAATAAATGTAGTCAGGTCCATCTCCACATGTATCTTTATTTATCTTTTTTTACCTGTGTGTTAGTTTAATTCCTGACCTGAACACATAATCGAGTTGAAATTTAAAGATGTTAACGTAGGTACTTAAGTTATATGGAAAAGAGCAATCTAAATTCATCTGCAAAAAAAAACATCGTTAGCCGATCGTGTTACACCTATTGCGTAAAACTTAACTCGTAGTTAATGTAAAACCCGTTTTTTTGAATATCTGGTTAGTCTAGTTTACTTCCTAGCTGATCTGGATGCCATAGACACGTTGATCACATATCGTAACAGGCGTAGTTTGAATAATGAATTAAATTAATGAGATATTTTGGCACTCCAGTTTCCATAAAATTCTGATATGTGTTTATTATTACAATATCTGATTGTTTATTGTTCAGACTCATCGCAAAAAAAATCTCTAGATTTTTCAAAAATATATTAGGGCGTTTTCCAAAAGCGAAACTGTTCTCGTCTAGCAAAACCATATAACTTATATAGGTACTGCGTTGTAATTATTCGTGTATGATAGGTACCAAACATAGAAGCTTGAGTTGGTCGGTCATATGAATGTTTCTATACGACCGGCTATCCCTATTTTCCCAGCAGGTCAAAGTTAAGTGAATGTCATTCTTGTAGTACCCCTGTCAGTACGCGCAGCAATAAAAGGCGATTGTTCATAACTCCGTAAGTAGCACACGACATACGACAGTTCCACACCCCTGACGGCAGCGCAACGGTGGTACTGTCAATCACTTTCCATGGTAACAGTTTGTCAGCGCCTTTATTTCGCAGCGATAAGGGCGGTTTCCACGTTGCCCGTACAATGGAACCATTCTCGTAAAAATGTAATTAATTAGTCCAGCTCGCTTACGATCGCCACCTCGATTAAATTAACAGTTTGTGTGATTAAGATAACAGAATAAGGGCCTTTATTTGGGTCACGTGTGTATGTGCGAGTTTTGTTTACTAACGACACCTGGAATACCAAAACTGGTACGGTAACCAGCGCATCAAGTTACCACAAACTGTCCACTTTTATCGTTCGATTTTGAACTTAGTCTTGAACATTTTAAAGTTTAAAATCGTTTGAAGAAATTTGAGTTTCGTGTAGGCTTGATGTGTACACTGTACCTATACAAAAAAAAAAAATATAAATGAATTATTTAATAGTTCATTTATATTTTTTTTAACAATTCATGAATGTAAATTATTATTAGGTATTTATGGCCATCAGGTTTTCCACTTCGCATCATAAAAATCCTCTTTTTTTAGCCGCTAAGCCTAAATTGATGTAAAAAAAAACACTTTTTTACATTGTGATTTTTATGAGACATTTATTATTATTCTTTTTTTCCTTCCTGGATTTTGCATAGAGGCTCGTACAGACTAGTGCGATATCGCGGCATTAAATTCATGAATAGGTGGAAAAAAATATATGTAACCTACATGCGTTTAGTCATGTAGGTTCGTCTCTTGAAGCGGGTCATGTTATAATCATGTAATCAATGACGAATCAATGTATATCTTCAGCATCAAAAAAAATATCTTTTATTATGAAGTCCTTGACTCCTTACAGTTTTGATTGAAAGCAATCTCGCAATTTCACAACTGCACGGATTCATTTGGATTCATTTTAATTGGATCAAATTGGCATGTAATGTGTTTCGTACTTACGGTTCTTTACGAACACTCTCTTTTTAACTTGTTGTCAGCTGACTAGCATGTCTGTGAAAGATTATGAAGAAGAAGATAATAGTACGATAGTGGTAGTAAGTAGTAGTAGTGGATGGATACGAAAGACCGGGAGAAGCAGCTCAACTAAGGAAAAGCAAAGTAGACGGTAGTTCATTCATAGTATAAGCTCAGTTGAGTCTATCGTTCATTCGTTCTCGTCACACCCACAAAATCCTCGCTCAACACATACCTAATACCTATCTCACAGATGAAAAACAGCGAAACTATCCGCTGACTGATACGCCGTAATGCATCCAATAAATAACGAGTATCGGCCACACGGCCACACGGCTATATGGCCAGATGGCTAGTTGGCTATAACCATAGCCGTGATCATTAGTTGTAACGGGCCCACGATAAACATTTCAGTTCGTGCGGTGGTTACATCGAGTGAGTGGATCGTAAACTATGAATTACTTTCAATAAAATTATTGCTACCTTACCCTGAAGTGTTAATAGTACCTACACACCATTAGAAACCACCAATTCAGAAATAGTTATTTCAAAACCGAAACCAAAATTGTTCATTATTATATTCCAATTTTAGCACAGGCTTGTCTTTCGGACGTTAGGGATAAATTTATTATTTCAAAATCTAACTGCTATGTTATTGTTCTTGGGGCTTACCTTTATCGCTTTTCGTCTCTTCAGTTTCAGTTTTCACTCTTTTATCATCGATCAATCAACTATAGGAATCAACTCATTGTTTTTGTGATGTATTTGCAAATCACACACATGCACTTCATGATGACTCAACAAACAATGTATCGTACACATTCTAACATCTGTGATGTTTACAAAATGCATCGTTTAGCATTTTGTAAGAACAGCCGAACTGAAACTCAGAAGAAAAGCAACCAAGAATTATGTGCTATTCTTGATGCGCCCGCGACCTTGTGTCTGCGAATACTTAGTAGGTACTGGAGATTGATTTACGTACGTTTATTTTGCGAACTTCAATTTGTATTAAACCATCACCATCTGTCATCGCTTACGCAATCTTGCTGTAAAAATATTGTAGTGATATTATAACAACATTTTACTACCTACAGTTTCTACCGTGGAGGCAAATATAATGTTTGGTTTGTGCCAACAAACTAGTTACTATCTATTCTTTAAAAGTAACGTAAAGCGTATTGGAATAACTCGCTGTCAAAAATCTTTCGGTAGATTGCTGATTGATTGGGGAAATTTAACCAGATACCAATCAATCATCCAGATAAGCCTAAAAAACTAATATCGAACTTGTCAAATGTGATGTCCTGCTCTTAGCTAATACAGTACTATCTAATATCATTCACTAATAATAAGTTGACCATGTGTTAATTGACAGTTTTAGGTACACGTTCCCGTGTGTTAGTAGGTGTAGGTGGGTAACAGGACGATACGAAGAATTAATTAAAATAATAAAACGGAGTTATAAATATAATGCTTATTGTACTGCAACCTAGAGGAAATTCCACGGAAACAAGTTGAGCTAAAATTAATACAGTGTTACAAATCAAATAATGATTCAATTGCACACGAAATGCAGCGAAAATGGTCTTAGATACCATATAACTATAGAATATTATGTATTTGTTTCTTTATTTATATTAGAATGCTATTTTAGCTTGAGGAACTTACCTAGGCACATCCGTAGGTTTCTATTATAGGTATGTACCTATAATAGTAGCCTACTGATATGGTTCGTGGGTATTTAACTTATAGCCTGCAGACAAGATAGCTCGCTGCGGTCGGAATCTCCTGACCACAGCTATAGCATAGCGTTTAGATAATAATATTATAACATAATGATACATTATTATACAAGGTAAAGCACGTATTCAATCACAGTTGAGGATAAATTATAATCAATTTATGTAAAGTTGATTCAAACTTTGGCTAATGGGCCAGCCATTCAACAGTCAATTTGAAGTATTGAGATAATCACATGCATCACCACACTTCTCATGGGGATTAGGGATCACTGCATGTTCTTTAAGTTGACGAAAGAGCATTTACCTACCCAATCTGTCTTTTTAAGATATGCTTTTAGTCATCTATCGGTAATCTTTCATTGACTAATTTCCATTTAGGAAGCTTATAAGATCACTGCTGCCCAGAACGTCTCTACATAATCTATACTAAAGAGGTATTTGTGATTTTGTATGTAGGGGATAATCTCCGGAACTACTGTTCCGATTCCGAAAATTCTTTCACTAATATTAACTTTCTACAGTATTGCTAAGGAAAGCTATACATATAAAACTCAAAGTCCTGACTGACTGACTGAATGACTTGTTCTTTGTGAAGAGTAAGTATCCACTAAGAAAGTATTTTTGGGAATTCCACCCCTAAAGGGTTAAAATATATAGTCCGTCAGTTTTGAAGTTAGGATCTTAAAATTTTGTGTTTAGGCCGACGATTGAAAATTAATTTATATGTGTCTTAGCGTTTTTGATAATTCCACCCCCGAAGGATTAAAAAGGGGGACGAAGTTGAAGAGACCTTAATTTTTGAAGAAAAATCACAAAATTTACTATCTAGGCTTATGGTTGGAAGCTACCGCAATGGTGTTGTTAGAATTTCAACCCTTAAGGGAGTGAAAAGGGGGATGAAATTTTGTTTTTAATAAAAAATAAAAAAAATATTTCAACCCACAATTTAAGGGTCTGAAAAGGGGGATGAAGTTTTGTATTGAAGTTGTTCATTCGCAAAAATTTTTATTCAAGTAAAAATAATATAAGTACACGTGTACTGTTTCTAACTTTACAGTATTTTACGTGGAGCGACTGCCTATCTGACCTCCACAACGCGGTTAGGTTACACAGATAGTTTATAACCTGGATTAACCTACAGGTTATTTTTTAATCCTGGCAGTACGTTCCCGTTGGATATTTTTTGACATCCACGCGAGCGAAGCCGCGGGCAAAAGCTAGTATTTTATATAAAATCAAGGTAAAGCAAAGCAAAAGCTAGTTAATTAATATACGCAAAAGTGGTGTCGTAATTGAATGTTTTGGTTGCCTAAATGTTTTTCTTCTGGTGCCTACTAATTCCAAACTAGTGCTATACCTACCATAAAGCTACAACTAATTACTACCTGCAATCACTCTATCCTCCTTTTCCTGTCTGCCTATCTGCCTGAGAGGCATCCTACAGTTCCCACACTAGGTTTCCCGGTTTCCGGGTCTAATTAATTATTGACTTTTAATCTGTTTCGCAATTACTCGACTAATTTTCCTTAACTACGTGTATTTGTGTTGGAGTTCCCAGTACAATCACATTTTATTATAATCATTAAACTATATTTTACTACTGCTGCTGTGATATTGCTCTAATTATTGCCTTGTGTCGAGGTAAATTGTTGGTGTACATTCATTAGCGAAATTGAGCATTTGAGTATTCATCAAACTCAAACTCCAAGCATATACTTCAAATAAACCAATTTTACAGGCACTTGTCAAGGGTCGGTCAGTAAGAAAATGAAGATATTTGCCCATTCCAAATCGTAGTAGGTTCCTATAGAGAAGAACGAGCAAGAAACTCCACGGACACACTTTGAAAACAAAATATTGGTTACATCATTCATGTTGAAATTATAGATATATGTGAAAACAAAGTAGAAAAACGTGCACGTTAAAAGTGCCCGTAATAAAAAGATAAAAACAATTCAAAAATTAAAATAAATTAACAGAAGCCGTGGCAGCTAAGAGATGACATGTCCCTACTAATGGCGCCCGGTCACGAACATGACGCATGGATCAGCACCATTCAGCTCAACCATTTTGAAGGGAACTTAATGATCCAACACGAGGCATTTGATTGACCATGACATTCTCTCAGCCGCCAGGGCACATTCAAGTCAATGATAGAAGTACCCAGTAAATGGTAGCTTTATAGTAGGTAAATAGTGCTTACACGTGTGCTATGCAATTACACAATACTAAGAGATTGAATTTATACAATGCAAAGATAGTGTTTAAAATCTTCAGCAGGGCCAACAATATTTTCGAATGCTAATAATCAATTAGTTTATGCGCCCTTGTGGAGCAGGACCAGCACTGAGCCAAGCAATTTTGTCAGTCATGTAATCCTCAACTTATAATATGCTTGGCTGCATAGTGTGAATTTTATGCGTTTTATACAAGTTTTAAATTTCGTTTCATCATCATCATCATCATGTCAGTAGTCCACAGCTGGACTTTTATGCCTCTCCAATCGCACCCCGTTCAGTTCGATCCTCTAATTGCCTACTCTCATCCAGCTGCTACCAGCCACCCTATGAAGATAGTCGCTACTCCAGGGCGTACTAAATAGTTGTCCGACCGTGGTTGTAGTATTTATCAAACCCAAATGACTACTTTACCAACTAACTTTTAGTTTATGAACTTGTTGCTTCTAGTCGTGATTTAACTTTCGCAGACCAGTCCTTCCTAGTTGAATCATTATACTCATAATATAGAGGTGAGCGAGCTGTTTATACGCGAGCTTTCAATAAATAAATCACATGGAGTTTTATAGCTACATTATTTTACACGTAAAAAGAACATTTTTACTTTACTGAAATGTTCCCAGTATTGATTTATACTTCACTAGCTTTTGCCCGCGGCTCCGCCCGCGTGGATGTCGGTTATCGCGTAAAAAGTAGCCTATGTCCTTCTCCATATCCCAGGCTATATCTCTGCCAAATTTCATGACGATCGGTTCAGCGGCTTAGGCGTGAAAACGTAACATACAGACAGACAGACAGACATACATACAGAGTTACTTTCGCATTTATAATATTAGTATGGATAAAGTGCATCAAAGCTTATGTTACATATGTATTATTGTGATGACTCTTTGTCTCGCGTGCACATGGATGTAAACACAACTTTGTTTACTTCAAAATCGAAAGATTATAGGCATAATATATATATATAGGAACCTCTCCTTGGACTAATTAGGACCAAAATAACAAGAGATCGTAAAGTACCATCCATTGTGTGATTTCCCGTAACCTCAGTTTTCCTCGTCGATATATTATGCAGTATTCAATATTTAACATTTCAATGTATTGTATTAACAAGTACTTCAGTAATAATTACTGTGTAGAGTTTATCTCGTGTTTCCAAGTAAAACTTTTGTGGGTTACTAGAAACCGTGTGGATTACCTGTTACTACAATACGTTTCCTGTCATGTTAATTTTTGTGAGGACACTTGTTGCTGTCTGTTAGATTTATTTATTTATTAGGGGATAACAAAAAATATAAGTTTTTAGGGATAATAAGAACCTCAAATCCCTAGTTTATAGAAGTAGGAAGAAAACATCAACTGTTTTACATCAAAGCTACTTATGGTAAATCCTAACGTACTTATAACTTCATATACTTGTGGTATAGTTTCAGCTATATACCTACTGATTTATTTATAAAAGCTCTTCGTAGAAAACGGCAATAAAGAACACTTTTGCTTTTAACCTATTTTTATAGGTATAGTCACCAGCATACATATAGTACAGGACATGGACAACAAATTTTAAATATATAACTTTCGATGAAAAACACCACTCTGTTCCCATTTCGCAAAAGGCCAATAGTTTTAATGGATTTATGTTAGAAAGCATATATAGGCTAATATTATAAAGCTGAAGAGTTTGTTTGTTTGTTTGTTGAACGCGCTAATCTCAGGAACCACTGGTTGGAATTAAAAACTATTTTTGTGTTGGATAGTATGAGTCCCAATAAATAGTTTTTCTTTCTTTCTTTCTTTATTTATCGAGGAAGGCTTAGGGCTATATAACATCACGCTACGACCAATAGGAGCGGAGCATATATGAAAAATGTTGCAAAAACGGGAAAAGTATTCCTTTTTGAGAGCTTCCGTTGCGTGCACTGCGTAAACGGTTTAAGTTACGCAAATAATATGTTAATGTATGATGGAATTTTTTCTTTTTAAAAGTTCAATCTGCGTATGTCTATCTTTTAAGATTGACTCACTATAACCTTTTTTTATGGTAATCAAATTTGTTTGAAATTAATGCATTATTTGCGAAGGAGTTTTATCAACATAATATTAATCCTTATCCAAATAAATATGTTATTAATCACAAGTATTTAAATGTTAACAAAATTGTCCTTGACATCACTTGATTTCAATCAACATCTTAGGAGATATCATAAATTTAAAATAATTGTTTGTTTGGTTGAACGCGCTAATCTCAGGAACTACTTGTTCGAATTGAAAAATTATTTTAGTGTTGGATAGCCCATTTATCGAGGAAGGCTATAAGCTATATAACATTACGCTACGATCCTTAGGAGCTGAGCGAAAAGAACAAAAGACGGAAAGAACGCTAAGCGATAACGAAGTTATAGCGCGGGCGAGCGACGGGATGCGACGCGATGGGTGAGCCGAAATTTCACGCGGACGAAGTCGCGGGCAGAAGCTAGTTCTGTTATACAATGTATTTGCGAAGTATTCTGACAATAAAATTAAAATACCCTTTTTACATTGAGTATTAAGTGATTCCTTACTACGTAGGTAGCTACTTATGAGGTAATTTTATGACTGTGCATTGTGTGTAATAAGGTCATCATCTGCATAAGGCGACCTTAGGTCAGGTTGAACCACAAGATACTTAGTTCAATGACTCGCGAGTGACGTTCGAGAAATTATCCACTGAATAATGCAATGTGTAATAGAAATAATAGAAATAAATGATTCAATTAATGAACATGTGGTAAAGAAAAACGTATGAATGGCGACGCATGTAATATAATTTCCTGGAAAGATAATTATTCTTCTCATTGCGTCATTTTCATCCATGCTGCTTGTAATTTCTAACACTTACATGGACGCTCTACTATTTCCTTTTCTATGTTGTCGCTCACTGGAGGAGTGTCGATATGTAATGGCTGATCACGTTACTTAAGATGATCAGTCAAAAGCGATGTTCAGTTTAAAGTTATCTGCAATAAAGTTTCGATTAGAACAAGGCGTTTTGTATTCTCTTCCGCTTTCAGATACGCTCGCGTCAAGTTCGCTTCACAAGATCGCAAAAAGAGCGCATTCTACCGCTACGCGCCGTTCAAAGATGTATTAATTAATTTATTTAAGGATTACCAACGAGATACATTACATTAAATATATAGTTTCATATACATTATCCTGTAATGCACACAATTACAGCTTACACATTACATACACATGCTCTGAATACCTACATAATGAAATTAAGAATTCACAAAAAAAATGCAATTATAAAATATTAGAATTACATTAATACAATACAATAAAACTTAACTTGATTTTGAATAAATGAATATTTAAAAAAATGGAATAATAAAGAATGGTTTAAAGTCCAATTCTGTATACCGGAGGTAAATTATTATCCTGTCCAAATATAAGTATCGTAAAAGTTCTAATATTATTTTGGTAAAAAAACGACCTATTAACCCTAGGTACTTTTAAACAAAACAAAAAATTACTTAGAATTTCACACAATTGTGTAGCCAAGTGACATACCTACGTGAATAATTTTCAAATTGAGACTTAAAACATGTGCACTGAATGCACTGAATAATTAGCCTTCATGTGACTTATGATAGTTTGCCTCCGAGGTACAGAATTATAAATTCATGATTCCGAGACGACGGTGTAGCACTCAAACTTGAACATAGTCAGAAAACTGTTCGTCGATGTAGACTAGGAACGATAATGATGTTCCATAAACCTAGTATCCTCAGATAATATTTGAAGGCATGATGAAGTTCCATCAGTCAACGCATAAAAAATGAGAAAGAAATAACCAAACAAAACTCCAAAATTACTCTAAACAACATAATTATATTTTCACTCCAGCAGCGCATAATTGGGAGCGTGCTTCTCGAGTTAATCCTATTCAAGAATGCTGCGAGCAGGTGGTACTCGTTGTGTGCCTTTTTTGCAGCCACCAAGCCAGCACCGAGCCACCTGTCCGGTCCTGCACACGTGATGTGGGAACGATATCGAGGAGGTAGACAGAATGTAATACCTAATTATTGCCATGTGTTACCTAATGAATATTCATTTATAAGGAAGAAAGTCAGTCATAAGCGTCGACTGAAAGAAAGGATAATTTTTATTTTAGTTAAAAATTAATAGATTGCAAAGTTTTTATATGACTATGTATAATAATAACGGCTCATAATAGAGCTCTCTTAACCAAGTCTTGTGTGGCAAGCGCATTTTGAATGTAAAAATAATGGTAATACTTGTGTTATCGGTTATCGTTATTATCAGCATAGTTATTTTGGGAAAACCTATGAAATTAATCATTTTTGGCAGCCCAAATCCACTCCGTCCACTATTTACGACAAGCAAATAGTGGTAATTACAATTTGTTATCATAAAACCCACGCTAATTGAGATAATATTTCAAAAATGTGCAAAATTCATCTGAAAACTGCTTATCATTTCACGCGAGATGTCAGTGCTTTTTGTTTCATTCGCATGGATAAAAAGCAGATTTGTTCTAAAAATACAAATTAATCTGCAGCGCACTGCAGGTCTGCCCGAATCTTATCAGTCTTCACACAGATGCTAAAGGTGAATGTCTGTACACAAAAGAAATGTGTCCGTGTGCGTGTTTCGGGACTGCAGGACGGCGCATGCGCAGGTGCCAACTCATTCTTCACTCAGCTTTTGTGCTCGGCCGTTTATAATATATAATATGTTTGAGATATTCTTATTTTAGGGATATTTTCGTGCATTCGTGCGGATAAGTGCAGTGTCTGTAGTAGTTTGTTGGCGCACAAGTGACATTGTTTGTGGAGTATAAATAATATAATGTTTGATAGTCATTAGTGCGTCGCGTCGCGCGTCGTGTTGTTTACATCGATCAGCTGTTTTTTGTTAGTGCACTGTCGGCGCAATTTAATGCGCATTTTTTATCGGTAAGTTTTTTGCTTAGCTTGATGATTGTTATTTATGTCATAATATGTTTGAAAAAATGTTTATTTTATGCAGTTTATAGACATTTTTGTGTTTGTTTGTTATATTTAAGGTTTTACTTTCCTACTGCCATTTCGGCTCAACATTAATTTATGTATTTTAAGATAACAACAAAATTATTTTACGTATGTTTATTTTTTAAATAAACGAATTAGGTACAATAAGATAACCTAAATAAATATTATCTAACTATTCAGATGCAATCAACTGCATCATCCACTGCCTAAACAAGTCATCATCACAAACTTGTCAAGTTTACATCATCCGTCGATCATAACTCCCTATAACCGTAAGATTACATCTACATGCTACACCTTATCTGTCATTGCGCACCCAAACTCGGTGACATGCACCTCGCATGTCGCCGTAGCAATCAGAGAGATAACCTCGCAGATACTATTGAAATATGAAAACGATGTGACGTGTGAAGAAGGACTGACAGGCGGAAACGATCAATAGATAGGTAGGTAGTAGGAGCCTTCATTCTTTGTGAAGACTCACACAGGAATGCAATGTCACTGTCAAAATGACAGGACAGTGGTGCAAAGTATATTAAATTTATATTTTTTATATTTTATATTTTTTATATATTTTTTTTTATATATATATATATTTTTTTTTTTGTTTTTTTTTTTTTGTATATAATCATCTATGAAATTAAAGTGAATTAATTATAAGAACTATGTAAACAAAATACCGTTGCCAAATAATGTTTTATGTAGTGTGTCGGAGACACGGCCTATGATCGTTATAATCAGCCCTTTAAGTTCACTGCTAGACGTAGGCCTCCAAAAATCGATTTCCACTCGAAACAGTTTACAGCTGTTTTCATCCAAAATATGGCTAGATATGCTAAATACAATATGAATCTATGA
Source organism: Dryobota labecula (assembly GCA_947523025.1). Lineage (NCBI taxonomy): Eukaryota > Metazoa > Arthropoda > Insecta > Lepidoptera > Noctuidae > Dryobota > Dryobota labecula. Next base: position 26,903,206 of record OX383292.1, on the reverse strand, counting down.
ATGAGAGTTGTAATATCAGTGTTGTTGAAGATGTAAAAAATGTGAAAATGTTTGAATCTCCTGCATTGTTACCAATAGATATCATAAATTATTTTATATCATTAAATCTCCTTTTTTAAATAACTTTGTTTAAAACCGAAAATTTATAAAAATTATTACGGTGTGATTATTTTTTTATTATTATTTCTTAAATTCAGTACTTGGAATGGAAAAAAAAACCTTTTTTTAATTTTTTTTTATTCTACTATGAGTTTGCTCTTGACTTTAGTATATGTCTGGATGACAGAGACAAAGTCTACGATGGAGTGAGCTTACCCAGAAGAAGCCTGTTCACTCTCACTTTGAATAGATTAGGGTTGTATGCGTTCGGAAACACAGACGCAGGCAGAGAGTTCCACTCCTTTGCTGCGCGCATTATAAAAGACGTTTGAAAACGCTTAGTGCGAGTTGGTGGAATATCAACTAGGTAGGGGTGGTAACTTGCAGTGCGCCTAGATGTCCGATGGTAGAAGGGGGCCGGTGGAATGAGGTCGTGGAGTTCATGGGCACACTCTCCGAAGTACAATCTGTAGAAGACCGACAAGCAGGCAACCTTGCGGCGATGAGCCAAGCTGTGAAGCTTGGCATCCACCAGTTTTACGTCGCCAATGAGCCTCTTAGCTCTGCGTTCCACCGAGTCAAGCGCAGCAAGTTGGTACTTTGCTGAGCCATCCCAAAGGTGGCTGCAATACTCCATGCAGGAACGGACTTGTGCTTTGTAAAGGGTTAAAAGCTGTCCAGGCGTAAAGTATCGCTTCACCCTATTTAGGACGACCAGTTTCTTGGCCGCAGTTTGAGCTTTGCACTCGATGGTGGAGCCGAAGTTGAGACCAGATGTCAACTCCATGCCTAGGAGCTCGAGCCGATCAGTTACAGGAACAGATGTACCCCGAAAAGAAGGAGTTTGATCAAAACGACTCCTTTTAGCGGTAAAGAGACACGCCTGTGTTTTGGTGGCATTAAAAGAGACCAGATTGTCGTCACCCCATTGGGAGACAAGACTCAAGGTCAAATCAGTCCGCTCGACCATGGCCTCTCTCAGGGAACGAAGTTCAGCCCCGCTGGTTTTTGCGCTGGACAAGTATCTCTCTGAAACGGTACTGTCATCCGCGTACCCACCAATACCAGGCAGAAGCAGGTCATTGATGTGCAGCAGGAAAAGAGTTGCAGAGAGAACAGATCCTGAGGAACTCCGGCATCAATAGCCATAAGGTCAGAGGAGCAGCCGTCCACGACTACTCTGATCGACCGTTCACTCAGGAAGTTTGATATCCAGCTACAAAAATCAGCTGGGATGCCATAAGCAGGAAGCTTGCTGAGTAGTGCAGCATGCCAGACCCTGTCAAAGGCCTTCGAGATATCAAGCGATACAGCAAGTGCTTCGCCGTGTTTCTCGATGGCTTCGCCCCAGCAGTGCGTGACATACACAAGAAGATCGCCAGTTGACCGTCCCCGGCGAAAGCCATATTGACGGTCACTGAGGAGATCATTATCTTCAAGGTAGGTCAGCAACTTACTGTTCAGTACCCTTTTCATAACCTTGCACAAAATGGAGGTAATGGCGATCGGACGGTAATGAGCAGGGTCTGCTCGGTCGCCCTTTTTGGGGACTGGTTGTACATTTGCCAGGATCTTGGTACCGTTCTTTTTAATAGAGAAAGGCGGAACAAGCGTGTCAACACAGGAGACAGTTCAGGCGCACACTGCCTCAACACTCTCGCTGGAATGCCGTCAGGCCCGCTGGCCTTATTCACGTCTAGACTGCACAATACTCTTCGGACCTCTTTGATGTGGACAGCGATTTCCTGCATCGAGGAGTCACAATGAGGTATAGTAGGTGGTTGCTTGGAGCCAGAGTCCAGACGTGAATTGCTTGCGAAGAGAGATGCAAATAAATTCGCTTTCTCACACGCAGAGTGAGCCAGCGACCCATCAGGTTTCATCATTGGAGGTAAAGTGGGACGACAGAAATTCGTTTCAACCGCTTTAGACAGGGACCAGAACTGTTTACTACCCGAAGGGTGCGATAACAGCTTGGTCCCAATACGGCCGACATGGTCAAAACGTGCCCTACGTAAAACCCGCTTACAGGACTTGGCGGACCTTAAAAAATGGAACCTTTTTTTTCGCCATTTTATGTGAATTACCATTGAGAAGATATTTTTTTGATATGTTCTCCCCTTTGTTTACATAAATTCTCTGAATTTGAGACTTTGGGTATAGTTACTCACAATAATAGTTGAACTTGACCTGCTGTAATCTGTGAGCCTATGATTTCTGCTTTATTTGAACTTGTTTGAGGTAGGTATTCGGTATTTCATCAATTTGTAGATAACCCACCATATTGTGGTAAATTTATGTTACGCCTGTTGCTATATACAAACTTTGTTTCGGTCTCGGTTCTCTAAAATTTGGATTGTGTGTGACTGTGAGCTTAAACTTGGCTGGCTTGATTTAAATGAAACTAAAGTTGATACAGCAACTGTCAAATTAGACTGTGCAGAAAAATATCATTTTCATAAACACAAAGTCGATCACAAGTGTTTATAGGACTAACTAATATGCTTCGTTACTTAAGTAAGTCACTTAAGAGTCCTTATCAATTTCGCGGTCTAAAAACAGAAATTTCTATTTTTTTCAGCACAAATTTCTCAGTAACCTGAAGTTACCTGGTTTTTTTTTTAATGCCCTGTTATTTATCATACCTTTATCTAGTAAGTGTACTGATTAAAATTTTGATAACTACTCAATATAAATTACGAAAAATATAAATCTAACACATGTTTTTACGTAAGCACGAAACACCCGGTTTTCCAATAGCTTTTTTGGCTTACTGGTGGCAAATAACAATCTGAAAAAATTCATACATACTGGACATATAGTATACTAGTAAGCCTACAATTTTTTTTTTTAAGTTTAACGTATAAGTTCATTAAAAAAAATGTTATCCACGCTGAAAAAACACAATAAAATCATGTGCAAAACCGTTGTCTACGCGTAAGAATTTATTGAAAATAACAATAACTGTTCAATATTCTAAAATTTGATGTATTTATCTACCAAACCAAATTTTTTTTTTTTTTTTTTTGGCTAATACTTTTATTGTAATAAAATATCTAAATAATGCCTTATAAACCGATGCGCTTGCTCGATACATTCAGTCGCGCCCAAGGGCTTCTCGACGACGGACCTGTGTCGCCCGTGACGTTCGCCGCTCCCGACGTAACTCGCGAATTGTGCGCATTTTGTACTAGGCCTAATCAGTTTTGAGACTGTGAGTATATTTTTATTTTATTTATGCATAGTGTGACACTTTGTGATTTGTTAATGTTATTCATACATATTATTGTTTTGTATTGTACTATTAGTAAATTAGTGTTTAATTTTTAGAAAATGGGTCGATAAAGTGAACTTTATTATCACGGAAAAATCAAAGGAAAAAAGAAAAAACGCGAAAGACATGTGCAGTTCTTAGGTATTTTTTTTTTTCACATATCGTATAGGAAGGAACACAAAACATGGCGCGTGACTAAGAATATAAAAGAAGCAGTGGAAGAAAAAAAGCGCGCCATTACAGAAGAATATCGTCGTCGAACTGGGCTCCTCGTCGATACAGTAAAGCAATGTAGCGGCTCAACCAATGAGTGCAATACTGCGCGAACGTTCTTTAAAGACCCTGCTCTCGCAGCTGCGATCACTGGGGTAAACAAAGATCTCATTACAAGATTCTCTGTTATACTGAAAGACCTTTCGTGCTCGTACACACGGCCACAAATCAAGCTATAAATTTCCAGTTTAGGCTGATCTCGCATTGTATAGGATTTCCGTACAATGAGAGGTCAGCTTATACTGGACATGTATAGGTTGATTTGTGGCCGTGTGTACGATGTAAAGCCAGAGGCCTACAAGGAGTATATACTTGACATGACTAGGCTACGTCACCAAGTACCAATGGTACAAAATGCCTTCTAGTGTACATAAAATATTAATTCACGGAGCTAATTTCATCAAATCCCTTGTCCATCCTATAGGTCTACTGAGCGAAGAAGCTCTAGTCTAGACGCAAAGACTGCCGCAATTATAGAGCTGCTAATAATTTAGTATTAAATGGGAAAAAACCAAGTGCATAAAATGTTCTTTACCAGATAGTATTGAATCAAGAGAAACTAGAATTCGTAGATAAAACTGTTTTCCTGGGGATCATGATGGATTCAAGGCTAATGGGGTCCTCATTTAACATCTCTTGCAGGACGTCTAAGTTCAGCAGCATATGCTGTCAGAAAAATCCGTCAATTTACTTATGTACTCGTAGATACGAGGCTAGTCTATTTTAGTTACTTTCATAGTATAATTTCTTGCGGTATTTTACTTTGGGGACGGGCTGCAGACATCGAGTCTATTTTTATTCTGCAGAAAAGAGCCATCAGAGCCATATATAATGTCCGCAGGAGCGATTGTCTAAGGGAACTGTTTAAGGATATTATCATCATGACGGTACCTTGTCAATATATCTACGAAAACATCATGTACGTACGGAAAAATTTACATATTTTTAGAAAAAGAGGTGAAGGACATAATTATAGTAATAGAAATAGGACCTACTAGTTCAACTAGGTTTCAGACTGGCTAAAGTAGACTCGTCCTTTATGGGGTACTGTTTAAAATGTTACAATGAAATTCCTCCCCACATACTTCAACTGAATGAAACTAAATTTAATTCTTGTATAAAACGCATACTATGCACGCAGGTATATTATAAGTTGGGGGATTACATCGCTGATAAAAATGCTTGGCTGAATGCTGGTCTTGCTCCACAACCACAACTAATCGATTAACATTTGAAAATAATGTTGGAGCTGCTGAAGATTGTAAGACTATCTTTGCATTGTATGAACTCAATCTCCTTTGTATTATATAATCGCATAGCACAGGTGTGAGTACTATGTACTATAGAGCTACCATTAACCGGGTAATATGCCTTTCATTGACTTGAATGTGCCCTGGCGGCTGAGAGTATGTCATGCTCACTAAGATGTCTCGCTGATGGTGGCGCGTGTGTTGGATCATTTAGCTCCCTTCAAAATGGTTGAGCTGAATGGTGCTAATCCATGCGATATGTTCGTGAACGGGCGCCGTCAGTTGGGACTGGTCATCTCTTAGCTGCCACGGCTTATTTTAATTATCTTATTATAATTATTTTATCTTAAAAAAAATGTTTTTTTGTTCGTTTCTATTTGTTATACCTACTCTGGATGCTTTTAACGTGTACGTTTTTATTTTTTATTTTTATATTGGTCTTACATTTAGTTATAAACTCAACATTATAGATCTAATATTTTTGTAACAATTTAATGTAATGGAGTTTCTTGCCCGTTCTTCTCCATACGTACCTACTACGCTTTGGAATGGGCATTTAGCTTCATTTTCTTACTGACCGACTCCTTGAGAATTCAAAAGTGCCTGTAAATGGTTTACTTGAAATGATTTGAGTTTGAGAAAGCATAGCACGAGAAAAATTGGAAGGAAGCAGACTATTGAACACGCGCTCTGCTTATCTCCTCCGATTCATTAATATCCAGCATCAGACCATTGCCTAAGAGAAAATCGGGTACTTTGGCGCCAGAAGTATTACAATTATTGAAAGCTCCTGAAGCGCCTGAAAGGATGCACTTATCCGATGAAGAAGCAAACAGCGAGTAGACAAAAGCCAAAGGCCTTTTTCAAGGCCGCCTATTTAAAAGTGTCTTAAACGTAAAAAAACTTTTTTATTTAAAGACTATATGTATATGTACACATTATATAAATACAACATTATACTTAGTAATATAACTATGTGTTTTTATCGTATAAGTCTACAAACAAATACCTACCTACATTTATATTAAAAATTTCATATAAAAAATCTAAGTGGCTCGTAATATAATTATTCCGAACACTGTTCGCCGGGGAGGTCTGTAGTAGGTAAATAATACAGGAGAGTGGGTAATAACACATGTAATTAGTTTCAGACCTATCTTATATATATATATGTATTGGTCACACTTTATAGTTTGCTTTTACTATGATGAACGCCGTACTTAATATTGTTATTTTTACTTACCTACTAGGTGGTAATTATGACGTGTTATAAATATAACACGTCATAATTACAATAAAATCCATTCAGTATTACAGAACCTAGTAGGTAAGTAAAAATTAGGGAGTGCTGTTAATAGCGGTTACGGACCAAGATTATTTGTTCCCGCTTCACCGTACGACAATGCATACTACGATTGTCGCCGATAGTTCGAACGCACACAGACACGATGCGCTCCGATAGTTACCTAAACTAGTAGCGCGTCGAAATTGATAGGGACTCTTAACATCAGTCGTTTTAAGGAAAATGGGAAGTATTAAAATTTCATCGAAATTGTATCGCAAAGTTTTACGTCGTTTGATTACAATACGTCATTGCGTATAGATCTACAGTCTATCGTAAACATACGCACGTGAAAGCTCCTCGCTCAATGCCATACAGCGAATCATGCGCACTTTACGTATGTACCTACCTAAGCCCTTTATCGTAATTCCCCCGATAGACAACCGATAGACATTTACGTCCAAGTCCGTGGCAACCCGAACTGAATATTGATGGCGAGTTTAAAGCCTTCATTAGCTAAATATCCTGCCAGCCATCCGTGGTGAAGGTACCTATTGTCCTAAGCTGGACACTTTTATGACACCGTTTAGTCCATGATGGATGTATTGTATGAGCTTAGGAAGTAATAATAGTTAGGACTAAAGCTGCTTTAAGTTATACGCAACAGGTAGTTTTTATTTTTAATCCTTTTTTGGGTCTTGTTATCAAAGGTCTTTTGCTTTCTTATTATTTGCCAACATGAAGGTTGTGCTCGATAGTACGAGATAATTATTACCAGCAGGTAAGCAGGAGTACAATAATAAGTCAAACTCGTAAAAGTGAAGACAATTTCAATTCGGCCTTGAAAAGAGCACACAGTAGTACAGTACAAGTTACAAGGCATTTAGCTGTTAGTGTCTAGTGTTAAGGCTCGTACAGACTCGCGCGATATCGCGGCCGCGAAAGGCACCGACAAAGAAATTGTGCTACTAGTGTCGCGTCGCGCCCGCGATATCGCACGAGTCTGTACGAGCCTTTAAGTGTTAAGTCTGTTATTAAGTTATTATTAAGGGACATCTATTCGAAACAAATTCAAGGGCACGCCACTGTTATATAGGTGGCGCATAGCTAATCATAGTATATTTTTATTTTCTAGTTATTAAACTCTCTACTGATTTTAATTTTGACGTCCTAAAAAAAATAAACGCCCCAACACTAGTGCCTACTGATCCGTTGGAGCCATTTGTGGAATAAAATTTTAAATAATAAATTATTCCACAAATTAATGGCACCTGCAAAAAATATCGATAAGTGCGGTATGTGGAATACCTCCGGTGCCATTTACTCAGGTGCCGTTTAAGCGGGTGCCCAATGTTGAATGCTTAATTTTTGGTTGTGATGAATACCCGATAAAACTTATCTAAACCCGAAGGTCACGCGCGCTCGTAGACCACAAGGCGACCCACATTTAAACATTATAATTATGTATAAGGTCTAATGATCGTGTATAATATATATGTAGGTAATATACTATGTATATATGTATACTCGTATGTAACCAATATTTATTCATAAGTACCCAACTTCTGATCAAACAAAGCTACGGACTAAATCTGTTTGCCAATAAATTGGCCTGTCTAGTGTCTACAATATGTAGCTGTATTTGTTATTCGCGGCAGAATTTGGCGAGTGCGTGTGTGGACCCATCGGGCCAGCCTGCCAATTGTACCGTTGCTAATATAATAAATTGCTATTACATGATTATAACACCCAGGTGTCTGCGCGGTGCTGGACACCTAGTTACACTTTATGAGGTGGAAATTACATTCAAATTATTGAGTAGAACTTATCTCTGTTATTTTTTATCGGCGCAGGATAGACTGATGTTTCGAAACTAAACAATAGCTGGGTTTAGTAAGTTTCGTATATTTTACATTATTCAATGATTTACTTCACCTTTTGTTTGTTATGTCGAATTGTAGCCATTGTACAGATTTAAGGAAAGCGATTATTTTGAATAAAACAGCCTAAATACGGTTAACCTACTTTACTAATGGGTTCAAAAATAATTAGAATTTAATATTATTGTCGATATATTATGGTCCAAACTATCACGTATAGCTTGTGAGCACCGGTACCAGGGCAATATTGACATTAGTTATGTTCGTGTACCTACACTACCTACTGGTGGAACTAGTTGCTTGGACACAGAAATATAGGTACAGTAGTTACCTAGGCACGCCCGACTCGGTAGGTGACACGCTTGGACTGCAAAATAGGTAAAACTGAAAATGGAACAGAAGCCTCTATTAGCTTAGTTTAGTTTAAGTTTATGTACAGTAAAAGACTGCGACTTCTATTTTTCCGTTTTCCAACTAAAACCTGTGAAAATATTGGGCTGTTGTATACCTTATAGGTAGGCATACAGGATACTGTCCTTGCCACTATTATGCCTGAAATATCATAGGGTTCACCTTCATGGAAACTCGAATTCAAACTCATTGCGATCATGGTTGCAATGGTGCAATCCGTTTGCTGCCAACATCTTTAAGCGTTTTAAACTATGGTTTCATGTCGTATGAAACCATAGTTTAAAACGCTGGCGGCCGCCACACAACGCTGCGCGCCGCAGTGATGGCTGCCATGAAAATGACGGCAGCGGGGTTTGACTTTACGGTGTCAAAAAACGTTCTCTAGGAAAACACGCCAACTTACTTTCATAAATGAATGACGTTTCAGTGACGTCATTCGACGGTAAATCACCGACGTCAACTCCATGTGATGGACACCGCGACACCGCAGTTTTAGGAAACCATCGCATTATAATATCATGTAAACAGGTGCGACACGCGACGCGACTCAAAGACACCGCGTATTGCACGACGAGCGGTGCCTTTGTGTCGGATCGCGTGTCGCGCCTGTTTGAAGGAGCCGTTAGCACAGTAGCAAAGACATCTTAGTCTGTTTTTTTTTAACTTTATTTGCAACTAGCAACGCTCGCGGTTTCATCCGCGAAAGTTTCGATTCCGTGGTTTATATGCAAAATTTTGCTACTCTGGGTTACATTATTGCAATTATCTTAAGGATCTCTAAATCTCTCTTTTTTTTAAATAAAATATATTCTATGTTACTTCCTGATAAATTTAACTTTCTATTGGTGAAAAAATGGTTAAAATCTGTCCAGTAGATTCGCAACTTATTCGGTACAAACAAACAAACAAAAAAATCTTTTCTCTTTATATTCGTAATAATATATTAATATAGAAGTATAAATTGAAAAAAAGTGAAGCCAAGTACTAAGTGAATGGGAAATGATACCTACACTTCATTCTTCATTATAATGATATTGGTTTAATCTTCCCAGTTGTTGTTTTTGTACTAAATAGAAACTCCATCGTTTAATTTGCGCTATACATCGTTTTGGGTCAAGTTACAATTATTTACCTGTATTTACAGATGACGAATATTATGCTACTGTGGTTACATACGTCAATCATATGGAGCATATACGTCAGTTACTATTTCAGAAGCTGGATTGTCGCACGAGGCAGGTAGATTTTCCTTAAATAATTGTGTTAAAAGTCGCGACATTATCGACATGTCCCGAATTAAACAATCATAATTTGAGGAATATATTATCAAATACGTATTACATGACGTCTCTACTACGTAACAACATGGATATTATTCGCGTGAATTTTGCATAAATTGTTACTACGGTAATAACTGATAACATACATTGATACATTAATTTACAGTAAATCTGCAATAATTCGGAAATAAGCTTATCCGCCCTTTTTAATTGGCAAGCTTTGTAAGTGAATCCCTTCGTTTGCTCTGTGATACCTACATTTATGTTACCGCGGATTGTCGTTCGTTTGATAAGTAAGGGCTAATTAATGATCGTGAGAACTTGTAAAAATCGCACACCTATTAAAAAAAAAATCATATTAAGTTTGACCAGTTTGTTTAAGTTTACTTATTCCGGAGTGGTAATTTACTAGTCTGTCTTCTAAAACAAACTAACATGTAGTACATCACCACATAAATATATTTGGGCAAATCTTGGACCCTAATCACCCGGAAACGGGTATTATACCTGAATGTATGAGTTAATTCGCCAGATTTACCCATAAATTCCTGTTGACTCCATCAGACGATTATTGAACCGTAATAGTGCCTCAGTATCCTGGGCGCAATTTGGAATCGATATGAAGAATATGGACTATGAGAATATGGACGATAATGACGGCACGGTTGGCGCAGTGGTTAAGCGATTGACTGGATCCCACACGGAATAAATGGCATTTGTATGACCTACAAGTAGTTGTTCCGGATTTGGCTGTTTGTGTATGTGAATTTAAATGTTTGTAAACGCACCCACAATACAGGAGAAATTCCTAGTTTAGGGCAAAGTTTAAAATAAAAAATATATAAAAAAAAATTGGTAACGAACCTGGAACCCACAAGTACATAGGTAATCCTATGTACTTGTGGGTTCCGGGTTCGTTCTCGGGCAGTGATATTGAGTCAAAAAAAATATCAGTAGTATTTTGTCCAGTTGAAGGCAATAAGCTCGCCACCAGGTATTACAGTAACTGGCGAAATATGAATTTTCGAGACACCTCTGCGCCTACCCTAGAGTAGGGGAACACAGGCGTGACCTTCTTTATGATGTTTATGTAATGTTGCCATAACTAGGTATAAACAAACGTAATAGGTACCTAATGTACTTGCACACGAGAATACGGCGCACGCGCCTATCGCCACACTATTGAATAATTGTATTTTCCGGTTAATTTTTTGTGATATTGGTAAACTAATAAAAATCGGGATTAAGAATTATTAATCCTCACGGGAAAACCGGTGTACATAAATTTATATGATACTAGCTGACCCGACAGACTTCGTTCTGTCAAAAGCTATTTGACTGTGGCAGTTTGTCTACGCGCAAAGGAAATATAGTATAAACTCCACTACTCTACTCTACCCTACCCTACCCTACCCTACCCTACCTATGTACCTACCTACCCTACCCTACCCTACCTACCTACCCTACCCTACCTACCTACCAACCTACCCTACCCTACCCTCCTACCTACCTTACCTTTGCCTACCCTACCCTACCTACCTATCTACCCTACCCTACCCTACCTACCTACCCAATTCTACCCTACCCTACCCTACCCTACCCACCTACCTACCCTACCCTACCCTACCCTACCCTACCAACCCTACCTACCCTACCTACCCTACCTACCTACCCTACCCTACCTAACTAAAACCTTCAATTTTTTTTTTTTTTGATAAAATCTATTCTCGGACCTCCCAAATGATGACTGACACGTTATGTCAAACGCCATAAAGTTACATTAGAAGATAGAGTTACCTACATAATATTACATTAAAAATGTTAATATGGTCGTTTTCATATATATTTTTTTTTTACTTTCTTAATTTTTTCTTACATAAGAACCTTTTCCTGACAATAACAAACACAACAAAAAAAAAAATAGCGAAATCGGTCCAGCCGTTCACGCGTGATGTCGTGACCAAGGGAAATAGGGATTCATTTTTATATATATAGATTATATAGGTACATATTTTCTTTTATTGGTGTGTATACCTATATCATTTTATTATGTATTCATCCTGTTAAGATTTATTGTGATTCTCTCCCCATATTTTAGCTTTATAATCTAAGCATGTTGATGATAAATTATAATGAAAAAGTCAATGCTAAGATAAAGTCAGTTTTCAATCAATCACTTATCTTCATCCAGGATCCATCACAATCTCAGTGAATACCTAGGTAATAAATAATAATAAAAACAATACCTACTGATGATTAATCAATCAATGACGGCACGATTGGCGCAGTGGTTAAGGCATTGATTGCTCCGCTGCGTGTCACGGGTTCGATTCCCGCACGGAACAAATATTTGTAAGACCTACAAGTAGTTGTTCCGGATCTGGCTGTTTGTGTATGTGAGATTTTAATATTTGTAAACGCACCCACAATACAGGAGAAATTCCTATTGTGGGGCAACGTTCAAATTAAAAAAAAAAGACTTGTGGCACTCGGGGACTGCCGCGGTAAAGCTATTGCACAGCATTTTGTATCAACTTATGCAATTATAATTATTTATTTATTTTATTTATGCAGTATTTCTTTTTCTTTGATATTAATTCAAGTTACACTTTTTGAGCGTGGTGACCGATAAGAAAACAATTTTTTCTTTTATTAAATAAACAAAGAGTATATAATATTAAGAGACGGGAGTCCCATAGATAAAAATGAAAAACGTCGCTTGTATGAAACGTGAGCTAATAATGAATACCAACATAACAGAAATGACACGGACTGCAGACATGACATAAAGCTGCCAACATAATAACAAGATAGGTATGTACTACTACTCACTCGTAATTTTTATCGATATGTTGCTGTAAAAAAATTCGGGTTTTAGGATCCTGACATTTTTACAGTTTCATTCTTAATAAATTTAAGGCAAAGGTCACTTAGGCCAACGGTAACTTTCGATTTGAACTAAGGTTACGTGGTAATTTTCTTATAAAAAGAAACCAGCTACGGCTGTGATTCCACGTTGGCGTAAGCGGGGTTCAGAGACAAATCCCATTGTATAGTCTAGATCTAATCCGAGGTAAACTTGACCATAAGATGAGATTTGCTGTGATGATAATAAAATAAAACAAAACTTTGGACTTAAGTTTTTTTATAATAATTAGAACACCTTTTCCTTTCTATTGATCATTCAATTGGCAATGGTTCAGCAGTTGATGTTGAAGGTACTGAAATGTAGAAAACACGTTGCTTATTAACTGACACATGAACAAGTGAATTCAAATTTAATTCTAATCTTGAATAGTTACTTGGGCTTAGTCTCATTCTTTTTATCACATTTTCATTTGAAAAAGGGTCTGTAATAGACAAAAAAGTATCTGTAATATTTACAATTGATACATTCAATACAGTTATTCAAATAGTAAAGTGAATTTAATAAGTTTAAAATAAACATAAACCTTACCCGCAATAGAACATATTTTCCTGTCTTTTGAACATTCTACTGGCAATGGTTCAGCAGTTGATGTTGAAGGTACTGCAATAAAAACAAAATGTAGTCATTCACTTCTAATTCCAAAAACAATGAAGGGTATCGTAGTTGGGATGAATTAATCCCAAGAACCGAATTAACATTGTAGTTGAAAAACATGTTTCCCCATACTTTCCAACTGCATAATAATAATGTAAGTACACACAATATTGAGTAATTTACCATGTTATTTTAAGACCATAGACTTCTTAAAGGTTTTGCTGTAATCTTTAAGTATAGAACTGTACACTGTATTTTTTTAAATGTTAGGATCAGCAGTTTCGGAGATAAGGGGGGAAATGGTAAATTTTCATCTATTTTCTTTTTTTTTAATGTTAGGATCAGCAGTTTCGGAGATAAGGGGGGAAATGGTAAATTTTCATCTATTTTATTTAATAATTTTCATTAAAAATGTAAAATGAAATGAAAGGACTTGTCAAGAGGATTTTTTTTAAATAATTTAAAAAAAAGTTCTCTTGTCAAGTCCTTTCATTTCATATGTCACATGATACATTTTGCATGTGTACCAAAATGCAACTTAATCGGTCCAGTAGATGAAGGTACATAAGGGTTCCGTTTTTTCATTCGGACGTACAGTACCCAAAAAAAAAAAAACTTACCAGATGTACCAGTCCAAGAATCGCAGTAGTCGAAGTAGAAGATAACTCTGCAAAATATAATTGAACATGAGTTACTAAAGTAATCGGAAAGGGTGAGTTAGGATGAATTACGACTGGAAAATAAAGTCTTACCTGTTTGCTCACTTTTGAAGATGTGTAGTGGAAATCCAACGAACAGCTCATCTGCCATTGGTTCTGCAGTAAGTTCTACAGACGGAGTAGCATTTTTTCTTAGTTGTGTCTTCTTTTTATTGAAATCCTTTGGTAGAAAATGACTGCCACAAATATGTTCCAATTGATGTAGCTTTTCAATGGGTACATACACCAAGTCTTCTTTCCCGTAACTTTAACCCATTTTTTACATCTAGCTGGAACATTTTATTACATTATTATGATTATAATAGTAGTGTATTTAAACTTATATCTTTGTTATTTTGGTTTTGCAGTATTAATAGAATAACAGAGAAAATTAAATGAAATAGGAATATTATAATAATAAAAATATCGACAGTCGATAAAAAAGTAACATGCGTCAAGCACTAGCATATTGATAGGTTACTTTGTAATTTTGTAAATTTTGGACTTTAAATCAAGTAATTTATTTTCTGTAAGAGCTTATCAATGTTTTTTAACATAACAATTGAAAGTATATGCTTACCTATCTTCATTCAAAGGAAATTTGCCTATGAAGATTCGCATTTGACCATCTGACCGGCCGGATCTTATAACACATATTTCACACGTTTTGTAATGCATTGCAACTTAAATTACGTACATAAATACAACAATAACTCTAATTTACGATAAATATCCACAAAACACAGAATAAAAACAAAAACAGCGCTTTGTTGACAAAGTTCTTGACAACAAACAAGACAAGAATATGGCGGCCGGTAGCTATGGCGGCTGAGTAGCGTAGTGCGATAGAGTCGAATAGATGTTAAAGCGAGACAGCGATTGCGTTTTCGTTACGGAATTTCTGGATTCGGTCCCCGCGCTCAAGGCCCGCGATAGAAGCTATGCAATAGCTTAAAAATATACAATAAACTATCGACGTTAGTGTACGGGCTGAATGAAAAGGCGTGCGGCGGCGGCGGCGGCGGCGGCGGCGGCGGCGGCGGGGCGTTTTGCGTCGCGTGCAAGCAGCGAAAGATTGTTCGGCGCGCCGCTCGCCGCCACTCAGGACACTCGCGAGGGATTGTATGGGGTTTATTTATAACGCTGCTTAAAGTTAAGTAATGATTAGCGACTGTTTAACCATAATTTTTTGACGTTTGAACGTCACTTAACTTTAAGCACCGGTTATGAATAAACCCACATGTGTTTAACATGAACGCTGCACGCGCCGCCCCGCCGGACGCTCGAGTCAAGCGTGCATTCTGGGGCCTAAGTCTACTAATTTACAAACGTTGCAATGGTCTCGCCATTGTGAGTATTTGACAGTGTTTGTATGGCAAATCTGTCAAAAACTCATAATGAAGAAACCATTGCAACGTTTGTACATTAGTAGACTTGGCCCCCAGTTCGAACACTGAATTGGAATACCTTCTGATTTATTTACTGATATGATAATCCTACCTAAAATTTACTCTTTATTATAGGTCGTGGTGGTAGTTAATTCCATTTCAGCGGAGAGTATAATATTAGGTTGGGGAAAAAGTCTTTTCGCATTATAGTATGTATGAACTTGTAATAAAATCTCTTTGGCTATACTATTTTTATCTGGCTGGTTTTGGTATCATTGAAAGTTTAAATGTTAAAGAACATAATTCCAAATTTAAATTAGGAAAATGTGTGATTTTCACTTGTTTTTCGTACTGTCAAGATGAGTCTAATGAAGAAATTCGATACATTTTAAAATTTTACTACAAAAAAGGTAAAAAGGCAACGCAAGCCGCGAAAAAAATTTGCGATGTTTATGGACCTAGTGCAGTGTCTGTGAGAGTAGCACATATTTGGTTTAAGCGTTTTCCGTCCGGAAATTTTGATGTCAAAGATGCACGTCGCTCTGGTCGCCCTATTACGGATAAAATGGATGCCATTTTTGAAAAAGTGGAGCAAGATCGATCAGTAGTTACGACGTAGCTGGAGAACTGGGAATTGACCACAAAACAGTTTTGGCACATTAGAAAAAAACTGGGTACACAAAAAAGCTCGATATTTGGGTACCTCACGAGCTCACTGAAAGAAACCTAATGAACCGTGTACTCATTTGTGATTCTTTATTACGACGTAATGAAACCGAACCATTTTTGAAGAAGCTGATAACTGGTGATGAAAAGTGGATCACGTACGACAAGAACGTGTGAAAAAGGTCGTGGTCAAAGGCCGGTCAGGCTTCACAGACTGTGGCGAAACCCGGGTTAACTCGCAACAAGGTGATGCTGTGTGTGTGGTGGGATTGGAAGGGCATTATTCATTATGAGCTGTTACCACCAGGCAGGACCATCGATTCTGATCTGTACTGCGAACAACTGATGAGATTAAAGCAAGAAGTTGAGAGAAAGCGGCCGGAATTAATCAACAGAAGGGGTGTGGTTTTTCATCATGATAACGCTAGACCTCACACATCTTTAGCCACTCAGCAAAAATTAAGAGAGTTTGGCTGGGAGGTGTTAATGCATCCGCCGTATAGTCCTGACCTTGCACCTTCAGATTTCCACCTGTTTCGGTCTCTTCAGAATTCTTTAGGCAGTGTCAGGTTAACATCACGAGAGGACTGCCAAAACCACTTGTCGCGGTATTTAGATCAGAAGTCCCAAAATTTTTATAGCAATAGGATCATGTCCCTACCTACAAGATGGCAAAAAGTTATCGAACAAAATGGTACCTACATACTATAGTTAAATGTAAATAAACTATATTAAAAAATGTTTTGAATTTTCTTAAAAAATGCGAAGAAACTTTTTCCCCAACCTATTATCTAGTTGTAGGTATTTACGTTACCTTTATAAAACTGACGTCTGAATCTAGCGTGAATTTGCAAAAATATTTGTTAAGTTTAATTTTAATACAACATTGTTTATGCTTAATATACTATTGTTTGTTTTCCCAAATGTAATAAATAAATAAAATAAAATAAATAAATAAAATATTTAATCTGGTTCCCGAGATATTATTTTTAAATGATTATGATTATCAACGAAAATTTCATACGTTATATTGGTTTGCGTGGGTTTTTTTTATTTTTGCAATTGTAAAATAATCAGGACACTTATTAAGTATCGTTTTCCCTTATTTCACCAAAATACTACAGTTGAAGGTTTTCCCTGCTTGATAAGCTTTCGCTCAATCGATTTAATGTGTTTCAATCGATTAAAACACAATGTCCCACTTAATTAGATTTAAAAAAAAAAAGTAGGTAGGTATAGCGTATCGCTTGACAGAAATGTGCGGTGGTAGTGGTGTCTCATCCCAACACAATCAATCAGGATAACTTTACTATGGAATTCCTAATTAGTCATATGAAATAGATTTTCCTTCTCATTTTGTATAAATTCGCGAGCGCGTTACTGATTGATTACATTTGTTCTACACAGGCGACAGAGAGCAGTGCGGAGCGGAGCTGTCATGTCGTGCTGACGGAAGAACATGAGGAGCAGTGATCATGGCGCCAGATGCCGAAGACTGCGAGACAGTGCGACTGAATGTGGAGCAAGTGCCCGTGCATCATGGCAGGAGGATCTTGCCGAATAGCCAGCAGCCAGCCAGAGCCTGGACCGAGAACGAGGAAGAGCGGACTGGAGACAACACCAACAGCCCTGGAGAGAACAAGCGCCTGCTTCCCGCCTGCGGGAACCCAGCTAAGCACAAGTCGCGGCTGCAGGCTGGCCTCACGCTTGGAGTACACAACAAATACCCTCAAATTACGAAGTCACAGAAAGCTTTCGCGAAGTCCAAGTTTGAGAAAAGAAAAGACAAGCTCATAGCTTTATTGAAACCACCGTACTTCATAGTCTCTATGATAATTTTCCTTGTAAGTACCTTATTAAAACTAACTTCATCTTATACACATTTTGAAACGAAGACTCAAGATCAATACAATCTTTTTGAATCCCTTTACTTATGATCTTCCTGCTAGTTGAGTCAGTCCAGCTGGATGTTAACGTTAGACTTCTTGTTGTTTCTAGGTATTCATCCACATATTGTTGTCCGACGACATGCGCGCGACGCTGGAGTGGTCCCCGAACGCGTGGTGGCGCGAACCCTGGCGGCTCTTCACTTACGGCTTCGTGCACGCTAATCATGCGCACCTGGCTCTGAACGCGCTCGTTGCACTGGCTGTAAGTATTCTTCGAGCTTCTGTCTATCTGTAGATTAAAATGCCAGGCATGTCTTTAGCCATTCCATCATTGTTTCACAGGAATAATATTTCACTATTAATTCATGAGTGCTGAATACCATTTGGAACACCTATGTTCAGTCTTAAAAATTGTATGGATGATAGATGATTTTACTTCCCGAAAATGGTTCAGTGTAATAACCTCTCCTATGTTTTCCAGGTGGGCTGGCCTCTAGAGCGTGAGCAGGGTCCGTGGTGCATGGTGGTGCTGTGGGCTGGTGGCGTGGCGGCTGGCGCGCTCGGTGCAGGCGCCCTGCAGCCCCGCGTGCGCGTCGTCGGTGCGTCCGCGGCGGTCTATGCGTTACTGACTGCGCATATTGCTAATGTGTGCCTTAGGTAAGTTTCTCCTTAAAATATTTGAATAGGGACATGAAACTTTTTGCGGTTTTGTAATGTAGTGTTTATCCTTGAACTGTAACAGAAGATAATTTCCGATCGATTCAGTTTTGATATGTACAAAATAATACGCAATTCAAAATCTCTTTAAGCGATGATTAACCGAGATTGTCCCTTACAGGTTCGGCCACATCCCCCTGTGGTGGTTCCGTCCGCTGAGCGTGGTGGTGCTGGGCACGTCGGAGATGTGCTGGGCGCTGGTGCGCGCGCCGGCGCCGCGGGGCGCGCCGGCCGCTGCGCACGCGCACGCCTCCTACGAGTACGTCGCTTGGGCCGCGCACATCCTCGGCGCGGGTATCGGGATACCGCTCGCCTTCATTGTGTTCACCGGTGAGTTTTAGGTTTAGGATTTCGTTTATTTTATTATATTTTAGGAGAAATCTTTTAACATTAAACAACATTTTCTGAAAAAAAAATCTCTTTCCTCCGTAACGATTCATTTGAAAATCAGCGTCAGTTAGCATCTGTCTAGCATTATTGCTCAAATGAACGACCTTGAGGCACAGAATCCTCTATTTTTGTTTTATAAAGTTTTTAATTTTGTTTAAAATAATGTGTGCCTTGTGCTGTACCGTGTCAAATAATCATTTTCTTATTATTTTCTTCATTAAAATTCTTTCGATTATATGTATATTTATGTTTGTTTTCTTCGGTTACAGGTGAAAATAATAAAAAGGCTTACGTGATAGCATGTCGCGTGATCTCAGGAGCGCTGCTCGTGGCCGGCGCGGTGGTCGCCACCGCCCACTACGGGTGGTACACCGATGACGTTGACCAGACCTGAACCCTGGCCCGCGGAACATTTGCGTCTCAATGAAAAGTGCAATTTGTACTCATCCGTCCGCTATTCGTGGCTTAGAATAGCTTTTGATGGGAATTTTACACCTTTGTACTGTATATAGTACAAAGAAAGTCGGCAGTAAAAAGACGTCGCCGTATAATACGATTTATGGATCTTTTTCACGTTCTAGGGTAAGCGTTATGTACAAACATGTTCATTGGAATTAATGTTTTAAGGAAAATGTAAAATAAGTCGTAAATTCTAAATTGTAACTCCGCCTTACTACATTCGAACTAAAGAACTGTAGGTAACGTTTGATCATGTACACCCATGTAGGTACCGATTTATCGGTAATTCCGAACAACCGAATGTGGTACACGCCAATAATTCAGAATCGTTAAATTTTGGTAGGTCTTTCGAATTGATGTGGTAATGGCGGAGTTACTAATGTTATTGATTTCTGTGAAATCACTTGTTTCGATTGTTTTGCATCAAAACGTTGAATAAACGGCTAGTGATATTTTCTAAGCTTTGTCCTTATGCAACGGTTCTATAATTATTGTAATATTGTACGATCAAGTGCTATTGTAATGATATACCTTCAGAAACTCTTTCATAAGCATTTATTGTGTAATCTCACATTTCGTTGTTTAACTGTCTTTTTTCCACAAATATTTTGTGTTATCGCGAATTTTGTTGGTGTTTACTCCTAATTAGCGCTTCTTTAATTGGCACTAAAGTAGATAATTAAGCAACGAACTATATCATCATATCAAATAACTGGACAATGTTAACTAAAACATCCATGAAATGCTAATAACTTCTGTTTTATCTTATAACAGTAAAAACATTGCTTAATGAACTGATCGCCAGGTCACAAAAACAAACATTTTAAACTTAATTCATTTCGAGTCGTTGGCAAAATGTTATTTGCCTCAGCTCAGAGTTTTGTAACATGTTTTTCCAATATTTTATCTAACATAATTGTCCATCTACAACAAGAAGTCAATGAACGTTATTCTTTTTTTTTTTCATTTTTTAAACAAACCTACCACATAAATGACTGCAACCAAAGAGATTATTTTATTCTAGTCAACACTGACTAAGTTATAATACATGACTTAATTGAACTTGTGTTTTTGTTATTTTATTACTTAATCATCTAGGTATACATTATTTATTTTATATTTATTAAAACTTTAAGCACAAGTAAAAACTGTACAAAGGCGGACATTTTCTACCAGTCTACCTTAGGGTGATGCATAGATAATACACAGTAGCCATTAACAGAAAACCATTAAGAAGATATTTATAACTAAGATATAAGAATAAATACATACATACCTACAACATAAAATAAAATAAAAAGTTATGAGAGTTAAACAATCTGCCAACTTCTTGTGTATGTGTTCTCGAGCTTTCACTTTAAATGTGAACTGATTGGTTACCTTCTTGATATTCAGAGGGAGCGCATTCTAAAGGAAAACCGCCTGGACAAAGAAAGAAGACTTTATAAAACCAGAGCGATGAGAAGGACAGCGAAGAAGACGATTATTCTCGGACCGAAGATTCTTGCTGTGTGCAGCGCATAAATATTGACAAAGAGAAGTCAGATAAGAAGGAGAAGTGGGTTTGTGAAGGAGAGAAAACAGGGTTGTCAAAGCCCTTAACGCTCTGCGCTGCCGGATAGGCAACCAGTTTAAAAGCGATCGATGTGCGGATACATGACCATACTTGTGAAGATTGAAAACAAATCGAATGCAGCTATTAAGAAGTCGGTCAAGTTTATTGAGGAGATCTGCATTCAGGTCATAGTAGCACATATCACCATAGTCAATTATGGGGAAGATAAGGGACTGTACAAGCATTGCCTTAATGTGTGATGGGAGAATATTTTTTTACCGATAGAGCGACCGGAGTATCCCAGTAACCTTCTTGCTCACAATCGCGACCTGCTTACGCCAGTCGAGGCAAGCGTCAACATGCAAACCCAGATCCTTGACGTCAGAGCTAAACGGAATCACTGTGCCATCAAAGGTAACCGGTGGCACCGTTAAACCATTCAGCCTGCTCAAGTTATAGGGGCTACCTACAACGATAGCCTGGCACTTGGTTGGGTTAACCGCCACCCCAAAACGATCAGACAGTTTTTGACAACTCGTAAATTCCGATTTAGCTTCTCGACCGCACCGGATAAGCCCTCAACACCTGCCTGACAGTAGAGCTGTAAGTCATCCGCGTAAAGATGATACGCACACTGAAGCTCGGAAGTTATGAGATCTATAAAGATAGAGAACAAAAGTGGAGATAAAATACCGCCTTGATCAACGCCAGTTTCAAGATCACACCAGCTGGAGTTGAGAGTCACCATCAAAAACTGATTGCTGATGCCCCCGAAGATTGGAAGAAAACCATTCCAGAACCTCGTGAGAGAACATGCGATAGGAGAGGATGGATAAAAGGACTTCGTGACTGACGGTATTGAAAGCATTTGAAAAATCGACCAACACTAAAACCGTAACCTTAGTGTCTTCCATTCCTCGCCTTATATCGTCAGTCACTTTACGGAGAGCAGAAACGCTACTGTGCCCAGGCCTGAACCCGGATTGGAGTAGACTGATGAGGGAGTTTTTGTGAATGAAGTTCGAGAATTGTTTATGTACACAGGCCTCGAGTACTTTGGATAAAAAGGGAAGGATGGAAATTGAACGAAAGTGACTGAGAAGAGTGGGATTAGGGATTTTAGGTAGTGGTCGAACATGGGCTTTCCGCCACAGGGAAGGGAAAACACCGGAGAAAAGGGAGAAGTTAACTATATGGGAAATCGCAGGAAGGAGCTGATCAAACACTGTCACGATCATGTGTCGACTGATGTTATCACAACTAACGGCTTTGGATTTAATGGATAGGATAATCTTTTTGATCTCTCCCGGGTCGACTGGGGTGACGGTATAGGGGGTAATATTGGGTTGCGTCAGACCAGCAAGGTTGTCAGGGGTTGACATTTGGTTGGATTATCAAGGGTGGGAACAGTGGAGAAATGACGATTTAGATCGTCCAAGCCAAATGTGCTAGGACGGTCTGAATGTCGCGATTTTCCGATACCTAGAGGTCCAAGGAATTTCCAGATATCAGCAGGAGAAGCTGAAGTGATGTTATCAATAATGTGGCGACTTTTAGCGTTGCGTATCATCTGATTACAACGATTGTGCTCACAATCGTTGTAATCAGATGATTTTGAAGAGGGTCCAATTATCATACAACCGATCCTTTTTAAACTTGCGAAACGCGCGGTCCCTTCGTCGCATCGCCATCCGAACTCCCACATTCATCCATGGCGCAGGTGGGCGCTTTAGCTTGACTCTCCTGATAAGAGCTTGGGTGTCGTACAGCTTACCTACAACATTGTTGAAAAACGCAACTTTATTGTCAACTGTAGCTGTGGCTTCCTCCAGGGGTGTCCAGTCAATACTAGAAGCATCTTGTGCAAGCTTTTCACTATTCATCCGCGCAAAGGCACGCCTGTACTGGAACGTAGGTTTGGGTTTATGAGATTTAAGGACATAAGACAGGAAAATAAGGTCGTAATGGGAAAAACCAGGAACGTCAAGTTGACCATGTGAGGAGACTAGGGAAGGATTTGAGGTGAGGATCAAATCGAGCCAAGTATCATCACCGGCAGCGTTATTATGAGTAGGTTGGAGAGGCAACACATGCAGACTACCTGACTCAACCAGGTGTAGAAGTTTACGGGATCGATGAGAGTTGTGGGCAAGGAGATTGGTGTTGAGTATTTACTATTCTGAGCAGAAAAAATATCGTGGCTACTGAAAACTGTCATGCTTAATTAAAATACGGTCAGCAACTAAGGTCGATTAACATTGCTACTTATGCTGCTTAGCTGAATTGATACGAATTGAATCAATAACCTGCTTTTTAGAATTTCATATTATAATAGTCAATTTGATTGATATTTATTTAGAGAACTGAAAATATGAAACAAAAACTTTGCACAATGTCATATGATGCATAATAAAAGTCGTCATCACACCCGAAGTTGGTTGTTTTTTTTATTTTTTTTTTATTAAATATTTGATTCAATTAGTGAACGGCTTTGTCAATCAATCAATCAACTCGGTTAATCGCAGTCTTCTGCTGGACATAAGCCTCTCCCAGGCTGCTCCACAACACCCTGTCCTGCGACTTCCACATGCAGGCTTTGTAGTTCTTTGAATATATGTACTTAACCAGTTCTAAAAAGGCTTTGTCTTTCACTGCACATCATTACGCCCGTTCGAACCGAGGGAGTAGGCTGAACTTTACTGTTGTGTACATTACACACATTACCTACATTTTTCCGGTGACGGTGTAGAATGTAGGAAGCTCAGAGATAAAAATAATTTTAACTGCAAAGGTACAGTCCCTGAATTTGACATTGTTTTTTATCTAGTACTTTCAACTGCCCAAAAAATACATATCATTATATATACTAAAATGATGCAACATTGTTCTTATGTTGTATAGTACGATAGTATTGTCCAGTGTCTTAAATCGCTAATGTGATAATTGTGATCTTATAAAAGTTCAATTTGAAACACAAGAAGAAAAAAAATTCAATGAAATCATGAAACACAAGAAATATAAAACATACTAAATTAATGTTTATTTCGATTTATTTGCTAAATTAACACTAGATATAATATTTAACTGTTATAAATATAAATCTACAGTACCTACGAATCTAAAATACATTGAGGCTATCAAGTAACGTTGTTACTGCACTACGGTTTGGGACGCGTTCAATCAAATGTAACGCCGAAGGTAAGTGACACGGAGTATCAAGAAATGGAGTGTCAGCATGCGTACTAGATTTTTATTTATTACGCAAAGTTTTCTGGCTGCCGTGCAATACACTGGATCCATCGGAATGGTCTACCTCATAGATATCATTATTGTGGCGACACACCTTGCTCTACTACTACACACAGGCACTCCACCTGTTCCCCACTCCGTGTACGAAATATTCAAGTCTATGATAGTCTATGTCGTATGAGATCATTGCCGGCTATTTTATTTAAATAAATATTTTAACTAAAGCTCCTGGAAGAATATGAACAGTCACTACCGGACCTTTTCTGACCGGATCTTTTTCGACGATATTGACTTACATTTTCATGTAGTATGCAATGATGCACGCAAGTTTCAAAAACCGTCATTTCATTTTACGTTTCACAATTACTACTTAATTTACAAATTATTATTACGTTAGCATTACTTCACAGTCGCACCGCTACTATAATATTAATCTAAAGTCTAAATCTTTTAAACCGCGCATTATTACACCTGGAAAATCACAAGGTTCGAAGGTCCAAACACGTCCAGTAGTGAGTGTATATTCCTGGAGCTATTTGTCCAACCGCTCAATCACACGCTGTACACTAAATGCATCAGCAGTCCAGCGGCTTGCATTGGACGCCCAGCTCCGTGCACCAACACTCCGTGCATGGCGTGGACAGCTCCGTGATGATCCTCCCAACTCTGTACATCCTCCCGTAGATGTTACAGCCAGCTAACTTCAGAATACCAGAGCCTACGCCTGGTAGACCTCCCAGGCTCGGAGGCCGGGGCCCTCCAGTCGCAACAGGTGTGAACGGGACAGGGTCCTCCTGCATCACTGGTCTTCTCTCTGTCGTGTCATGCGTCTGGGGTGTCAGACGTTCATACGTTTGGGGTGTCGGACGTTTAGAGGTAATGTTCATGATTGGTCGGTGAGTTGTTCGTTGTATGGCGGTGGCCTCGCCAAGCACTAGGTGGTCTATCCTGTTGACTGTGTTTGGTTGTATTAGAGAGATGACGTACGGACGTGGCGGGAGGGGTTTGAAAAATGTTTCTTCTGCAGGTCTGCTGGTGTAGGGTGTGCTGGTGGAGGGACCGCGCACAGATGGAGTGGAGAGGGGCGGCCTGGTGGGAGCTCTAGTGAAAGGCTTCTTACTCGGAGCAGTCGTCGTTTCATAATCACTGAGAAGTAGCTTCAGTACGCTGCCGAACGAAAACTCGCCGTCATCATCTTCGTCTTCTTCAGAAGAAGAATTGTCAACCTGCCTGACCGGAGCAGGCGTGGTGGTAGTGGTGGTCTTTAGTTTGGGACTCGGTTTTGCGGAACTGGTAGTAAGAACAGCTGTTGTACTGCTTTTCTGCACAGATTCGGTATTTCCTTGTGGTGGTGTAGAGATTTCCTTTATTGTCACTTTCTCGGTATTATTTGCTTTGCTGTTAGCTGTGTCTGTCTGATTAGTAAGAGGGACAACTGCTAAAGGCTCAGATGTTGTATGGGGGACTTCCACTTTGGAGTCACTTTCTTTATTTTCTTTTTCCACTGTTGCGTTTGCAGAAGGAGATGTTTTGGCGGAAGTAGTATTTTTTTCTGTAAAGAAATACATAGGTACTATTAATAGGTCGCTCTACAATTCGACGACACGGCAGTTGATGGCACGGTTGGCGCAGTGGTTAAGCGCTTGACTGCTGCGCTGCGTGTCGTGGGTTTCCCGTACGGAACAAATATTTAAATGACCTACAAGTAGTTGTTTCGTGTCTGGTTATTGGTGTATGTAAGTTTAAATGTATTTTTTTTTTCTAGTAAGGGGCAACGTTTTTTAAAAAGAGAGAAAAAATATATTCTAGTATAACAGTGGTATCCAGACTCAACAGACTAGACTTGACGCTGACCTGAACAAGTTGAAAAAGTACTGTTGATCTAGGTACTGGATTTGAAAAACGTATCCATAATTCCACAAGGCTGAGTGAGGATAGTTCGGGTCATGTGCCAATTTACCTGGTTTGCAGTCGACGTCCCCGCAGCAGGGATCACGCGAGTGGTTGGACGCGGACAGGCGGCGGCAGGCGGGCACCGCGGGCGCGCAGCGGCGGCGCTCGCACGTCAGCTCCGCCCACGCGCACGTGCACAGCTGGCAGCCCAGCACGATGCTCTGCCCGCCCGGTACGTGCTGCCCATCTATTAAGCACTCACCTGCAACAAATAAGCGAGAGTCGTTATAAGATAAAATTGCTCGCACCTCCACTACCTTTCATTCTTTAAATGTATGAAGTACAAAAAAAGTAACAATTAATTTAATGCAAAATTTTCATTAAAATTCAAAGGACATGCCCACTGTTCAGGATTGCGGGTTTTACAGTATGATTGAAAATTAAGGTCTAAATTACTATAGATTTATAAGCCCTTTTACACTTGCGGAACAAAGAAAAAACAATACTTAACGACAGCTCCCGCTTCGTTTTGCGTAGGGCAACCATTTCCATAACATATTAATATTTATCAATCCTAAAATATTTCTCAAAAAAGTCAAGATTTTTTTTAAATGTTTGTTACTCGTACCTCAGTTCTCCGTCGTTTATGAACCGATTTGAAAAAATATTATTTTATTTGAAAGGATATACTTCCAGATTGGTCCCATTTTTTAAAAAATCCAGTTCTGATGATGGGATCCATGAGGAATTGAGGGAAATCCTCAAATTTTATAGGCAAACATATAGCGATTTTTATATTTTCATCAACAACTCAAGCATTTGCATTCCAGAAAGTATCATTTGATGAAGTGGAACTGATAAAGAAGACCACAAATGGCCACCGGAACTCCTCAATGATAAGTATTTCACAGGTGGCGATAAGATATCTCGATTAAGATTGTTAAGCGACTATGAAGCAAGTTTAAATAAATATTATAATTCTGATGAAAACGGTACCATCGAACTGATCTGAAGATGAAGCCGGAAGGTATGCACCGGAACTCCGTAATAAAACAATGTATCCTAGCCGTGTTTGGGCTTATTGGAATTGTCATGAGATGCACTCGGGCTATAAATGGTTATTAACCGATGTTTATTAACTTTGCTTGGGTAATTTTTGAGTTGTTTAGTTTGTATTTAATCTACTTCGTATAGGTTTCTTGTGTCACTCTTGTCTGTGCGGTATAGTAAGTAATGGTAATCGAATTGTTGTGGGATAGGTATCATAACTGAAAAGTGAAAAATAAAAACTTTTTAACAAAAAAACAACCGACGTTAAAAAAAAACACTGAAAAGTGAAAAATAACTTTAACTTCGGAATTTGGTGTCCTTGTTTCTGTATTTTCGTTTATTGCCACCGACTTCCGAAATTAAAGTATTTTTTTCTTGAATGTCGGTTGTTTTTTTATTAAAAAGTTTTTTTGTCAATATTATTTAACGTGTGGATCCTCCAGATGTTAATTTATTGTGTTTTATGGTTCATATTGACATTGACAACAAGTTAGTTTCTGCTTTGCTTAGAAATATGATTGCATTGCAGAACAGAATCGTTCGGCTCATAATATTATTGATTAATTAATTATTGTTTATTGAAAGAATATCCATTATCATCCATTTGTTCCTACTGAATTAGTTCAATAGGAACAAATAGTTAGAGATAAATAAATATGGGTATTGATAAATCAAACCTAAATATGAAACTAAAGATGTCATATTAAGTAAATACATAACATACTTCACTTCACTTCACTTTTTTAACATACTTCATACAATCCACTACAAATTACGTAATCGACAATCAACTAAAATTATTATTTGCGGTGATTTTAACATTGATTTGTTAAAAAGAACCTCCATTTCTCTGAAACTTATACATATTATTTCCAGCTTTGATATGAAAATTGGCACACACAATCCAACAAGGCCAAGGAGTAACTCTTGCATTGACAACATTTTCCATAATATTAGAGGTAGCAAATGTGACGTCCTTGACTTAGGTATGTCAGATCACACGGCACAATTATTAAAATTTCCTGTTAAAAAAACTTGTACTGTCAACTTCTGGTATACAAAAAGGCGAGACTTTAGTAAAGAGAACCTAACTAAATTTAAAGAATGTCTAATGAGTTTGAGTTTTCATGATGTTTACTCAACTAATGATCCAGAAGTGGCATACAACATATTTTTCGACCATTATAAACTTTTTTATGACCTGTGTTTTCCAATTATAAAAATTAAAAACACAATTATTAAAAAACCTAGCCATTTAGGTTTTTTAATAATTGTGTTGACATTACCCAATAGCTCATATAAATCTTTGTTTTTAAACCCTGTAATACCTTATGACATTAATATTATAATTAAATCACTTAAAAATACTAGAAGTGCTGGATATGATGACATTACAACATCCTCAATTAAGGAAGTTGCTCCCATCATCAGTCCAGTACTGAGTCATATATTTAACTTATGTATTGAACATGGTGTGTTTCCCTAAACTTAAACTAAACTTAAAAAATCCGTAGTGAAGCCATTTTTTAAGAAAAATAACAAGGAAGACGCAATACCACTACCAATACCAATACCAATACCAATACTAGGAAGACCAATAGCACTTATCCCTATTTTTTCAAAAATATTTGAAAAAATTATATGTAATGCAATTAATACTCACTTCGAGAAGTACAATCTATTTCCTAAAGAACAAAAAGGTTTTAGAAAAAATAAATCAATTAACTTAGCAATTTATGATTTTTTTAAACCAGTTTATACTTATATTGATAAACATGTTCCTGTCTCTGCTATGTTTATGGATATGACAAAAGCGTTCGATTATGTGCACCATGGAACACTTTTAAATAAATTGTACAGTTATGGAATAAGGAGTAACGTCCATAAACTTCTAGAATCTTATCTAAATGATAGATATCAGGTAGTAGAAATAAATAATATTAATCTCTTAAATAATACCGAACAAAAACATAAATCCATGCCCAAAAAAGTACTATATGGAGTTCCGCAAGGTAGTGTGTTAGGTCCACCGCTATTTTTGATCTACATAAATGATCTGCCTAAAGTTTCACAGCATCCCATGATCCTTTTTGCTGATGACAGCACAGCCATATTTACAGGTAAAAATACTGATACTTTTGAAAATGACATAAATTCCACTCTTCGCAATATAATTAACTGGCTGACGGATAATAACTTAATTATCAATTTAGGAAAAACTAAATTAGTAAATTTCGGGCGTAACAATAAAAATAACAAAATCAATATTCATTATAATGGGACGAACATTGAACAAGTCAGCTGCGTTAAATTTCTAGGGCTTTGGATAGACAACGATTTGACTTGGCAAACACACATTGACACAATATGCAATAAACTTAATCAGTACTCATATGCTTTATATAAATTATCCAAAATTGTTGATCAATCAGTTCTTTTGACCGCATAACATGCTTATGTTGCGTCGATACTGAGATATGCAGTCATATATTGGGGCAATGCCACTAATAGGGATTTAGTGTTTAAAGCGCAAAAAATATATGTACGTGCGATTACTGGTATCCGTGTTCCTGATTCATGTGAACTATATTTCAAAGATTTTAAAATATTTACCTTTCCTGCAATTTACATTTATGAAGTAGCTGTATTTATAAAAACAAATGAAAATCTATTTGATAAACTCAAATCGAAAAGATATATGTTAAAAATTTCTAATGTACCACATAAAACGGCTCTATTTAACAAAAGCTTCTTTGGCATTGCATCAAAAATATACAACAAAATACCTATTGACATTCTGAGCACTAAGGAACTTCCAGTGTTTAAAAATAAATTACGTAACTTTTTAATTGATAAAGCATACTACACGATCCAAGATTTCTTGAATTATTGATTGATTTGTTGACCATGTATTAATTTCACTGTATATACCTAATAATAATTTTACCGTATTTTGATATTTTGACATTTATAATAACTAAATTTGACATGTAAAATAAATTTAAACTTAATGCCAACACATAATTATTGTATGCCAGTTAGGCAGGACATATTGGAACTGAAATTTTTTGTTAAGACCTGTAACAAACATTTATGCCCACAATAAAAATATTTTGAATTTGAATTTTGAATTTTGAACAAAATAAATATTAAATAATTCTTAATTCAACAAAAATAATGTTAGGCAAAAAAACTGCAAATTCTTGTCAGTCCAACAAAATAGTACACAACTGATTTGCGGAAGTGCAAATCCGTGATAATATGAATGCTCAGATCCTTTACCTCCATGACACGCTGCAGCGATTTACCTTCCATGTGGTACTCATGGTGACGTAGGGAGCGGGCGCAGGTGAATGAAAGGATAGATTATTTGGCCACGTTGAAATAAAAATTGTTTTCCTGACTCCACTTGGTGACTCGATCTAAATCCTGCTGCAGTATGTCATGATCAGCATGATCCTTCACCACATGAATCAGCTTTAGGTCATCAGCAAAGAGTTGGCAAATTGACTCCTTGACTACTTTCGGTAAGTCATCCACCACAAGGATAAAACGTTGACTTTGAATGGTCGAATATTACTACCCTGGCTGACGCCCGATCTCGTATAATAAACCTCCGAAAAGCGTCCGCCACAGTCCGTATTGACGTCTGCCGCGCAGGTAATCGGCGAAGAATTGAATAGTGTGCGGTGTGAAACCCATGTTGGCTAATTTCAACAGCACCACATCATTATCCACTTTGTCAAACGCCTTCCGAAAATCTAGGTAGGCTACATCCACCTGTTGTCCAGCGTCAACTTTTGGCACCAGTTGCGTCATTAGGTGAAGTAAATCTTCTGTTGTACCCCGCCCAGGACAGAACCCGTGCTGCGCATCAGACAAGTGTGCGCCCACCTGTGTGTATAAACAGCTAGGAATGGCTGCCTCAAACACTTTCGCAGGAGCGCATAATACCGACACAGGCCTGTAGTCACTTGCTTCCGTATCTCTGCTCACCACGACAAACACGCACATTAAAATAGCGCTAATCTGTTTTGGAATAAGAATATGTGCACTATCCATTTAATTAAGAAGTTACTCGCTCACATTAATAAAACCAGCCAAGTGCGTCTCGGACCACGCACAATGAAGGATTCCGTAGTTGGGATGAAATTATCCCAAAAACAAACTTAACACTGTAGTTGAAAAACATGTTCTCCCATACAGATTGTATGGGAGAACATGATTTTCAACTGCAAATTTAAGTTGGTCGACTATTACTCGTTAACTTATAAAGCCTACTTAGCTGTGATAGTTTTACTTTCAACTTCGTTATATACGTATACTACTGCTGTGATGTTTTCACATATCAAAATACAACCATTTAGCAGGCTGCGGGGGACACTTGTAACAAAAATTAGCACTTTAAAGCTTAATATTACGCAAACGGATCCCCTGAATCGAAAAATGGTTTTAAAAGTGGACGTGTGCGCAGACTTCTGCTATGCTAACTTCCCCACGGCAAAAAAGGCTTTTTAAATGTTTTGAATTTGACGATATTGAACTATTTCTCATGTCTGTAATGTTTTCACCGTGATGTTCTTTG
Organism: Dryobota labecula; assembly: GCA_947523025.1. NCBI lineage: Eukaryota > Metazoa > Arthropoda > Insecta > Lepidoptera > Noctuidae > Dryobota > Dryobota labecula. The sequence continues at coordinate 26,871,395 of OX383292.1, read as the reverse complement.
TCAAAACTCACCCTGTAAATCTTTGATGACATCAAGCTGCATGGAGGTGGTGAGATGGGGCACAGCCGGTCCCGACGGGGTGCTGGGGTACACCCCGAAGTACTCGTCGATGACACCCGAACCCTTCGGGAGGAAGCCACCTGGAATAATAAACACATAGGATAATATATTGCAAACCTGAATTTACTACTATTTTTAGTCTACTTTTTTCTTTGATCATATACTTTTTATTAATTACAAGATTAGTACTAAGTATTTGTTTTAAATACATTAGCATAATCAGTCTCTAATATTCCATACATATTAGTACTAGGTAGCGATCACTAACCTCGACACGATAATTTTAATATCCGAACTGAAAAGCAGGTGTCATGTTGAACATAGTACATGTGTTGTTACCTTCAGTTTCCACTGGTGGAGAGAATAGGTTGACAGCGGGCGTCTCCACTGCAAACGTGGTGCTAGTCACAGGGACCTGCGTGACAGCCTTCACGGCAGAGCCCTGACTGCCCAACGAAGGTGATACGGTGTACTCATGCACCCCTAGATCATTGCGCTCGGGATATCTTTCTCTTGGCACATCTACTTCATGACTGATGGGAGGGTACGAGGGTTCCACTTTACCCAGCACAAAGACTGGGTACTGGGTAGGTTGATATGTGTCTTCTCGTCTGACAGGAAACTTGGTGACCTTGGTGGCGGTACTGGGGTAGTACACCGGGAATTTATCTTCTCTTTCAAGGATGGGGTAAGTAAGGGATTCCTTTGTTGGCTCGCCGTCGAGCACCGCGTCGGCGGCTACGAAGGGGATGATCCTGAAAACAATCAATGAACGTTTGAATAAAAACTGATTGAGTTTGTGTTACAGCCACAGCATTTTACCTTCATCTTTTGCAACATCTAATCATCATGGGTTCGGGTGTTTCCAACATAAATGATGGATATCACTTAGTCGAAGAGTGAAGTATAAATCACTACCCCTATGTGTGATCTAGAATATACAGCACAATGTGGCGTAAGCGGTCAATTGATACTTACTTTAAATTCGGCAACGACGGCGGTAATGTCGGCTCAGTGTAATCATAATCATATTCTCCCTTCTTCTTCTTAGAACTATTGAGTGCTTCCGCAAGGTCTGCTGGTATCGGTATCTTAGGACCGGTCATCACCGGCCTCGAGGTCGAGTGACTGGTATTGGTCATCAGAGAGCTGGTCACATTGATTGTGAAGGTATCGCCCTCGTCAAAGCCACCGTTGACATTCCTATCAGTAATGATGTCATTGGGTGAATACGTCTGTGCTTCCACGTTCACGATCGGCACTCGTGGTAACACTTCCATTTGCTTGTCTGTGTCGTTAACAGTGATGCTCAGAGGCAAAGATGTTGAAGATAGTTCAGATGTGCAGTTTATAGTTCCATTGATCACGATTTTGACTGTTTCTTCAGGTTGTTCTGTACTTTTTTCTGATGAATCCTCCAACGACTGAGAAAACTCAGGCATAGCTATCAGTTTGGCAGCGCTCAGTGGCTTTTGAGTTGTTGTGATGTTATTAGATGTGGTATTAGTATTTTGTTCTGGTTTCATGCTGGCGTTTAGAGGTGGTTCGTCGGTTTTCCTTTTAACCTTAGTAGTGGTGATGAGGTGGTTTTTGGTGGCTGACGCGAAGGACGTGTGTTTTAAGGTGTACAGACTGGTTAAGATCTTCTTGGTCGTACTCTCTAGCTTGCCGGACTTCGATGAATGGAGTGTCCTTTCGTTGTGACTTGTAGACATTGGAGAGCTGCCTGGAGCCGCGATGACATTTGAGTGAGTTTCTGGAAATTATAGTAATACTAGCTTTTGCCCGCGGCTCGGCCCGCGTGGATGTTGGATATCGCGTAAAAAATATGTCCTTCTCCATATCCCAGGCTATATCTATGCCAAATTTCATGACGATCGGTTCAGCAGTTTAGGCGTGAAAACGTAACATACAGACAGACAGACAGATAGAGTTACTTTCACATTTATAATATTAGTATGGATACATCAGTATGTATCCGCCTAAAATATTATAAATTCGGTATTAAAGCAGTGTCAGGTGAATAACAAACATAATTATTATTAAATTAATTTTAGTCGTTGAGTTATTATCAAATACTTGTGTTCCGTGCTACGGTGGCTACAGTCATTACCCTAGTAGCATTTTTCGGTGGCATTTAGTTGGGCCACCTTCAGAGGTATGTGGCCCAACCAAACGCCAACAAAAATGCTACTAGGGTACGTAGTGCAAGTGCAAGTGACGTACAGTAACATTACAAGGACATATCACCACTATTCTACTGTTGCTCAGTGATAGAACTACTCGTACAAATGCATGAATGCACGTGTTAGTGTTTCAATATAGAAACAAATCTAGTTTCGATACATTTGGATACTGCTACCTAAATCGTCGACCTGGCGCTTCTTTTTTCATGACGTCTTTGCTCTGTCCTTCGTTCGCGTATAATGCTCGTTCATCTTGCTAATATAACACGAGGTCTGTCACTGTTGCGACTGAGTAGGAATAGAAGTATGAGTAAGAGTATCAAAAAAGTATGAGGGTAACACAGCATCGAGGTTTTCTAACTACATGTCTACATTTTGTGAATAACTATTACTTTTGCAGCTATTTCATTCGAATAGAATTTCAACTTTCCCATAAAAACATTGATTCTCTACCGCAGTCTTAAGGGTCGGTAGGACGTTAGCTAAACCGGCACTGGACCCGCGTGGTAGTTACGGCCAGCTCCATCTCATTAAGAGAAGGCATAAGATTCAGCAGGAAACATTTTAGGCGAAGTGCGGATTTCACCAATGAAACTGAACGCGATCAGAACTTCGAAACCGCTTTCAAGAGCTACCAGTGTCAATACGCCACAACATTTTGACACTGACAGCTCTTGACCGAGGTTTACATGAGCTGAACTCTTTCAGTTGAATTGGTGAAATTTACCCGAAGTGTGCGTGAGTGTACCTGGCTCGTCATGGTTCCCACCTGGCTCAACGTGGTCGCAGACGTACTGGTGCGCGCAGCAGTCGCCGCGCGCGAGCAGCGGGCGGCAGCCGGCCAGCGCCGGCGCGCAGCCGAGCGCCTGGCAACGCACCTCGCCGCGCAGGCAGAAGCACGCCGAGCAGTTGCCACGCGACTCCACCGGCGAGCCCTCCTTCACCAGTGCGCCTTCCACTTGACAGTCTGCGGACACGCCACACGCTCTTCAGTTATTGTCGCGCACTAATAAATCCTAACCCACACCCTCCCACACACGCACGCCCACATATTATACGCAATCTCAGCCATACACACATGAAACACATCTACTTACTCACGCTTTCACTACAAATGTCTACTAACAATATTAACACTACACCAAATCATATTATTAAATATTTTAACATTTTTTTAAATTTTATTCTTTATTTTTAAACACCTTATGTTGAGCCTCCAAAAGCAATACAACTTCCAACTCAAAATTGTTAAATCACTTTTAGTTTTTATTATTATTGATGTATCGAACTGCTAGAGGGTGGAGACCTGGTGACCTGAAACACAGGCCCTTAAAGCCTAGCTTGGGCACCAGTCTCCCACAGTAAACCAATCATATCATGTACCATAATTGTAACCAATGTCTGTAATGCTTTATTGTGGTGAGAAATAAAATACTTATTATTATTATTATTGTAGTTTGAACAGTTACTATACCTGCTTTCGAAATACTGCCTCGTTAGTCAACTGGCTGCATGAATGGTCCAGGATTCTTTCCTCAATTTAAGCGAAGGAATCTGGATTTGTCCCCGTTTAACGGCATTAAGGACGATTTTTATTACTTCGGACTTAAACATAACTGGCGAAAGCGAGAACCTATTACAAACCATGATGGCCATGACGTGAAAGAAATACTACTCACCATATCGGTTGCGGTGCTGGCTGGGCCGGTCGGGTGCGGCTTCGCAGTAGTAGCGCTGCGGGCAGCAGGCGCCGGGCGAGGGGCGCGGTGTGCAGTGTGGGGGCGGGGGCAGGCAGGAGGGCCGCACGCAGCGGCGCGCGCCGTGCAGGCAGAAGCACTGTTCGCACGCCACGCGCGACGCTAGCGCAGACCCCGCCGCGAACACGCTGCCGCCCTCCACGCACGCTGGGAACACTCCAGTATCATCAGACGTCAGTGACGTCACTGACGTCTTGTAGTAATAAAATATAAACTCCTTGATCACTATTGAACGTCTTATGTAAAGAAGAAACTGAGTTGTCAGGATTGTGTCATTGTATCAGTATGTTGAATTTTGTTAAATAAAACCTAAATACTATCAATTACGGGTATATTCTTACTACAAGTCTACGATACAATAGAGAGGCTATCAGAAGAAATGTCATCTGTGATCCCATTATCTCAGTGGCGCCATCTAGCCTAATATAGTAAAATTATACAATAGCCAAGTTTGACACGATACACTTTACCGACACCAACCTTTAATTACCAACCGCCAGATAGGTTGACATATCTAAGAAAAATATTTAATTGATCTAAACTACTAAAACAATAGGTTTACAAAAAGGGACCCCACCAAGTTAAGACTGCACCGAGCGCACAGTGAATTGTAATTAAACATTAAAACTACATTAAAACTCCGTTTTAATGATTACAATAAAACATAACAATTTAAAACTACTGTTTGTAGTAATAATAACGTATAGTCTTGTGAAGCACAACTTGACGAGCTTATTTTCTGCATTTTCATTATAAAATAAAAGAAATCACCGAAATAACGCTGAGGGCGCCACTGTGCACAAAACCAATTTTGTAACAGCACTCTCCACTACAGAAACAGCTACCTTATGTCCATAAAAAATTACAACTATATTCCAAAACTATTAAGAGAACTACCATTTCATTTCTACAAAAATAATCTTAAAACATGGCTTCACCATAACAATTTTTATTCAGTAAAAGAATTTTTTGATTATAAGCGTAAATATTAGATTTATATACATAGTTTTTTAATACAAATTTTGTTTTTATTTTTTATATTGTATATTAGATTTATGCCTATAGCCTTAGTGTTTTGTTTTGTTTTGTTTTGTATAACAGAAGTATATAATGTAGTACCTGTATAAGTAAGGCTTTATGAGCCTGTGTATTATCTTTTTTCTTCGGACTTGCAATTGCAGCGCACAGACGTGTTCGTTAGCAATATTTAATCAATAATTTATTTAATAATTGTGTTGTGACCTCCTTTAATACATTACTGTCGTAATGCATATGTAAAATTTTGCTTAGTGTGTAGTTTTGTTAATAATGGACATAAAATAGTGAACTTATAATAAAACAAAATGGATAACAGCCCCTTTAATCCAAGGGCCCCAGTGAAACCCTCCGCCTCACCGTCGAAGACGACGGCGCAAAACCCAGCCCTCAAGCCGGCCACGGCTGATGTGATTTCGACGCCCGAGATCCAAAAATAGATGTCGGCCATCGAGCAGCACCTAAATGAAGTTTGCTTTATTGCCGCGGTAGGAAAACTGAACTCGGAGCAGAAATTGAAAATGTATACCTTATGCCGTAAAGTAGGTTCTGGCACGTCACAAATGGCAGTCCTATATCAGTCGCTCAAGCAGAAAGCTATTCATGCGTATAACATGGTTGATGAACTCCAAGAAAAGCGGGACCTGACGGAACATATTTCAGACCTCAAGCAGACGATAAAGGACTCTGGTTCGGCGGAAAATGCTTCTTTTGCCGATATGGTGAAAAAGAGATCAAATGATTTTTTACGACCCAATAACCTAAGCTCTGTTGCCATTTATCCTAATGATAAATTTAAATCAAGTGACGAAACGAAAGAACTCGTTCAAAAAATCATACGGCCCGAGCAAATGAAGCTGCACGTTCGTGGTGTCCGGAAAACCAAAAATGGAGGTGTAATTATCAGTACCGAGACAAAACAAGACACTGATAAACTGAAGCACGCAGTCCAGCTATCCACATCTGGACTTACCGCCGACGAACCCAGCAAGCGCAAACCTCGGATCGTAGTTATAGGAGTGCGGACTGTCTTGTCTGAAAACGAGGTGTTCAGGTGCATTTTCGAACAAAACGTAGCCGACAAGTTACCAGCGATGTCCTTGGATTCCTTCTTGACCTTGATAAAACTTATCCACAAATCGGGGAAGAGAGATGCTACGACCTGTAACTACGTTGTTGAAGTTTCAGCCGATATACGTAAAGCCCTTATCCTTCAATCAACGTTTTTTGTAAATTGGACGTCCTGTCCTGTCAGGGACTTTACATTGGTAACAAGATGTTATAAATGCCAACAATACGGCCATGCCGCAAAAACTTGCCGAGAGACCATTTCTACGTGTGGTCACTGTGGGGACGAAGGCCATTCAGTATCCGAATGTGCGAAGAAAGCCGATATTCCAAAATGTGCAACTTGCTCACGCTTTAAAAAGCCTATAATAGTGATCACAAAACGGGAGACGCTGAATGCCCTGCAAGGAAAATAGCAGAGTACAGGTATATTAACTCCATTGATTATGAGGGTACCTAGTGCGTCATACTCAAGGCCAGACTTCCGACGAATATTTAATGTACTCTGTATGACACGGTGTTTTATCTTAGAACCAAATTAAGGGAATTATAACCGACCAGTTTATATAGGCTTCTGCTTTTGGAGATACACTACTCAATGTAATAGATTTTTAATTTACTCGCACAGTAATATCAAAAGTTGAACTTACGTATTGACAGAAGGCGCTGTTCTCAAAATTTACATGGGTTTAGTCGAAACACATGTTCCATTTTATTTAAATTCATTTTACAAAATCATCAAAAACGCAAAGCTAATTTTTTAAACTGTTTTAAATTTAACGGAACAAAAAGATCGCAACTCGCGTAAATGTCAAAGTATTGAATACCGACGACATCTCTTTATCTGATTGAACCTTGCACGAAAATTTGGACTGGTTACTTGTTTGTGAAACGCATTGTTATTGTGTTGTTTATAAACATGAACGCGAGCAAGTGTTGTGTAAAAATTTAAGATTTGTGTATTAATTAATTTATATATAATTGGTGTAAAGATACAAATAAATTATTTTAATTATTTATTTTTAATTATCTTGATTTACTTTAAAACTAGATTATATGAAAAGCAAATAAAAAAAAAAAAAAATAACTTTTGTGTAGGTAACATAACTGGGTAAGAATATCATGTCAATAAATTATTATGTGGATCACGTGAAGATTATGATGTGGAAGACAAAATTCAGGACTTGGCCTTCAATTATTGTAAAAAAAGATTGAAATAAAGTATGTGACATTATATATAATGGTTAATTTTTAGTAACTACCACATATTTATCTAAAATGAAAGGAAATAGCTATACGTATATGTACGGTTCATCTAAGCTTCATAGATTGTTATTCTTACTTATTCCTAGAGGGCGCCTTGAAATGTTCGAGTGACGTCTCTATCCTCCTTTATATAAATGTAATGTACTCTGTCGCGTATGACACGAGACATGAAACTAAACCACAGTATGAGGTACTGCGACTAAACTGAGCGAGATGCAATGCAACCTGTCGGTAGTACCAAGTAGATTTTGTTTAAACTCTTATCAGTGCAATAGTTATCACAAACGGCTGAACGATTGTTGACATTACTTACTCGCTAGGCACAGAGGAACCAATTTACTTGATTAAATAAAGCAGGAAAGCAACATACCATTTTTGGCAGTGGCTGGCGTCGCCGTCGGGACCTCTGCCTCAGTGGACCCGCTCATGCTCTCGAGTCGTGCTGATGCTCCGTGATCCATGAGCTGCACTCCGTCTGAAAAGTTCAACATTTTAGATGAGACTTGTTACAAATTGCGACCATCTAGAAGTTCTTGATCAAAATAATATTATAAGTTCTAATGTTCTTACCTACCTGATGTATTTATTAATCGTCTTATTACTTTTTTTTTTTGCTGAATCTAGAATTTTGAAGACTCAAGGGGTTCATACGTTAAATTGGTCTTGCTAGGTTAATTCTACAAACCACTAGGTTTTAATTTGAACATAAATAAATAAGAGTTGCAATGCAATCAAACTGCAAAAAGAGTGGACCCATTCAATGTGTTTATTCCATTCCCTGGCTCATTAATAACACTTCTAATAGAATTCAGTCATCCAACAAGCTCGACACATGATATGTCACTTATCGTCGCGTCGCCGTGCAGTAAAAACCTCGCAATAAAGGTACGCGTCCATTGGCCCGCGCCGGATGCACCGCACGCACGGCACGCAGCGGATTTTAGTTTGCTTTGTATGATTTTACATAGCGCTGCGTCCATTATCCGCGCCGCCCGCATCGAAAGCCGGGCATTTATGAACAAAAAAATGCGTTGCGTGCCGGTGACGTCACACAAATCAGTTAGCCGCTGACATCGCCCACTGCCGCACGTGTTGTTTTGTTTTACCTGAGCTTACGACAAAAAAATTAAATGGATCACGCATTATTGATAATATTGGTAGAAAGGTATGAAGAATTATACAATTTAAAACATTCACATTATTTTAATGGGCAAAGAAGAGAAAATATTGGAGAAAAAAAAATAATAATAAGAGGTTTTTTATTTTTATTTATTTATTTAAATCTTTCTTCATCATGAAGTAAATCGGAAACAAATAATGAATATGATACTCTCCAAAAATTGGTCACTTCAAATTGATATAATGGACCCACATTCTACGTTTATTTTTACGTTTTTCTTCATCTTCCTACAAGCAACTATACCCAAAGTCTCTAATTCAGATAATTTATGTAAACAAAGTAATGTCAAGAAATGTCACTGTCAAAATGACAGGACAGTGGTGCAAAACATTTTATCGTTTTTATTTTTATGTAAATAATCATCTATGAAATTGAAGTGAATTAATTATAGGAACTACGCAAATAAAATACCGTTGCCAAACAAGCTATAAGTAGTGTGTCGGAGACACGGCCTATGATCGTCATAATGAGCCCTTTTAAGTCCACTGCTAGACGTAGGCCTCCCAAAATCAATTTCCACTCGAAACAGTTTACAGCCGTTGTCATACAAAATGTGGCCAGATATGCTACATACAATATGAATCTATGAATGAGAGTTGTAATATAAGTGTTGTTGAAGATGTAAAAATGTGAAAATGTTTTGATCTCCTGCATTGTTACCAGTATCATAAAATATTTTGTACCAGAAAACCTCCTTTTTTTAATAACTTTGTTTAAAACCGAAAATTTACAAAAATAATTACGGTATGATTATTTTTAAATTATTATTTCATAAATTCAGTACTTAAAAGAAGATGGGACCTTTTTTTTCGCCATTTTATGTGAATTACCATTACGAAGATATTTTTTTGATATGTTATCCCCTTTGTTTACATAAATTATCTGAATTTGAGACTTTGGGTATAATAATAATAATATCTTCGTCAATCTGCATGACCGAATACGTCAACTCACGACAAGAAAACACTCGTAACTACACAAAAAATCCGGGTACAGTGGACGCATCCAAGATAAGAATGCTTGGAAACATGCTGGTCCTGCTCCATAGGACAATTAAGAGACAAAATCAAACTGGTTGCTAATTTAACTGTATAATTTATAATTTTTATGATATTAATTTTATTTTCTGTGATTAATATAATTTAACTCACACACTGACAATTTTTTTTGGAAAATCATATACAATGTTTGTAAATATGTGAGCACCATGTACAGTCAGCAACAAAAGTCGATTAACATTTCACTTTCCTAAATCTTAATTATTGAACCAAATATTTAATTAAAATTTTAATTAAATATTTGGTATGTAGCATAGAGTTATTTTTCTTTACCTTTTACTTCTGTTCCGATTTTAATTAAATATTTGGTTCAATAATTAAGATTTAGGAAAGTGAAATGTTAATCGACTTTTGTTGCTGACTGTACCTATAGCATTTATTAATTTTTCTGTCATTACTACACTTTTCATTCTTTTTACCAGTTGTGGTAAGTAATTTTTGTTTTTATTCTAGGTACATCGTCTTCACCTATAATTATTAATTAATGTATACAAACTATTGTTAACATTTTAAAAGACTAAGTATGGAGTTTCTGGCCCATTCTTCTCCATACATAACTACCTTTTGGAAGGGGCAACTAGAATCAATTAACTATTTATGTAATTTTTGACGTTCAAAAGTGCATCTTACGTGAATATTTGAAATAAATGATTTGACTTTGACTTTGCATGACATCGGCAAATCCGTTCAATCCGTTGCGGGCCGTTCGTGCGGTGCGTCTGGCGCGGGCCAATGGACGCGTACCTTAAACGTTATTTTACAGAGGAAGATAAAATCAGTCTGACAAATAGCCATCTTTGACGTTCTCCGAGATTCATTATCATCAATACAAGGTATTAGGAGCATCTTAGAGCTATGCACGTTTGTTCAAAATTGTTTTACGAGATTTTCTACACAACAAATAATTATACAAAGAAAAACGATATTTTTTTTCTTTACGAGGTTTTCACTGCACGGCTACGATAAGTACGGTATTTACCTGGACAGTGCAGCTCGGGGCAGCAGACGCCGCGGCGATGTCGCACGTGGCAGCGCGGTGGCAGCGGGTCGGGGAGAGGTGCGCAGGCCCGGCGGCGGCACGACAGCGCGCCGCCTGCGCACACGCAGCGCAGGCAGTCCTCCCGCGTGCTCACCACGGCGCCGTCGCTGTGCCACCGGCCGTCGTAAAGGCACGCTGATGGCAGCTCCGTTTTCTTACCTGAAGCTAATTTGTAACATTTGTAATTAAATATTCACTGAAATATATAGGTACTAGCTTTTGCCCACGACTTCGACCGCGAGAAGGTCGGAAAATTATCCCACGGAAACTTACTACCGGGACAAAATATATTATATACGTCCTAACCCAGGTTATGGTCTATGTGTGCCAATTTGTAACCGACTTCCCAAAAAGGAGGAGTTTCTCAATTCTGTTGTTTTTTTTAATGTTTGTTAACTCAGAACTCCGTCGTTTATGAACCGATTTGGAAAATTATTTTATTATTTCAAAGGATATACTTCCAGATTGGCCCCTTTTTTTTCTAAATCCATGTCTGATTTTGGAATCAATGAGGAATCGAGGGAACTTCTCAAATTTTCTAGGCATACATATATAGCGATTTATGTATTTTCATCAACAAGTCAAGCATTTTCATTCAGAAAGTATCATTTGGTAAAGTGGAACTGATGAAGATGACCACAGATGGCCACCGGAACTCGTTAATGATACGTATTTCACGGGTGGCGATAAGATAATTATCTCGATTAAGATAGTAAAGTGACTATGACGAACCAATTTTTAATAAATGGTTCTTATCAAAATGGTACCATTAAACAGGGGCCCAAGTCTGCTATTTTTATAAATTCGTCACTCCAACACGATCCCATTGTCATTTTGCTAAAAGTTCGTAATCTGCTAAATTCATAATGGTCGATCATTAGTCGGTCAATGGTCTCGTAATAGAGTTGTATTACATTTGTAGCATTTGTGGCATTTTGAACATTTATTCATGCCAGATTTCATTTATATATATTTTTACATATTATTTATTAGTGTTATAAGCAATCTGAAGTAGTAGGAAGTTGGAAGTTTAGTAGGAAGTTTCATTTGTCATTATGTACGAGATTAACATGTTCTTTCAATAGATTGTCAGTGGCTGACCATTGGAAAGTCATAATGATGCTATTATATTAGTAGATTACCAAACTTGTCCAAATCAACAATTATGAAATCAATGATAGACCATTCTGACACTATTGTAATAGCAGACTTGAGGCCCTGATCTGATGATGAAATCGGAAGGTAGGCAATGGAACTCCATAATAAAACAATTTATCCCAGCCGTTAAATATTATATTATGTTCGGGCATAACTTATTTGTTTATGAACCGATTTTTATAATTCTTTCATTTGGTAGTTGAAACCTTGCGCGGTGGACCCGTGAAATTTCATTAACTTTTCTAAGTAACTTTTGAGTTAGCTTCAATAATAAGTATAACACAACAAAAAAGAGAAAAAAATTACAAAAAAAAAAAAACAATTGACCTAAAAAAACAGGATGAAATGAAAAAAATTACTTTAATTTGGAATTCGGTGGCAAAAAACGAAAATACAGAACCAAAGACACCGACTTTTTTTTGGAAGTCTGTTGATTTTTTTGGCGTCGAAATACATTTAGTCGTTAAGGTGTCAGACTTACTTTCGCATTTATAATATTAGGATGGAGGTATAGATTTACAATAATAATCTAACAGCAACAACATCAATGTTAACACTCGAAATAATGACCAACTACGTGCTCCCTTTCATCGGCTTCATAAGGTCCACAACTCGGTAGTTGGCCTTCGTATAACATTTTTTAACAAGCTACCCTTTTCTTTGCTAACGTATTTACTAGAATGGGTATGCGCACTAGGTTTTTTTTTTTTTGGACTACGTCGCACTTAGTACGACGCGTAAAGTACGAAGTACATCGAGTATTTTCTACTAAAGCGAGAATTTTATGAATCACTAGCTTCTGCCCGCGACTTCGTCCGCGTGAAATTTCGGCCCACCTATCGCGTCGCATCTCGTCGCTTAGCGTTCTTACTGACTTTTGTTCATTTCGCTTGGCTCCTAAGGATCATAGCGTGATTTTGTATAGCCTTCCTCGATAAATGGGCTATCCAACACTAAAATAACTTTTCTATTCGAACCAGTATCTAGTTCCTGAGATTAGAGCGTTCAACTAAACAAACAAACTCTTTTGCTTTATAATATAGTTGACCCGCGCAACTTCGTCTGCGTCACCTAAGAGAGAGAGTGGTTTAAGTAATGAATTTTCTACTTATTTTGTTACGGAGTTATTTTAAAATTATGATAATAATAGGTCTTTACCTATGTATGTAATTGGAGATTCTATAACCAGCATTTTCAGATTTAATTATCTGTGGATTGGCGCGCCATTCGAAATTCAAATAAATTTTATTCGAAAGCCGTGTTAATTTAATTTCAAATTCAGTCATTTGTTTTTAGTTTTTTTTTGTTTTTTTGTTTTTGTGAAATTGTGGTAGTTTTTGACGCCATGGATAAACTGAAAATTCCTACAATTTTCGAATATGAGTTCCTACGTGGAAACATCGCTGCGCAAACAACACGAAACATTAAAGCCGTGTACGGGCCTAACACTGCTTGCATATTAATCATTATTGGTTCAATCGTTTTAAATCTGGAAATTTTGAGTTGAAGGACGAGCCTCGCGGTCGGCCGGTAACCATTGTCGACAACGACGAATTGAAGGCGATAGTGGAAGCCGATCCAACTCAATCTACGGCTGAGCTTGCAGCGGGCCTTGGAGTTAGTGTCAAAACAACATTGAAGCACTTGCGTCAAATCGGAAAGATAAAAAAGCTAGATAAGTGGGTGCCACACGAACTAAGTGGCCAACAGCGAGACTTACGCGTCGAAGCATGCATAGCACTACTGAATCGGCATAGAAACGAGGGAATTCTTAATCAAATTGTTACCTGCTATGAAAAGTGGATCCTGTACGACAACCGTAAGCGTTCGTCTCAGTGGGTGGACCCGAGTACAGCACCTACACAGTGCGCTAAAAAAAAAAATACTCATAGGAAGATGATGGTGACTGTCTGGTGGACCAGTGACGGACTTGTATATCACAGCTTATTACCGAATAGCAAAACAGTGACGGCAGATGTCTATTGCCAAGAATTGCAAACAATGATGGAGAAACTCGCAATTCAACAACCAAGACTGGTCAGTCGCTCTTCCCCGTTGCTTCTCCACGACAACGCGCGAGCTCACACTTCACGACAGACCATCGCAAAGCTACAAGAGTTACAGCTGGAAGCTCTCCGTCACCCAACGTACTCACCGGACCTTGCCCCAACAGACTTCTACTTTAAAAAAAAATTTGATAATTTTTTAAGTGGGAAAAAATTAAACACCCGAGAGGCAGTACAAAACGCTTTCACTGACTTCATCGCCTCCCGCCCGGCAGAATTCTGCAGTAAAGAGATAAACAAACTGCCATCAAAATGGCAAAATTGCATAGATAATTTGAGCCAGTACTTTGATTAGCTGAAATAAAAAAAATACCAAAATTTATATATTTTAAAATTTTCATACAAATCTCCAATTTCATAGGTAAAGACCTAATATCTCCTAAGATGTTGATTGAAATCAAGTGACAATTTTGTTGACATTTAAATACTTGTGATTAATAACATATTTATTTGGATAAGGATTAATATTTTGTTGATAAAACTCCTTCGCAAATAATGCATTAATTTCGAATAAATTTGATTACCATAAAAAAAGGTTATAGTGAGTCAATCTTAAAAGATAGACATATGCTGTCGCGGACTTTTTTTTAGAACTTTTAAAGAGGAACAATTCCATCATACATGATATTTGCGTAACTTAAACCGTTTACGCAGCGCATGCAACGGAAGCTCTCAAAAAGGAATATTTTTTCCCGTTTTTGCAACATTTTTCATTTATGCTCCGCTCCTATTGGTTGTAGCGTGATGTTAAAACTCACCATGTGCTTTGTCGTGGCGATCATTTGGAACAATCTGATGATCTGATCTACTATTCTGATGTATCTTACGGTCATTCTCAGTATCTGAAAATAAATGATAGGGATGTCGTGAGTCAGAAGAATTGTGTGAGTTTCGTAGAATGACGCAATGAAAAATGTAACGTATACCCAAAGTCTCAGATAATTTATGTAAACAAAGGGGATAACATATCAAAAAAATATCTTCGTAATGGTAATTCACATAAAATTGCGAAAAAAGAGCTTCCATTTTCTTTTAAGTACTGATTTTAAGAAATAATAATTACAAAATAATCATACCGTAATTATTTTTAGAAATTATCGGTTTTAGACAAAGATATTAATAAAAGGAGATTTTCAGGTACAAAATATTTTATGATACAGGTAACAATGCAGGAGAGCCAAACATTTTCAAGGATGAAAACGGCTGTAAACTGTTTTGATTGGAAATCGATTTTGGGAGACCTACGTCTAGCACTGGGCTTAAAAGGGCTAATTATGACGATAATATACCGTGACTCCGACACACTACACAAAAAATTGTTTGGCAATGGTATTTTGTTTGCATAGTTCTTATAATTAATTCACTTTAATTTTATCGATGATTATTTGCAAAACATTTAATGTCTGTTAACTGCTCCCAAATAACGATGTTTATTTAGAATTTTTAATTATTTTTTTACATACTTCCTTGACATAATCTTTTCATTATTTGACATTATTTACCTACAAATCGAATTCCAATTCTTTATTAGTGGCTTTTGTGGACATGATATTTATTCAGATATGTTACTGTAGTTGTAATTGCAATCATGTCATTAATATTTTATATACATAAATTATTTTATATTTTGTGAATGTAAAAACGTTGTAGGCCTAGTAGAGTGTAGATTTGTTGGCGCTTTTCTATTTTGTTAAGTACCTGGTAATTGTTGAAAGGCCTACACTGTCCTCCCATACCTATTATCACTGTTATTTAATCATATTGTACAGCCAATTATTTTTTAAAAAGTAACCGTGGAGTTTCTTGCCGGCTCTTCTCCATAGGAAACGACTAATTGGAACCGTGCACCTAGCTTCTAACGTTTCATAAGTGCCCATGTGGGTTTATGTGAAATAAAATATTTTGATTGATTGATGGAATGATAAAATGTTTTGCACCACTGTCCTGTCATTTTGACAGTGACATTTCTTGACATTAATTTGTTTACATAAATTATCTGAATTAGAGACTTTGGGTATAGGTACCTACATAAATAAAATCCAAATAGCTACTTGCCAGAATTGGTGTTTTTTTTTTTTTGGTCACCAGTGAATTTACGAATACTACAGACTGAAAATTGCTGAAAACTCATACAGCATTGATTTATAGGTATATATATATTTTTCTAACGACCTGATGCAACGACGCTTGAATAGGTTATGTCGTCCTAATAATAATCTAATCATATAGGAATTGTAAAGTTGTCATAGTTATGATTTAACAAATTAGTATTTTAATACTCACTGGATGTCCTGTTTTGTCCATAATTTGCGAATATTAGATCCACGATATCTAAACTTGCATCTAAAAAAAAGGCATTTCTTAAGTCAGCAGAACGTTACGGATTTATAAAAAAAAGCTCACACCTTGTAAACGACATCAGTGAACTTGCGAATATTACTTATTGCCACGTTTCAGTATATGATTCTATAATATCTATCAGTAAATATTTCAACAAATTAAAAAAACTGGTTCCTTGCGACATGTTAAAATTCATAGCACGTTATATGTTTAGTTTTGGATACAATACAGTCAAAATAAATATCAAAGTATGTTTGGATTACTGTCAAGTAGGTACCTACTACGGGTACTCACGAATTTGTTACAGTTGCCCTAGTTTAGTAGAACAGTGGTGGCCCAGTGGTAGCGGCACCGACTTACGTATCATCAGGTCTTGGACACCTTATTAAAGTTAAATGTAGGAAAGCTGATGTTGTGTGTTTTTCCCTACTCTAATTCTTTATCTGATGCTGAAAATATTTATATTTATAAGTTGAATAATACTATTCACAGGCTGACATGTTGTCATAGTGACAAATTATTGTATTTTGACACTAACAAGTTTTTTTTGTGGATTTAAGTTAACTCACAGAACTTTATCTCTGTCTTGGGAATGTAGACATATGATTGCTATGTTGATAGCATATAATATTAATGAGGTTATAGCTAATATAACAGATTGTAGTATTAGAGACGAGTCTGTGTTGTCTAGTTATACTAACAACATAGTGATTAGTTATGTATCATCATGTTGTACGAAGGAGGATCCACCTATAACACCAACATCATTGGAGACCACTACCAGTCAGATAGGATATTCTCTACCTGCTGGAACTCATACGGGCATTATAGATTCTTCACTTGTTGTTGTGGAGGTCACTCCGGATAATTCTTTAAACAGGTTAGTAAAACAACAGAAGTCACCCCTTCAAATAACCAATTATTATTAGTGAATAATAAAAAGGTATCTTCTGGCCATGTAACACTTAAAAATAAAAAAAAAACAAAGGGAGATCAACATACTTTAAAATTATTTAATCAAAATATCCAAGGTTGCTCTTCCAAATTACTGGAAATTGAATTATTTTTGGAAAAAACTAAGTTTGATGTCATCTGTTTAACAGAATATTGGCTGAAAGATCATCAAGTACTCGTAATGTCAATTAACTATGAAAATTATTGCGTAGTTAGCCATTTCAGCCGAAAACGTATGATACACGGCGGATCATTAATGTTGATTAAAAAATCGGTTAAATCTAAAGAACGAAAAGACATCATTGAACTGTCTGTTGAACACACAATTGAATTGTCCTGTGTTGAGCTCGATATGCATGTTATAGTATGCGTATACAGGCCTCCAAGTTACCAGAATCTTGTTATGTTCGATTCTGTAATGGAAGATGTGTTATAGAAACTTAGTACTAGTAGTAAATCAATAATCGTATGTGGTGATTTTAATATTAATTTATTAGAAAATAACTTGAATAGTGTCAGATTGTTAAGTCTTTCATGTCATTTGATTTGTCAAATGTTTTTATTGAACCAACCCGAGTGACAGCTTCTTCTGCCTCTTGTATAGATAATATATTTTATAATTGTGATTACTTACACAATCAAATCGTAAATAAGTTGCCATCTGATCACAGTGGACAAACAATAACATTTTGCTCTTACATGCCTTTACAAAAAATTCTAATAAGGTTTAGGCCAATTACATGTGAAAATTTTGAAAAATTAAATAATTCTTTGGCCAGTACATTATGTCTTCAGAGTTTTAATAATGTATGTGACCCAAATGAATTCTACGCCGAGTTCTTTTCACTATTAAATACGCAATTTAATGACACATTTCCACTAAAGACTAAAAGATATTTATACAAAGTTCTTATTTAGTGATTGGGCAACTCCAGGTATTCGTAAATGCAAGGAAAAACTATTTGTTTATGGCCTAAAGCAACATATGAATAATACTAGCTTTCATATGTATGTTGCAAAATATTCAAAAACATTTAAAAATGTATGCAAAATAGCTAAAGCTCTTTATATTAGCAATAAAATAAAATCAGCTGATGATAAAATAAAAACTACATGGCACATAATAAATAATGAAACAGGTAGGAAAAAACAGCGAAATACTGAATTTAATTTAGAGACTGCACATGGCCCCGTCAACTCCGATGTAGAAATAGCTCAGGAATTTGAAAACTTTTTTGGTAATATTCCCTGTAACACTACAGAAACTTTAAATTCCTCACCCGCGCTTTCTGCTGCTTTACTAAGAAAGAATGTAAAGGCATGCCCTTTGGAGTTCAGGTTTCAAAATACAAACCCCCAGGCTGTTATAAAAGCTTTTAAAGATCTTAAAATTAAATCAACATAAGATCTTTGGAGAATGTCTGTAAAAGTCTGTAGGTCTATTATCGAAACCATTGCGCCCTATTTAGCTTTCATATTTAACACCAGTGTAGACCAAGGAGTCTTTCCAGATCTCATGAAACACAGTAAAGTAGTTCCATTGTTCAAATCCGGTGATAGTAAGGAACCTAACAATTATAGGCCTGTGTCAATTCTTCTAGTTCTCAGTAAGGTGTTTGAAAAGTTGATGCTCAATCAAATGTTACGTCACTTTAATAAAAACTCCATCTTTCATGAACAACAGTATGGTTTCACCAAGGGGCGTTGTACAACTGACGCCGGTGTCACCCTAATAAAGAACATTTTTAACGCTTGGGAAGAAGCACAAGATGCCATTGGAATCTTTTGCGACCTCTCTAAGGCGTTCGATTGCGTAAACCATGAGACACTTCTGCTGAAACTGGAGCACTACGGAATTAAGAATACCGCTCTTGATTTACTAAGATCATACCCGACGGATAGGAAGGTTAAAGTTCAGGTAACCGGCGTAAACTCATTAGGGTCTGAAAAGAAAATGGGCGTTCCTCAAGGTTCGATATTAGGTCGAATGGACTCAATATCGAACCTTGAGGAACGCCCACTTTTTAGTTTACATTAACGATTTATCCTAATTACTTCAAAATCAACCGAAAATGGTGTTATTTGCAGATGACATATCATTGATTTTTTAAATAGATCGACGATCACAAAAACATGACGACGTGAATAACTCTATTCTTCAGGTCCAAAATTGGTTTACCGTAAATAATTTGGTACTAAATTAAAAAAAACCAAATGCATTCGATTTAAGTTACCTAATGTTAGAAGTAACGAATGTGACATCATATTGAACGGAAAAAAACTGGAATTTATTAATCAAACGGTTTTCCTAGGAATCACGCTAGATGAGAAATTACCTCATATAACATCTCTTCCGGGGCGGCTATGCTCGGCCGCGTATGCTGTTCGAAAGATAAGACAGTTAACAGATATAGAAACCGAGCGTTTGGTTTATTTTAGCTACTTCCATAGCATTATGTCGTATGGCATTTTACTGTGGGGTCGGGCTGCCGACATTGAATCCATTTTTATTTTACAAAAGAGGGTTGTCAGAGCCATTTATAATCTACATCGCCGCGAATCTAAGGTAAGGTTGAGTGGTAGAAAATGCCTATGGCATTAAGTCCGCCTCTGTACATTTTTTTTGTGCTAAAGTATTAAATAAATAAATAAATAAATAAATCTCTTAGAGAACTATTTAAAACGATTAATATTATGACGGTACCTTGCCAATTCATTTATGAAAATATTATGTATGTAAGAAAAAATCTACATCTTTTAAATAAAATCAGTGATAGGCATAATTTTAATTTTCATACTAGAAATAAAGATAAAATAGATCAACCATTTTTCAGATTATCTAAAGTACATATGTACATCTTTTATGGGGTACTGTGTTAAATGTTACAGTAAAATACCTTCTGATATATTACAATTAAATGAAAGAAAATTTAAAACTCATATAAAAAGCACACTTTGTAAAGAAGCATATTACAAATTAGAGGATTATATCCAAGATAAGAATGCTTGGAAACATGCTGGTCCTACTCCATAGGACAATTTAAAGTCTAGACAAAATCAAACTGGTTGCTAATTTAACTGTATAATTTATAATTTTTATGATATTAATTTTATTTTCTGTGATTAAAATTTTTTTTTTTTTTTTCGGATAATCATATACACAATGTTTGTAAATATGTGAGCACCATGTACCTATCGCATTTATTAATTATTCTTTTATTTTTCTGTCATTACTTGACTTTTCATTCTTTTTACCAATTGTGGTAAGTAATTTTTTTTTTATTCTAGGTACATCGTCTTCACCTATAATTATTAATTAACTAGCTTCTGCCCGCGACTTCGTCCGCGTGATATTTTGGCCCACCCATCGCGTCGCATTCGCATCCCGTCGCTCGCCCGCGCTAAAACTTCGTTATCGCTTAGCGTTCTTTCTGACTTCCGTTCTTTTCGCTTGGCTTCTAAGGATCGTAGCGTAGATATATAGCCTATAGCCTTCCTCGATAAATGGGCTATCCAACACTATAATATTTTTTCAATTCGAACCAGTATCTAGTTCCTGAGATTAGCGTGTTCAACCAAACAAACAAACTCTTCTTTATACTGTACTGTATAGCTTTATAATATAGCTGACCCGCGCAACTTCGTCTGCGTCACCTACTCGTAAGAGAGAGAGTTGTTTAAATAATGAATTTTCTACTTATTTTGTTGCGGAGTTATTTTAAAATTATGATAACTCCTAAGATGTTGATTGAAATCAAGTGATGTCAAGGACAATTTTGTTTACATTTAAATACTTGTGATTAATAACATATTTATTTGGATAAGGATTAATATTATGTTGATAAAACTCCTTCGCAAATAATGAACGGAACGGAAGCTCCCAAAAAGGAATATTTTTTCCCGTTTTTGCAACATTTTTCATTTATGCTCCGCTCCTATTGGTCGTAGCGTGATGTTATATAGCCTATAATATTCCTTAATAAATTAACTATCCAACACAAAAATAATTTTTCAATTCCAACCAGCAGTTCCTGAGATTAGCGCGTTCAAACAAACAAACAAACAAACAAATTCTTCAGCTTTATATATTTTAGTATATATAGATGTATACAAACTATTGTTAACATTTTAAAAGAGTAAGACTGGAGTTTCTTGCCCATTCTTCTCCATACATAACTACCTTTTGGAAGGCGCAACTAGAATCAATTAACTATTCATGTAATTTTTGACGTTCAAAAGTGCATCTTCGTGCATATTTCAATAAATGATTTGACTTTGACTTTGGGTTCGAACCCAGGCAGGCACATTAGGTACTTTGTGTAATTTTATTTCATCACCAGTGCTTAAAAACGGTAAAGGAAAAGATCGTGAGGAAACCGGCATGGCCTAAAAACCAAACATTTGAAGACGTGACATCCACCAGCCTGCACTGGGCCCGTGTGGTGGACTACGGTCCGCTCGCTATCACAGAGAGGAGGCCTGTGTCCCAACAGTGGGATCATTATAGGCTGACTTTGCAGGCTATGCCTTATTTTACCTACGCACTGTAAAACTGCGAAACTGCCCGTCATTTCACGCACTTTGCTTATTTCAAGGAACTTACATGAAAGAATAAGTGCCCGATTGATGGCTATAGGCTCGCCTCCTATTTTATGGAACTAAAACATAAATGGCGAAATGTGGTCACTTTTGCCTACCTTCGGGGAAACAGGCGTGATGTTATGTTCACATGAAATAATCAGGGAACGGACATCTGACTTATCATAATAGTGATATATCACACGATTATAGTTAAATCGCGCATGCACCGGGTGATGTGCGGCCGCAATAAAAACCAGGACCAGTCGGTGCGGGCGGCCATCGCCGACCTGTATTATGCGATTTAAATCAATACCCTTGAACGCAGTATCGAGGCTCATTCAAATGGAAATCGATTCTTCCTTCACTTATTCAATCATATTATGTTTATGGCTACATAAGATTCCTAAGGATCATATACACAATTCATTTCATCCTCAGATCAGGCTTTCATATATAAACTCCTCAACATTGTGAACCCAATTTTATTACCTACTTACTTATTAACTTATTCAAACCGCTATTATAAAAATGAAACTAATGATAAAATCATCAATGGAAAAAAATCAACTACAAAAACATAAATTCTCCAAGCCCATGATCAGAAACGTGCCAATGAGAATACCTACCCACAAATTAAACCATAACCTCAAATCATCGTTATCAAATATTTTAACTAACATCGAAGTATAAAGAAGACAGTGACCCTCGGCCAATCAAAACAGAGTCATAACAATACAGTTTACGCGTCGCGATGATCTGAGAGATATCGCTGGAACCTGTATCGCAATGTCCAGAAAAACAGCGCTGCGTGGGAACCGCCGGCCACTCGACTTGAATGAGCCACCCACGACACACACGGCTGTATAACTATTATACCTACTGGGGTTTATGACAGGCTGTAGACATGCTAGCTTTACTGGGAGTTTCGATCCGTCTGATAATGATTGTGACGTTTGCACAGCTGTCAGTAGAGATTTAGGTTGTAATTGGAGTATCGGAATTAATTGTTATTGATTGTGGTTTAGAATCTTTCAATAATATTGATCACTAGAATTTTAACACAAGTTGTCAATTTTGGTTTTCGTGTTTGGCGTTAGAATTACTAATTATTTAGATATTTTAAACTAGTCTAACAGATAAGTATTCCGTCATAATATTCAATTTCCACGTCCGTAAGCAGCATGAATGCGAGCTACATTAGGGAGAAAAAGATTGTATAAACAATAGGGATGTGTCCTGGGTAAAAAAAAAAGAAAAACAGTTTAGTAATAAAATATTATACACCTATTTTTTGCTTTATCATATTAATAAAAAGTTACTTATTATATTATCGGCCAATAAATAACCTTAATACGGATTCTGTCAAAAATATTTGAAAAATGCATGTTTATATGACTAGTTAATTTCTGTAACAAAGACATTGGGGTTTACTTATAAACGCTGCTTAAAGTTAAGTAATGATTAGCGACTGTTTAACCATACATTTTTGACGTTTGAACGTCACTTAACTTTATGCAACGTTTATGAATAAACCCCATTATGAATAAAGATCAATATGGTTTTCAAAAAAGCTACTACATTAGCCATCTTATCTCTGATAAAAATAATACTATCCAATATGAATAAAAACTATCTGACTACAGGATCATTCTTTGATTTGTCTAAAGCTTTTGACCTAGTGCCACATGACTTCACTTTACTTCACTTCACTAAGACTGATCCGAAAAATTACCGACCTATATCCAACCTTATCAAAAGTATTAAAAAAAAATACTTTTGATAAAATCATTAACTTAAGAAAATTTGATTATAAGAAAGGCTGCTCAGATGTAAAAAAAACTCTTATAAATAACATAATTAATAAATTAAGTGACAAAATGAAAGTGGCAGGGCTATTCATCGACCTTAGCTCCGCTTTTGATACGATTGATTATGAATCACTACTAACTAAACTTGAATATTATGGAATTAGAGGCAACCCAAGTAGCACAAAAGTGCTCTATAACAGCATTTTCACAGTGCACCGTGGAAACATTGGCTGCATAAACTTGCTGAATATCAGCGTAGACAGCGCATCCTCTGCTGTTATATCTCTAATTTGGGCACAAATAATTCAGCACATAGCTGTATAAGAAATCCAATTATCAAATAATTGAATTATATCAACATTATATCAGCATTTATGTGTGTACGTGTGGGGCGACTGTTGCCCCAAGAACTGAAATTTGCCTGATTAACAAGGCACGTTTTACCTATAATACAGCAAGAAAGACGAATGTGTACATTTTATATGCTTTTACACAGTTGAAAGTACACTCTGAGCGAAATTGTGGAATGCAAGAACTTTATTATTTATTTTTCTATAATTATGTATTTTGATTGTTCTAGGAACGTCAGGGGCTCGAGTGTTGACGCGAATGGATATTTACAACATGATCCATAACCATTCTGATGGATTTACCATTAAAAAACTTGATGAAGTTGAAGGAGTGTTAATTAATGACTCTTCTTTTGATGACGAAAAAAAAGAAGTTTTTCGTCGTAAATTTGCGACATTCAAACATGATTTTAAGTCAAGATGGCAAGCAGCAAACAGGACTAAACATATTTTTTAAAATAACAAAGAACAATGGCTTCAAGGCACTCTTGAAATAACTCGGAAAAGACTTTCTATGATAATGCAGGGCGCCCAGAAAAAAACTTTCATGAAAAAAAAAAAAAAATTAAAAAAATTGTATGACCTACAAGTAGTTGTTCCGGGTCTGGCTGTTTGTGAGTTTAAATGTTTGTAAACGCACCCGTAATACTGGAGAAATTCCTAGTATGGGACAAGGATTAAAAAAAAAAGTATATTGCGATAAAAAGGGTATGTCGCCGCAAGAACGTCTACCTGATAAGATTATTACGTAATCTTATTCGTAATAAACGAATTATTCCAATTTATCATAATCTTGATATTACACCCTCTGTAGGAGTTTATTACAATCAATACAACGTGTGGCCGCATCTAAGAGATCAGCGCCATGTATTGGATTCTTTATGAACTAGTAACAGTATTGTTTTAAGATTAAATATTACATTCACTCTGATGTTCTCGTTAAAATTGTAGCTAAAATTAAAAGGGAATATTTATTTTATAGTCTTTGGGTTTTTAGTCATATTTACAATTGGTCATTTGACACAGTAAAGGACATTGCTCTGCGCCCATACATTGTTCGCCCTGGAACCAAGAGCATCGGAAAATTATGTGTTGTATTGTCGATCATTTTTAAATATCTATAAGATGTTATTTTTATAGCGGACTAGCGGCAGAATAGATATATTTCAAAAAGAGTATCAGATTTTGAGGTTATAATCGAACCACGAATATTATGGTTTTTCATAACTCCGTGACTCTGAGTGATTTTTAAGAAACTGAAAATCAATATCCTAATGCATTTAGCTATGTTTAGTACCTAGGTACCTAGATAATTAGGTATGCAGTTTTTGTTGTAAAGCCTAAGTGTACCTACCTATGTAAGTGCACCGTATTAAATGTAATTACCAAAAGAGGTGCAGTCCATTGTTGTACACAGTGACGAATCTGTTCATCTTCCAACAACATGGAACCACCAGCAGAGCCGCAATTTACACAAAATACACTTTCCATTGCGTATGCGTAAGTCCGTTTATGAGTGCCAGGTTATTGTTTGAGCGGTACACAGTTCCGAAAATCACAGCCGTTCGTGAAAGCAACCAGAGTCCGTTAAAATAGCCAAGTCGTACTAATAAATAAATAGTCCCGAAAGTCACCAAAACACACCAATACAATTACGAAGAGCAAGCGACGCCAATGTTATTGTTTACTATTATCCTGGTCGACCTTGTAATACCTAAAACCCTGATATAATAGCCCGCTCAGGAACCTTTAGATAGATATATGTCTATTTATTAATTATCTTAAAACATGTCAAATGAATAAGTATAACGAAATAATTTTGTTATTGACTTCACCATTCATTTTGAACACCGTATTCCTGCAGTCTTCTAAATCAAATAACAACTCTATATATTCAGTCATTTGACATGTAACTATAATATTATTATTATACTACCGAACCCGGTGGCTTCATCGTTGCTCAGGTCTCTTTCGTCATAAAGTAGTGATGATGTATTTAAGCAAACATTACTCGAGAATCAGTATCTATCACAGATTACTAGTTACACAGGTATCTATTAGTGAAAACCGTATCAAAATCCGTTGCGTGGTTTAGAAACGAACAGAGGTGGACAGTGACTTTGTTTTATACTATTTATTAGTGATTCTCAAATTCCCCGAATTCTTTTATAAGACATTATTCCTCTGCTATATCAAAAATTAAATTTCATTTGAAAATTTTGCAATTATTGGTTTGCGGTCTGGATTACATAATTTAAACGGTCGGTATATTATACTAATAAATCATTGTATAAAATGTTGAAATTTAATATTTCAAATAAATTTCAATCTAAACTGATCAATGATTTAAAAGATGGAACTGATTCATGTAACTACAATTTTTCCGTCAGACGTGTTTGTTTATATTCAAATAAACTTGTGATAATCACCTTGTTGTTTTTATCTACATCTACATCTACATCTACACTAATATTATAAAGAGGAAAGATTTGTACCTATTTTTGTATGTTTGTATGTTTGTAATGAATAGGCTCAAAAAGTACTGGGCCGATTTAAAAAATTCTTTCACCAATAGAATGCTACATTCTTCCAATTTGACATAGGCTACATTTCATTTTGAAAAAAATTAGGGATCCTTGGTAAAATTTGAACAATGTAACCGAAGGTGTAGAAAAATGAGTCTTAAAATGATAATTGTCTACCCCGTGCGAAGCCGGGACGGGCTGCTAGTTAAATAATAAAAAGCCTTTGAAAAAAAAAAAAAACAGTTATTACGAGTTCATATTTGGAATTACCGCCACAAAGTGATACCAAGGGGCATTCAATAGGTGGAGCCTTAGTCTATGCTTTTGCCGCATATTTTTTGTATGAAGATGTCATTCTTCTCCGCTAAGGAGTATAGTGTTCTGTGTGTGTCATTCACTTGCAATAAAATTTTCTCTGTGCAAACAACGTTTTTTACTTCCATATCCTAGTTATCTAGTTTATTTCATCGAAAGGTTATGGGCCCAGTCACTAAATTTACCATCAATAACCTCTGCGGTCTAGATGACTACTGTACATGGAAATTCGCAATTAAAATAATTCTCATACGAGAAAAATGGTTCACATATACGTCAAACTACCCGGATTCCAAAGACTGCACCGCCATCGAGAACGACCAAGACGCACTAGCTTTAATTTGTCTACATGTTGAACCTACACTTTATGCGTATGTACAAGTTTCAAAGCATGCCAAAGATGCTTGGGATAGCTTAGCGAAAGCGTTTGAGGACAAAGGCGTAAATCGCAGAATCACCCTCATAAATGCGTTGATGGATGAGAAGCAAGAGAGGCACTCGTCGATTACTCACATATGTCTTTCCAGAAACATTTGTTTAAAGCTTTGGTTATGAATGTTGGAATGAGTCATGTGAGATGTGCGAATAATGATAAGATTGAATGCAAGGGTAAGGGTGATATCATGGTGAGTTTGAAAGGACGAATACTTGCTGTGAGGGATGTCATGTATGTACCCGGTTTGCGTTTTAATCTGTTATCAGTGTCTAAATTAGTAGAGAAAGGATGGAAGGTAAGTTTTGACAAAACCATTAGATCGTGTGACAATTAATAAATGTGTGCGCGATCTGAATTTGGGTGTGTCTGGTGTGGTATGATTTGAGGATATTTGATGATGGATGTTGATTGAGGGGAAGTGTGAAACTTTTTTGTTATCAACAATATTTCAAATTAATATTCGAACATGTGTTTTTGATAATGACTTGTGTCATTCACTTGCAATAAAATGTTCTCTGTGCAAACAACGTTTTTTACTTCCATATCCTAGTTATCTAGTTTATTTCATCAAAATCCTGGGTGACAACACACTAGCTAGGAACGGATTGCACGCACAATGTACGAATTCTGCCTGTAATTGGTTGAAGCAAATGGCACGCGCAAAGGTGGATTGTATCGCCTAGACTTCATGGGAATGTTGAAATAAAATTTTGTCAAAATATCGGAACACTTTATAATATTGTTAAAGATCTTCAACAAACACACAGTCAGAAATCTCGCGGTGGTTATGGTAGTTTTCCGAATGATACGGTACTTTTTGATGATAACATAAATACCATAAGAACCTTTTTTTGGATGCTCTCAATGCAGTTAATATATTTGTGGTAACATTTTATATACATTAGTAATCCTAAATCACTTTGCTAAGTATATTCATGAGTATAAATCACAAGAGGAACGTAAAAGGAACATAAGCTGAGTTTGTGGGCCAGGATTTAATTTTTGTGCGTGATAATGATTATGGCGCAAGGGCGAACACTGCATAATTTATTGTTCATACATAATTTACATAGTTATGCCGGTAATGAGGTACCAGGGAAGCCACATGTGCAGAAGGAATTATTGCCAAACTTCTTTGTCTTCATCGTAGTGTTTAATCTTATAATATGCTTTTTTATAAGAACACAATTTATAAAACGACATTCCTATAAAAGATCCTCCTAACTATAGTGACGGTAGACACTAGGCATAACCACCAATTTGAATGACATCATATCGTATCAACAAGCCTAACTATTGTGTTGAATCTAAAAGTCAACATTAGATCACGAACATATCATAATTACTATTACCTACCAACTTGCCTATAGTATTTTTTTAATCAATTTTATCATGACTCCATTCCTTTGTCAGAAGGCAATTTGCGGATGCGGTCAAGTCCCTCAAGCCGCGGTTTGTCCTAAGGGTGCAATTTGGCGGCTGGAAGCCCTTCTCATGAATCACTCTGCGGTGAGACGGGTCCAAACGACGGGTACGAAGATTAAATAAACACTTAGGTACATATATCTGTAGGACATAATAAACACAGGATTGATGATAGTGTGTATTGTATTAAGATTTTGTATGCTTTATTCAGTTTTAAGGTACAATATAAAATAATAAACTTTGCTCAATTTCGTGCCAGATATTAATGTGGTTCTATGGCCCAGTAACTGACGATACTTAATAAAAATTCGCAGATCCTGCTAAGAATAAATAAATTGCTAGAGTAATACAATTCGTAGACTAAAAAGATAAAGCTTTGCCACACCACTTCTACCTCAATCAAAACAAGCACTAGATATAATCTGTACGTCACTAGACACCTCACGAGTCTGTGAAGCTGCGCAGGCGTTCATTCAGGTACGAGGTGGTCCTTTGACCCCAAACCCTGATCTTCGCTTAACGCGCTATGGCCACTAATACGGTAGGCTGCTTTGCGGTCATGTGCAGGCAATAACACTGGCAGGATTCACATTATGTACCTACAAGTATATGAATGTAAGTGGATTTACTGGTGGATGGATGCTGATGGTCCAATGTTGCGTATGAGACTTGCAGTTATTGACAATCTAGCTAGTTGAATGATGGACAACGTTAACTTAGACCAAGACTGACATGACATGAAATAGACGTGTAAAATACTTTCAACAACAACTTACACACGAAACAAGTGAACACAATGGTTGGATAAAAATTTCATGCTATTGGAACTGGGGCGTGCGAGTCATAGACGGCCGTGAATTACTAATGGTCGCCATGTCTCTTCTCCGCGCCATTTCCCAACAATTTTAGCGAAAATTTTCGGAATCTTTCCCACCAGTATGATAAACTGTGAACATACTTTCCCACGGCCGTCACAGTCGCTAGATATAGTGTAATGTGATATCAAAAGTGAAGGCTGTTACAGTTATCTACTTACAAATTAATTTTCAGTGCGAAACGGCATAATAAAGTCATTTCACCCATTATTTTCAAAGTTATGGGTACATCATAACTACATCGTCAATTATCTTATAATACATTATTAAAAAAAAATTAGGTACTCCGCTTCGATAATCCTCGAAGGTTTTAATATGAAAAAAATTGCCGCGAGTGACGATATTCCGTCTGGCAGAAGTAAGGCAAAAGTCGTCTTTATACTTAACTAGCTTCTGCCCGCGATATCGTCCGCGTGACATTTCAGCCCACCCATCGCGTCGCATCCCGTCGCTCGCACGCGCTATAACTTCGTTATCGCTTAGCGTTCTTTCTGACTTTTGTTCCTTTCGGTTGGCTCTTAAGGATCATAGCGTGATGTTTATATAGCCTTCCTCGATAAATGGGCTATCCAACACTAAAATATTTTTTCTATTTGAACCAGTATCTAGTCCCTGAGATTCGCGCGTTCAACCAAACAAACAAACTCTTCAGCTTTATCACTACATATTATAAAACAAAGTTCTCCGCCGCGTCTGTCTGTCTGTCTGTTCGCGATAAACTCAAAAACTACTGCACCGATTCTCATGCTGTTTCCACCAATGGATAGCGTGGTTCTCGAGGAAGGTTTTAGTACATAATTTGTAAAGTTTTTGTATGCATTTTTGTATAAATTAACCATATTTGTTGGAGGTGACGGAAAAAAAAGCCGTCTGGGAGCTTTCAACAAAAACGCTGTCTAAACCCTTTGAGATAAATAATAATAAAATAAATAATAAAATAATGTATGGTGGAATTATGTATCTTAAAGGTCTTCAGAAAAGTCCGCGATGGCATAGTCTATCTCTTAAGGATAACATAACTATATCCATTTTATTGTCTTTTTGTAGGTATTTTTTGCCGAATTTTAATTTTGGAAATACGATTACGATAACAATACGTTATAATATCAGTAGCTATTAGCCAAATTATGTTCGTAGATAAATAAGCTAGCTACTTATGTGTATTTCAAACAGTATACAAGAATATTTATCATAAAAACATTACTAAACACGGCGGCCACATGACTAAAATTTGTGCATTACAAAACTTACCACAGAGTACAGACGTATTTTGTTTTCTTTTTTTTTCGTTCGTTTAGTGGTGTTCCCGCTAAAATGTATTAACACCGGTCAAGTATTAGTCGATTAATCAAATTCTACAGCCAAATCGTGTTGCAAGTACAAAATAAATGTCAAATATTTCTTCCAATTGAAAACGTGACCCTGAGAAAAGTTATGCACCAATGGTGTTCATTAGATATTTCGAGTGTTTTCTCAGCACAAACGGTGTATCATGCGACATTTCAGAGGTTTCGTTTTGTTGGTACTTACGTGAATTATTTTAAAATTATTATTAGTGTCACATTTTTATTTCGTGTTGTAATTTAGTACAATTGATTGCTTTAAGAATTTGAGTGAAATTTCGTATTTTGGTTTTGTGTTTGTTATCTTTTGGTAAAGACTCATTAGACGTTCAGAACATAAGTACTTTTATTATATTAATTCATTTATTTCGGTTTCTATTCACATAGTGAATACCATTAAAATTAATATTAAGTTAGAAATTAGAGATATAGCCTGGGATATGGAGAAGGACATAGGGTACTTTTTATGTGATAACCGACATCCACGCGGGCGAAGCCACAGGCAAAAGCTAGTAATATAATATAGCTGACCCACGCAACTTCGTCTGCGTCAGCTAAGAGAGTGAGTGGTCTATGTAATGAATTTTCTACTTATTTTGTTACGGAGTTATTTTAAAATTATGATATTTCCTAAGATGTTGATTGAAATCAAGTGATGTCAAGGACAGTTTTGTATACATCTAAATACTTGTGATTAATAACATGTTTATTTGGATAAGGATTAATATTATGTTGATAAAACTCCTTCGCAAATAATGCATTAACTTCGAAAAAATTTGATTACCATAAAAAAAGATTATAGTGAGTCAATCTTAAAAGATAGACATATGCTGTCGCGGACTTTTTTTTCCATAATACATAATATTTGCGTAACTTATACCGTTTACGCAGCGCACGCAATGGAAGCTCTCAAAAAGGAATATTTTTTTCCGTTTTTGAAACTTTTTTCATTTATGCTCCGCTCCTATTGGTTGTAGCGTGATGTTTTATAGCCTATAATATTCCTCGATAAATGAGCCATCCAACACAGAAATATTTTTTCTTTATATATAGAATACTAGCTTCTGCCCGCGACTTCGTCCGCGTTAAATTTCTTGTTCCCCCGACCCACCCCGTCGCAACACATTGCCTGCCCGTGCTTTTACTTCGCTTTCGCATAAACTTTCATTAAAAAAAAATGTTCCTTGTTAATAGGAATGTAATTCTTCCTCAAGAATTGGGCTGTAAAATGCAAAAATGTTTTTTCAAATCCAACTCGCAGGTCCAGAGGTTAGCGCGTTCAAAAAACAAAAAACCGGCCAAGTGCGAGTCGGACTCGCGCACGAAGGGTTCCGTACCATCCATACAAATCCTTATCTTTACTAATATTATAAATGTGAAAGTAACTCTGTCTGTCTGTATGTTACGTTTTATACGGGATATAGAAAAGGACATAGGCTACTTTTTTACGCGATAACCGACATCCACGCGGGCGGAGCAAAACAAACGACAAAAAAATCATGTCCGTTGTATGGGAGCCCCTTAAATATTTTTTTTTTTCTGTTTTTAGTATTTGTTGTTATAGCGGCAACAGAAATACATCATCTATGAAAATTTCAACTGTCTAACTATCATGGTTCATGAGATACAGCCTGGTGTCAGACGGACAGACAGACAGCGGAGTTTTAGTAATAGGGTCCCATTTTACCCTTTGGGTACGGGACCCTAAAAACGAACTCTTCAGCTTAAGTATGGACTACCTCGCAGAGTTGATCATTATTTTGCTGCGGAGTTATTATAAAACAGTTATATCTCCTAAGATATTCATTGAAATTAAATGATGTAAGGGCAACTTTGTTCAAAATTAAAATACTTGCGATGAATAACGTATTTATTTGGATAAGGATTAATACCATCTTTATGAAAACTCCTTCGCAAATAATGCATTAACTTCGAACAAATTTGATTACCATAAGAAAGGTTATAGTGAGTCAATCTTAAAAGATAGGCATATGCTGTTACAGACTTTTTTTAGAACATTTAAAGAGGAATAATACCATCACACATGATATTTGCGTAACTTAAACCGTTTACGCAGCGCATGCAACGGAAGCTCTTAAAAAGGAATATTTTTTCCCGTTTTTGCAACATTTTTCATTTATGCTCCGCTCCTTTTGATTGTAGGGTGATGTTATGTAGCCCATAAGTTTCCTCAATAAACGGACTATCAAACATAAAAATAATTTTTCAATTCCAACTAGTAGTTCCTGAGATTAGCGCGTTCAAACAAACAAACAAACTCTTCAGCTTTATATATTAGTATAGATAGAATATAGAATATAAATAATAAATATAAATATAGATATAGATATAGAATATTAAAGATGATATCGCAAAATTAATCTACGGTTTCAGTATAAAATTGTGTAAGTTCAGCTGTTGCATTAAAATATTTTGTTCATGAAATTTTCTTACCACTAACTGAACACGTCGCGTCTCCGCCTACGATAAATGATTATGACAATACGTTTTATTGAATATAATAATTGCATTATTTTACGAGTTTTAATTTGCAAGCCGAAAAGAAGTCCATAATATAATATAATAGTAAAATGACAGCAGTAACTGTAGCTGTGAGACAATGGGGTTCCCATGGCGCTGCGATGGGAACTCGCCGACAGACGTTTCCGCTCCGCAGACCATCCCGGGAACAGACACAGTAGTCCAGGCAAATTAGGGGTGAACCTCGGAATGAGAGATAGTCAGCTGTAAACTTGTATAAACCTTTATTTTGGCACCCTATAACTTGTCTCAAAATCTATTTATCGTAGGGTGTCCGCGACTACAGATATTCCGAGGTCAAAGGTCAAATAAACGATTTTATACACATTTATTGCAAATATCTCGTTTCCTACGGGTTTTATGTTATTTGTATTTGTTACAAATATTGTAGAGGATTAAATTCTGTACAACTTTTGTTTAGACATTTTTTTTAATATCTTGAACCATTTTAGAGATAGAGGGCAGAGCGCGCGCAATGTTTTAGTATAATTCCAGGTCAACCTTTAATCCCGATTAATCTTAACAGACTGATTAATAATGCAAACAAATAAATTGATTATGATGATAACATACCATAACGAGTAAATGACCTAGCTAAACTGATAATTTGATGATAAGAGAAGTTTGTGTGTCTTTCCTAGTTAAGCTAAGTAAGTCAGAATGACCGAACGGTAGTTTTCTGTGTGGGAAATCTCTGGTATACACTTAAAATGAGACACAAGCTTAGGAACTGCTGAATGTTTCCTTTTAAGTTCAGAGTATTAAGTAGTAGGTACAGTAATGTTAGTATTATAATTGACTCTGTAACAATAAACTGTGTCGAAGTTAAAAGAGCTATTTCTCTCGTTTACTCGTATCCCAATTCTGCGCCCACGACTATAAATACTGACACTATGTATGTCACTAAGTATGTTCTGATTACAATTCAAGAATCCAAGTCCAAGAATATTATAAAGCTGAAGAGTTTGTTTGTTTGTTTGTTTGAACGCGCTAATCTCAGGAACTACTGGTTGGAAGTGAAAAATTATATTTGTGTTGGAAAGTCCGTTTATTGAGGAAGGTTATAAGCTATATAACATCACGCTATAATTAATAGGAGCGGAGAATAAATGAAAAATATTGCTAAAACGGGAAAAAATAATCCCTTTGAGACCTTCCGTTTCGTGTGCTGCGTAAACGGTTTAAGTTACGCAAATATCATGTATGATGGAATTGTTCCTATTTAAAAGTTCTAAAAAAAAGTCCGCGACAGCATATGTCTATCTTTTAAGATTGACTCAGTTTAACCTTTTTTATGGTAATCAAATTTGTTCGAAATTAATGCATTTGTATTTTTGTATGTCATGAATAAATTCAAAAACTACTTGACCGATTTAAAAAATTCTTTCACCAGGAGAATCCTGTATTATCACGAATTAGCATAGATTATAATGTATAAATATATCACGCGGGCGAAGCCACTTGCGGAAGCTAGTTTGCAATAAATGTGTAAAAAAACGTTTTGTTGACTTATGACCTTGGAATATCTGTAGTCGCGGACACCCTACGGTAAGTAGGTTCTGAGACAAGTTTTAGGGTGCCAAAATAAAGGTTTACACAAGTTTACAGCTGACTATCTCTCATTCCGAGATTCTTGCCCTTATTTGACTAATTTTCCTGGTATAAGGTCTGCAAGTTGACTCTGCACGCCTCCGGCTCTAAAAAAATTCACGGGATAGGGTAAACAAGTACCACGTTGCCAAGAAAAAAAAAAGTACCACGTGGAGTCGCGATTGTCAAATTCGATTTTAGTTGTGTCAAAATTATTTTAAATATAGTTTTTTTTTTTGCAGAATAGCTTTAAGATTCTCATAGCCAAAAGTAAGGAATTTTAGTGATAATTTAGTTAGTTTAGTTCGGTGTACAAGAGAATCGGCATCATTATTATATTCTTTCTTGTATTGCGCGTTGTAAGATAACATTAACCGCACGTCATTGGGTCCGTTTAGCGTGTTGCCAGATAAAATGATAACGTCTCCGCGTTTAGACTGCGGCTGAGTTTTTTAACAACGTGATAAAATGATAGCGTATAAAACAACGTCGCGTAAAAAAAAAATAGTCTAAAACGCGTCTTTAGTTTACAGCGAATTTGAACATCACTAGTTCTAGATCTAAATTATAATTGTTTATTTTGACTGCAAACAGCATAATATTATTATATTAGAAAACGAATTTTATTTACTAAAAGCAATAAGACTGGAATATTAACAGAGTTAGGAGGACCAACTTTATTTTCTAATAATATTTTTCTGGTCCATTCTCCCACTACGTAGCAGCCCTGGGC
Organism: Dryobota labecula; assembly: GCA_947523025.1. Lineage (NCBI taxonomy): Eukaryota > Metazoa > Arthropoda > Insecta > Lepidoptera > Noctuidae > Dryobota > Dryobota labecula. The sequence goes on along the minus strand of OX383292.1, from coordinate 26,835,706 downwards.
ACCGTGGACGAGACTCGTTTGACCATTGTCTCACAACCAGATCTGTATCTCTTCACCGACGCTCGCCAACAATCGCTACAGTAACTGTACCGCCAGTTTTTATAACCACTTATTAAACTATATTGTTTATTACATTTAACTTAACCATTGAAATACGAGACGATACGAGATTTTTTGCAACCTATGTCTAATGTTTAGTTTTTATAAACAACTAGCTGACCCGACAGACTTCGTTCTGTCAAAAGCTATTTGACTGTGGCAGTTTGTCTACGCGCAAAGGAAACTACCTACCTACCCTACCCTACCTTACCCTATCCTACCCTACCCTACCTACCTATCTGCCCTACCCTACCCTACCTACCTACCCTACCCTATTCTACCCTACCCTACCCTACCCTACCCACCTACCTACCCTACCCTACCCTACTCTACCAACCCTACCTACCCTACCCTACCTAACTAAAACCTTCATTTTTTTTTTTTTTATAAAATCTATTGTCAGAACTACCAAATGATGACTGACACGTTATGTCAAACGCCATAAAGTTACATTAGAAGATAGAGTTACCTACTTATTATTACAATAAAAATGTAAATATGGTCGTTTTCTTACAATTTTTTTTTTTTAACTTTCTTAAATTTTTCTTACATAAGAACCTTCTCCTGACAATAACAAACACAACAAAAAAATAATTAGCGAAATCGGTCCAGCCGTTCACGCGTGATGCCGTGACCAAGGGAAATAGGGATTCATTTTTATATATATAGATAGATTACAGCAAATTGACTAGCCAGAGTATAAAGAGCTTCACAACTACCTAGTTATCGATATTGAAGACGAGATCAATTATTGTTGTTTAAAGCTGATATAGTAACATTTAGATAGTAAGATGTTTTTGCCCTCGTAAGCCAAGCACATTGGGATTTCCCCTAACATTGCAAATTTTTAAACGCATGCTTTATAAATCTGCGGTTAGAACAACCTTTAATCAAGATACCTAATCTATTATTACGATGTTATCTAAAATAACAAAAGGTTCTGCTCCGTAATTCTTTTTTTTTTTGTACACAGGTATACAAAGTACATAAAACTTGTCAAAACCGCCACGCCTTTTTTCTGTCTGTTTTCCCTGCTATCTCGCTTGACACAAAGGTCGGAGATGCCTTGTTCGTTTCCCTTGGAAACAAAACTTCAATCGATTCTGTACTTCCACAATTGACATATTGATTGCTTGAACTTGGCACTGGCAGCGAAGTAAACTATGTGTAGAATAAACGGCACTCGCCTCGCATCGCATTACGTATTCTGGTTAGCGCTGCGCCCGCGCATGTGACATACGTTTGTATTGGCGCTCATTCATTGCATATGCAACATCAATAATAAGGCACAGAAGAACCACTTTCATAATATTGTAATTGTAACAATATTATAAAGAGCTAAGTAGGTGAAGCATTAATCAAGCAGAATTTCGAAAATAACACTTATATCAAAATACTTTTAAGATGAAACCAATAGTGTCTTGACTTGACAAAATTTAAGGATGTCTCGTATCTGTGAGAAACTTAAGTTGAATATTTTTACAGTGCCCGTTTAGTCGCTGAGTTAGTATTATTAAATTCAATAACGTACAAGTTAGTTTGCACAGCAGCAAAAAAAATCGCCTGATTTTTTCACTCAGATTAATCCCTAGCCTTACAACATTGAGACCTTCTGTATCTATCTACTTTGTGGTGAACTGGTATACCACATATCCCCCTACCTATCGTTCTTATTATGTCGTCATAAGGGTCAATATTCAGTGTCACAAGTGATTACCTACTTAGAGTAACATAATCCTGTCGTTGGCATAGCGGACCCTCACATTAGCATAGATTAAGTCGCGGGTGAACTTCAAATATCCTCTCTAAGTAATTTATGAATGGCATGACTAGCGTTAGTTCCACGAATGTATAATACTTTAATTGAAAACCTACTTGCAGTGCATTGCCATGAATCCATGATGCATCATACAGCTCGTAAATGCTGTCAATATCTGAAGGAGCTGGTCTTTAGAGACCATTAGATTTAATAAGTATTGTGCGTAAAAAAATATTTGTTTTCTGTACTTTTTATTCGAGAAATACTCATACATAGAAAGAGCATATTTTCATTCACTATTGTAATACTGAACAAATAAAAGAATATAAGTTAATCTAGAGACTGTGTCATGACGATGAGAAAAATAATCAACAATGATTGATTATATTATTATTATATTGACGGCACGGTTGGCGCAGTGGTTAAGCGATTGACTGCTGCGCTGCGTGTCGCGGGTTCGATCCCCGCATGGAACAAATATTTGTATGATCTACAAGTAGTTGTTCCGGGTCTGGCTGTTTGTGTATGTGAGTTTAAATGTTTGTAAACGCACCCACGATACAGGAGAAATTCCTAGTGAGGGGCAACGTTTAAAAAAAAAAAAATGCATAAAGGAGTCAACAACCGCCATTTGCAGTTACAAATCCTGCCAATACTCTCTCCCTGAAAAAGTTTCCTGGGGAAAGAAATGGTAAAACAATCTCAACGACCAAAATAGAATGGCTGAGGTCAAATGCAATGTTTTAGATTTAGTATCCAAGTCTGATTTCTAAGTATCTATTATTTCTATTTTCATGATGTTCCGGTATCCAAAACAAAAAAAAAAGAAATAAAAACTCCCTGACCATAAAAAACTTTATGTCTCATGTGTGAACTCGCATGCCGATTCTTTCCCAAATGTATTGAGACAAAAGTCTTTCAACAACCAAGTATGGCCTACCAAACTGGTCTGCAAGGTGACCCGTTCAAGGACAAGACGGAATACTTTAATATTAATACCGACACAAATTTTTCGTTACGTTCGAAAATACTAATTTACAACAACAAATTAAGGAAAATGGTCGATGAAAATATATGTTCTCCTTTGTTTGACCGAAAGGAATTTGACAAATTTTCACTTCCCAAAAAAAAATTCGCATAATTTCATTTGCCAAATTATTACTTAGCAAAAAATCTATTCACAAAAAATTGTAACGCAAACCTAATGTTTGGCAAATGAACGTTTAAACTATAACTTGTTTACCAACTAGTACTTTTAACATGTTTTTATCAAATAAGCCAAATATTTAGGCCTGTGTTCACCAACATTCAAACCACCGGTTAGGTATTTAAACAGTTGATTTATGTCAAATTTCCTAAGGCCTGTGTTCACCAACATTCAAACCTCCGGTTAGGTATTTAAACAGTTGGTTTATGTCAAATTTCCTATGAAATTTTGAGTAAACAACTGATTAAATATCTAAACAGTTGATTTAAATGTTGGTGAACACAGGCCTTAGTAAAGAACTGATTAAATATCTAAACAGTTGATTTAAACACAGGCCTTAGGCTTGTGTTCACCAACATTTAAATCAACTGTTTAGATATTTAATCAGTTCTTTACGTAGGAAATTTGACATAAATCAACTGTTTAAATACCTAACCGGTGGTTTGAATGTTGGTGAACACAGGCCTTAGTATCGTCAGTTTTCAATTCTAAATAGTTGAGTTCCGGATAACCTACTAAAAACAATATCTTTTTTTCTATTGATGCAAGTCGTGTCTGGCACTCGCCGGCCGCTACCGCGGCACCGCTCGCTTCGCTCGCTCGGCTCGTGCGTAGGGGGTCACAGTTTTAACCTAACCTTACCATTATTTTTTTAATAATTAACCTACTCTAACTACTATATTAAAATAAAATTGCATTTTTTAATTATATAATTCCCAAAAAATCTTATTTTTGAATATTTTTTGTCTTAACAAATCATTTCACCAAACTTTTATTGTCTGAAGATTGTTTGCTGTAATAAATCATTTGATTAAAGACCAAATGCCATAATGACATTATACTTGGTAATATTTTGCCAAGTAAAAATTTGACCAAATGAAAATATGCGTACTAAAATCATTCGAAATATTGCAATGGTATAAAAAAAGGTTGCTAAAATTTGTTTGGGTAATGAAATTTTGTCAAAATCTTTTCGGCAAAACAGCAGGCACCCGAAAATATAACCACTAACACCCGGCTTGTGTTTTGGGAATTTGAAGTTGAGAACTTGTCAATCTCTACTTCAGCATTAATTACGGTGACAGCCCGCGAAATTCATAATTTCTTTGCAAAAATCGTAAGAAGTTTTGAATTTGGCGGGCTAGAAATGTAGAGTTTGACAAGTTCTCCACTCCAGGAACTTAATTTAACTGTTGTTCCTAATTATCTAATCAAATAAATTCCACAACTTTCAAAACTCATTCACAGAAACTACAACAGACGCATGAGATGTTCAAAGTGGAGGCGGCTCATGTGAGTGTATTGCGGCTTTATAATGCTAATGAGTAGTCCAGCTAGTAGCTCCATTGTGGCTGCTCCAGTGACACAGTGCCGCGCGAAAGTGACGTGGTGGTATCTCTTCATTATGAATACACTACTTACTACGAAAAAATACATAAAATTAAACTGGAATCGTTAGGGCTTGCAAAACGTAGCTCGCCGTCCGGTAAGGACCAGGCCCGGGTCGAGGGCGCGTTGTGTTCCACGCGCGCCTCAAAGAGATGTCAGCACACACTGACGGGGTCCTCCAGGACCGATGCCTGCCAGGGTAGCACATTTGTCCGAAAGGGATACCGTGGCCCTGGTACACAGGCAATTGAAGGAACACGGTGGGTTTTAGTCAGTAAAAGTCTGACACGCTCTCATAAGTTATTTGATAATTTCCCACCCAAAAAAAAGGTCTTACAAAACGTATCGGTAGTACTAACTACGTAATAGTTGCGATTCTGTTATTAATATCCATGAAACATGTATTAAATGCACGCAATGATTAAAAATCAATTAGATAAAGCAATTCTCGATTTCAATTGCAAATCATTAATGGAGTATTTAGGTAAACTATTAACAAATATTTTATCGATCAACTACCGGAATTAGTTGCCTAATATCGTAAAAAAAATTAAATGGGATTCGTCAATACTTAACCAGTGAAGTACAGACAGTTACCACAATTAGCTGACCCCCCCTTGCATACATGGTTGAGATTTTTTAGGATACGGATCGATAGAATTTTATAATTCTTAATTTAATTTAAATACCTATACGAAAACTACCCAAAACTAGAAAAAAAAAGAAAACCGTACGATTTTTTAGTAAAAAAACCTCAACCATTTGAGCAAAGGGGGGTCATCTAATTGTGGTAACTGACTGTACCAAAAACACGTGTGTTTGGCCCTCAAACATGAGTAAAGTTCAAAGCACACTCTCAATCGCGCGTTGAACTCTTCGGTAAAGAGATTATGTCGAAGTTTTATTTGCGGATGTCAAAAATTAGCGTCGAGATAAAATCGTCTCAAATTATACAGGGAAGGTACTGAAGACAGGTTTATGTTAAATTATGCTAATTTCATAAGATAGGACTCTTAATTTTTTAGATGAATCGTTTGAAAATATACTTTACGATTTTGTTTAAAATTAAATGTTCAGGTAAAAAAAATATAAACGTATTTCGTTCAATTCAAAATAAAAACAGTAAGATATGTAATAAACTTAATTTTAACTTCACTTATAAAATCGCTGAGCAAACACATAAACTAAACCTATCCAAAACACGTTAAGCAAAACATAAAAGACTCAAACTGAGGAACCATTCATCAATTAGCTGAATCAACTGAGACCATATCAGAACCAAATCTGTACAAATTAATAAAAAACGCAATAAAACGTAAACTGGGCGGTAAATCGTTCGCATATATCACTGGGGTCGTCGACCGGTGGATTTGCATGGCGGTACAAAGGACCTGCGGGCGCGCAGACGAGCAGCGCGGCGGCGGCGAGCGCGAGGAGCGCGGAAGTCATGCTGGCGGGCGACAGCGGCGACGCACAGCACTGCACTGGCGAAGACGCCGCGGCCGAGCACCGCCGGCGCTTTCGCACGCATACCACGCAATTATTTTAAGAATGTATGGAGGTGACATCTCCCGTGAAGCATGAAGCCAAGGGTTCCACAGGACTTAATAAAATACGGAACTATAAATAAAGATTGTCTAAAATCAATTAAATCTGGATCATTGATCTCCAAACTGGTGAAAATGATTTCGTTTCCTCATCTCCAGATTCATGTTGTAAGTGAAAGGGACCTCTATCTAATGTGGAAAACTTTGCATGTTTAGAATCGAAGAAAATCGAGATAGTGAGCAGACTACAGAGAGAAAGAGACGATAATAGGTGAACAGAATGATAGTGGCCAATGACGACGCGTTGCTGATGATCAGAGAGCGCCACGAACAAACAATCTCAGAAACAATAGCAAAACAGCAGATGTAAATCTATACTCCTAAAATGATCTGAGGTTCCCCCAAAATCTGTCTTTTAAACCACTAATAATGTAACGCTGCTCATAAGAAGACACTTAAATGAAGACTTTAAAATAATCGAAAGATTTTGTTAGACCTCATTTTTATCCGCGTCTTGTACTGATCTTGGTGACTGCATGTCAGCTCTAGCAGTTGACGTATATTAGATAATTAGATAAAAAGAATAAAATAACTGCTGTAGCTGCTTGTGATGAAAGAGATTTCAACTTACATTAGCACATGTTTAGATGATTGTAAGTCTGCAGGGCGCCCAAATCGCCGCCCGCCGCAGGGTGCTCGTGATTAACGACGCGTCCTAGTGCTGCTCGCAATTTATTGTCCTTTACCACGCCGATATTTGGAGGTCAGGTATAAGAGCTTGAATAGTCGTGGATAAAATTAGATATCCCTCATATCTTATTTTATTCACGACGATTCGGGTCAGTACTTCACTTTTGGAGAATGTTGCTGCATTTTTAATCCCCTTATTTCATCAAAAGACATGCTGTACGAGTATATAATCCATAATAATCCATATTGGGATTTGGATTATCAATTTCCCAAACCATATCATCACTGTACCTTACTTAATTCTTTAATGAGAGAAGACAAGTCAAAATATTCTGTCCTGATTCCTTTAGGTTTCGGTTCCTCGAAATTGGCAGAACGAATTAAACGAAACCGAGTAATCTAAGACAAAATAAAACGACCAGGATAACGTTAGCGATCCAGCAACTGGAAACTGTTAGGAATACCTCTGGCCAAAACGCCCGACGCCCGAGATGAGTAACTGCGGCACCCTGTCTCGCCGCTCGTCCCTCATCAGATGTCAACGACCCAGGCAGTCGGGTGTCCTCGGCGACCGGTAGCCCGCAGCTGGTTGCAGCTCTGACAGACAAGCCGCCGTACTTTTCCGCCTTTTTGCCACACTTGGCCATGTTGGCTTGCGCGTATTAGCACAGACCACTGACAGTGGGAACTTGGGTCAATACCATCACACGATCGCATTATACATTACAGTTGCTTTACATTTACAAGAGACTGGACTTGAATGAGTTTTTTAAGGAAAATAACTTCATGCACGGTTTTGACAAGTGTCTTAATTGCTGAGATTTCTCACTTTGTTTTTATTAGCTTACTCTGCTGGCTTGGTCGCAAGGCACTACTGGTTTCTTTATCATTTCCAGGTTAACTACTTAAGACAGTTGTTACGCAGAAGTTTGTAATCTGACAACTTCTTTGGACTAGTTGTCAGATTCGGAATCCAATTTCATGTGGGGCCATAAATAAAAAACCGGTCAAGGGCGAGTCGGACTCGCGCACCGAGGGTTCCGTACCATCATATATAGCTTCATAAGCTTCATTCGTATAAGTAGGAACTAAATAGTAATGTGCCCAAAAAAAAACTAAAACTGTGCTTCACCCAAAGCAACCTGCGAGTAGGTCGGAAGGAAGATATTTTGTTTTGGTTGTGATCCGCGAAATGTTTTTAAATTTTCATCGGCGAGGCCTTAATCGTCAGTTAATTTTAACACTGCGGTGTAGAATATTGCAGTTTTAGGTCAGTGCCATCTATTGACAGATAAGGGAACTAATGTAATTTTTGTTGATTTCTGAAAAAGTGTGCTATTTAGAGACATAGTTTTATTTTTCCTGTAATCTTTACATAAGCTTCTATCACATAGAATAATTTCAGATTTTTCTCTATGCAAACTTCGGAGATAAGGGGGGGAACGGTATTTTTTTTTAAGCTATTGCATAGCTTCTATCGCGGGCCTTGAGCGCGGGGACCGAATCCAGAAATTCTGTAACGAAAAAACCTCACGCTCCCCACTCCGACGGTTTTACTACACCAGTACCCTCTAGTGATCTAATAATTTCTGGCAGTTCTTTTTTCTGTGTACTGCGTATTTTATTCTTATAAATATTAGTTTATAAAATTATGATCTTCACAAAAAGTGATTGTTGATAGTGGGGTTTGAACTCACGACCAGTCGATTACGAGTACATTCAGTTCCCCTGTTGCACCGCAAGGCTACAATGACTTAATTATAGCTTGCCAAATAGTTGATACCATTCCAGTTGAACAATTTTTAAACTTGACTATACTCCATTTACTATAGCATTAGAAAAAAGAGGCTCGTAGAAGCAGGAGTGTGAAACATTTTATTCAAAGTTAAAAGTTTAAACAATTAAACTAAAAATGTTTTAACATAACTTTGATAAATAGGTCGTAATAACATCTTCATCACACATTACTTACAACAAAACGAATGAATGAAACAAACGATTACGTCGTGATGATTTAAATTTAATTAAGATTAAAGGAAAAAAAAAGTTTTTTTTTTTTTTTTAATATTTTATTTAAAACAACAACTTTCAACACACAATAGTTGGTGTAACTTCTTCGTCTTCATCATATAATTTAGTCACTATCATCAGAGAATAAAGATGAAGAAGTTTCACCGACGTTACCTAATAATAAATCTTTCTACCACATCATCCATTATGCTTTAACTTTTCCTCTTCTTTAATTGCATGAGCAACGCAAGACTGCCATCGTTCTAGCGTAATACTATCCAGATCTTGTGGGAGTAATTGTTTCTTCTTGTCTAATTTGAACGTTTTGTTATGTTGAGCCACATACCCCATCATTTGAGCCCATATTAATTCTATAGGGTTAAAGTCGCAGTGGTAGGGTGGGAGGCGCAATACTGAAATACCCTTCTCTCTAGCCATCTCATCTACAACAAACTTTTGGTATAAATGTCTTTGTATTTTTGCTTTTTCTAATAAAGTTGCCCTAAGATCTTATGCTTATATAGATATTTTTGCTTTTAAACCATTCCTGTATATCTGCCTTTCGTGTAGCTGTGGTTGGCAGCTTCTCCAATGTCCTTGAGTGGTATAGCGCATTGTCCATAACAATTACAGCGCCACTCTCAATTTTCACTTAAGTCTATCGCGCTTCTATAACATATTCCCTGTAAATTGAGAGGTCTGGCTCTTATGAAACAGGAAATCCTAGTACAAGAGTCAGGGCTACACAGATGATTGTGTCTTGAAGTGTAAATAAATAAATAATTATTATTATTAAAGTTGAAGGCGTCCATTTCGGAGTGGTCATCTTCATCACCTTTCTTTGCATCAAATATTAATGCAGCATCCATTAAAAACCCTTCACAAACCCTGTGAAATAAAATTAATACAAGTCAATTATTCCGTACCCCTTATATAATTTCACTGCTGGAAATAGTTCATAGATAAATACTATAACAAAATTTATAACTTTAAAAGTTCGCTTTGCATGCGTTAATTCATAATACATTATAATATGTATTACTTAATTAATAGTCAATAACAATGGGGTGTTCATTTTTTTATGGCGAGGACAGTCCATAAAATACATACCAGTATGACCGATTATAACTTGGATTTTTTAAACCAGCAGATAGACCTTCCCAATGTGCTTCTTTTGAAGACTTATTATTAGTGTCATGCCATATTAGGCTTTTCGTGTGACCTGTTTGTATGATAAAAGGTTATTAATATAAATACCATTCATTTCACGAACCAATTTTATGAAATTATGTTTAACTGTATAATTAATTATAATGTTATTGAATGCAAGAGGTCATACACTGCTTAGTGCATAAATAACTGTTAAGAAATTTAGAAGCACCTGTACCTTCATTTAGCCAAGTGTCATCTAAATAATAATATATTTTCCTTCCTTTATTCCTTAGCCTTTTTATTTCATGAAGATATTTTAGTCTCCAAAGGACGATCTCCTGCTTGTCTATGACTTCTATGAGTGCACTTTTTCTGCTCCGTTTGATTTATGTGAACTTTAATGTTTATTTAATTATTTTATACAGACTACTTTTTTTTAAATCTGGCATAGACTCGTCACTGTTAACTGCTTCCAGCATCTTGTCCAAGGTGGGCAACTCATTATTAAAGAAGAAGGAATGAATTTTCCTGCATATTCCACTAAATGTGATGTCATCAAAATCATCACGTTTCATGTGCTTCTGTTGGGGAGGGGGAGATTGCAGGCGACTTTTTATGTTGTACTCTTTGAGAATATTGGACAGAGTAGCCCGAGATACGCCTGTAAATAATAAAATCATGTGCGGAGTTTCTAAAATATAATACATTTTATCACAATGCATGTTAGTTTCAAATATTTTTATAGTAATAATTTTATGAATCATCCTTACCGGCAACTTCTGCGATTTTGTTTATCATCTCAGTCCTATAATGAGGAGTATCTGCAGGCCAGGACTCCAATTGCTTAAAAATATTTATCACAGGTTGTTTTTCTACAGCACGCAGCGTTCTCTTTTTTTTGGGAGACATTATTATTTCGTCGGAGTCAACTTTTGGACCACGTTTTTTTCGCCGTTGGCTTTGGTCAGACTCAGTTCTTATATGTTGTAAGCCACTCGGTCCCGCACCGGGATCACTCATAGCTCAAAAAAAAAGTAACGTTTTGTACAAACAACCCAATGACAACACTGATAACAATACAATAATAAAGAAATAACTAAATATTATTTATTATTTTAATAAATAACAACAAAATCACGAAAATTAAACAATAACAAACAAAGTATTCACAAGTAAATGACATACATGACAATCTTAGAACATTGTCAAGTCAATTTCACAGACGACATAAACCAGTAAAATTAGAAATCCCCGGCTGTCACAGCTTATGTAGGGATTAAGTAACATTTTAGATTTGGTAGGATTATAGTGAAACAAAAAGCGTTGCAGTATTGTTGACTCCTGCTTCTTTTAGGTTTTTAGCATTGGCACTGTAATTTTAAATTGGAATGAAATAATATATCTAAATGAAAGCTACTTAATTTCATATGGTTGTTTTTTTAAATGATTACAATTAAATGTGATAGCTGATATATAAATTCATTTTAATCGATTTGGCGTCAATCGTAACTATAACAAGTTTATTGTACTTTTGTTATAAAGTGTGCATCAAAAATAACCTTTTTTAACTTCTGTCTAATGCTATTATAAATGGAGTATAGACGGTTGGAAATGACTCATGTACATGGAATTTTTTCGCTGTCAAAACAGTTTGTCACTCTTTTTTTATTTAAAATTACTTTAGGTTCAACACTTTCGTCTATTTTAAAGTTGTTATTATGCTTATATTTGAATAGTATTTGACTTTGTTTACGTAGTTATACACTTTTACGACGTTCAGCACTTATTTATTTTGTTTTTAAGCTATTGCATAGCTTCTATCGCGGGCCTTGAGCGCGGGGACCGAATCCAGAAATTCCGTAACGAAAAAAAAAAAATTAATATCAAAGAAAAAGAAATACTGCATAAATAAAATAAATAAATAATTATAATTGCATAAGTTGATACAAAATGCTATGCAATAGCTTTACCGCGGCAGTCCCGGAGTGCCACACGTCTTTTTTTTTTTCATTAAAAGTCGAAAACTATGCAGCCTAAAGAAAAAAAAAAATATGTTTGAGAATGTGCAAACAGCGCTCTTTCATATGATACCCACATGCCCTAGTAGCGTCATTTCGAATTTTTAAATTATTATTTTTTTTTTTTTTTTTTTTTTTAAAGTGTTGGATCATTTAGCTCCCTTCAAAATGGTTGAGCTGAATGGTGCTAATCCATGCGTCATGTTCGTGAACGGGCGCCGTCAGTTGGGACTGGTCATCTCTTAGCTGCCACGGGTTATTTTATTTTATTTTGTTTCTATTTGTTGTACCTACTCTGGACGCTTTTAACGTGTAAGTTTTTATTATTTTTATTTTTACATCGTTCTCACATTTAGTTATAAATTCGACAATAAAGATGTAATGAATACTTTTGTGACAATTTAATTTAAAAGAGTGTCCATGGAGTTTCTTGCCCGTTCTTCTCCATAGGTACCTACGCTTTGGAATGGGAATGTAGCTTCATTTTTCTTACTGACCGACTGCTTGACAATTCAAAAGTGCCTGTAAATGGTTTAATTGAAATAAATGATTTGAGTTTGAGTTTGAGTTTAATACCACCTTTCAGTCCCTGTTGCAAAAAAAAATAATAACTTTTTTGCTCTTTCTTATTTGCGAAATAGTTGGGCAAACGTCATCTAAAACTATTCTAAATTTCAAGTTGATAGCATCAGTAGTTCTTGAGATATTCAGCTGTGACAGACAGACAGACAGACTGAGTCACACCATAAAGGGTTCCTTTTTACCATTTTGGTACGGAACCCTAAAAATAAACTAAATATTTTATTCCACATAAACCTACATGGGCACTTATGAAAGGTCAGAAGCTAGGTGCACGATTCCAATTGGTCGTTTCCTATGGAGAAGAGCCAGGAAGAAACACCACGGATACTCTTTTAAAAATAATTGGCTTTTACAATATTTTCACATAACAGTGTTAATAGGTACGGAAGGACAGTGCAGGCTGTTCAACAACTACCAGGTACTTAACAAAATAGATAATGGTCAACAAATCTACAGTCTAATAGGACTAAAAGATAGTTTTTTTTTAATATACAGGTGTACAATATGTATTAGCTGAGCGGGGTGCGAACAATTATATATATATATACCGTAGAACGGGACTATTTGGATTTTCGGGGGTTATTTGGAACAAAGCAATGAGTTGACATAAATTCGAATTGTGATCTTCGTACGAATAATTGTCAAAGTAAACAAGACCAAAAATTAAATAAAAGCTGTCTATGGTGTTTTGATAGAATTTATGTCAACTCAAATCTTACAATTACTTTATTCCAAATAACCCTTAAAAATCCAAATAGCCCCGTACTACATACTAGCTTTACCCGGCCTGGTTTCGCACGGGTAGCACTATACCCTCTACCTTACTTACCCTACCTACCTACCTTAACGTACCTTCCTAAATAAAATAAATAAAAAAAAACCCTGTCCTACCTACCTACCTACCTATCCTTCCTACTTACTTTATCTACCCTACCCTTCCTATCTACCTACCTATCTTACCCTAGCTACCCTACCCTACCCTAGCCTACCCTACCCTACCCTATCCTACCTACCTACCTTAAACCTTCCCTGAACCTAAACCTTCCTTCCTTTCCTTCTAAAGTACTAATATCGCTATTAAAAAATAGGGGTTGGTGGTAGAAGGCTGAAAATTTAGGATTGTATGTATTTTTTAATGACGAATCATATAATTTTTTTTTTTCAAAAAAATTAATATAAAAAATTTGGGGTGGAGCACCCTTAGGGCTATGAAAAAATTTTTACGTCCTATTCTCAGACTTACTAAATATACACTCAAAATTTCATAAGAATCGGTCAAGGCGTTTCGGAGTTTAGTTATAAACACTATGACACGAGAATTTTATATATTCGATATATAAGTATATAAAATGTATAAAAATTAAAACCTATTTAAACCAAATTACATGATTGCCATTACAACTACAGTAACAAATCTGAATAAATATCATGTCCACAAAAGCCACTAATTAAGAATTGATATTAGAATTGTAGGTATATAATGTCAAAATATATTGAAAAGATTATGTCAAAGAATTAAGTGAAAAAATTAAATAATTTGAAAATAAACATCGCATTTTGGGAGCAGTTATTAGACAATTACATAGTTATGCCGTTAACGAGGTACACAGGGAAGCCACATGTTGTACAGAAGGAATTATTGCTGAACTTCCTCGTCTTCAACGTAGCCTTAAATTATAATTATTATTTTTGATAAGGACACATTGATGTGGGAGTTTGGATATACATTAATAGAAAGGTATGCCCCCAAACATACTATTAGCAGCATCATAGCTAGCAGGTGGTGGATACTGGTTAATCAAGAACTCTTCTTAATTTGAGGTAAACGCCACGGACACGCCCAGTTAACACCCTACGTACTACGTCTTTATTTCACATTATTACCATAAACATTTTGTGAACAGAATAACTGTTCTCAAACTTCTTAGTCAAAGTGTAAGATGTTCTAGAAAAACGTTACTTCTTCCTCGTTCCTAATTAAAATTTTAGAATATTATCGCGAGATGATGATGCAGCACTTTCTAATTTCCTGTTAAAAACACTGTTATTTTAAACATTGGCACTTGTGGTTTACTCGAGTCAGACATCGAATAGAGTAAAGGTCAATTTTTTTTTTTTCAAATAGGCACGTAAAAGGCACTTTTGAACGTCAAAATTTAAAAATCGGCCAAGTGCGTGTCGGACCATACACAATGAAGGGTTACGACTATACACATTGTTGTTGAAAAAGAAGTTCTCCCATATATTCCAGCCGCAAATGTTAGTTTGTACGTACAATATTGAGAGATTTAACATAAAGACCATAGACTTCTTATAGATTTTCCTACAATCTATAAGTAAAGAATTATTTTCTGTACTATTTAAAAAATTTAGGCTCAGTCGTTTCGGAGATTAAAATTACCCAAACGGGGATTGACAGTTGTTCATCAATTTTCTTATTTATTTATTTATTATTTATTTAACAATTTATGTACACACATAAACAGACAAGAAGAAAGGAACAGAAAAATAGTATAACTTTTAAACTTTTTATTATTTTTTTTTTTTTTTTTTTTTTAATCTGAAATCCTTGCAATAAATAAGCATTTCATATAGACAATTCAAATTGCAAAACTTTATTTTTATTTTTTCTAGTTTGCCCCTTCAAGTGACGCCATATTCAAAATTCATTTATTTACGTTATAAGTCCGTGTTTAAGTCACAGAAGTTCATATGTATAATAACTTAATCGGCTCAGTAGATTCGGAGCAAATTGGCTGTCACAGACGGATAGACAGACACGAGTGATCGTATAAGGGTTTCGTTTTTTCATTCGTACGTACGGAACCCTAATGAAACAATAACAGATAAATTAATTATATATATATACATGATGCTCACATATTTACAAATATTATAAATTTAGAAGAATTTCCAAAAAACAAACAATTCAGTATGTGAGTTAAAGTAACCACAGAATGCAAAATTAATGTCATAAAAAAAAAATTACACAATTAAATTAGCAACCTGTTTGATTTTTTTCGACTTTAGGTTGTCCTATGGAGCAGGATCAGCATGTTTCCAACATTCTTATCATGGATATATTATGTATACCTCTAATTTGTAATAATATGCTTGTTTACAAAGTGCACTTTTAATATGAGTTTAAAATTTTCTTTCATTTAATTGTATTATATCAGAAGGTATTTTGTTGTAAAATTTAACAGAGTACCCCATAAAAGTTGTACTCGTATGAACATTAAAATTATGAGAGATATTGTGAGCCTATCTGTTGAGCGGATAGTTGAAATAGCCTGTATAGAATTGGAGCAGTTTATTGTATTAAGTGTGTACAGACCTCCTTCAGGATTGTATGACTGCTTTGAAAAGATATAATGGATGAAGTGTTACACAAGATTTGTAACTCGAACGAGTCCATTATCACTTGTGGCGATTTTAATGTAAATTTATTAGAAAAATTAGGTTCTTGTAGTAAAATAATAAGTCTGTTTCAGTTCTATAATCTTGTACACCTATTTTTGGAGCCCATAAGAATAACCCCTACTAGCGCCACATGCCTAGATAATATTTATACAGATATTACACCAAGCCACAAAGAAATAATAAATTTACTAGATTCTGATCATTGCGGGCAACGGATTACTATCCAAAACCAAAATAACAAAATGCAAAAAAGGATACCACTGTTAACCCCAAAACTGCAAGTCGCTTAGAAGCTTTTAAAGTTAAACTCATCAATAAATTACCAGCTTTATCTATTCACGCTGATCCTATTCATCTATATGATGATTTTTTTGATATATACTGTAAACAATTTCATTCCACGTTTATTCCCAAAACTATCTCGGTTAATAGTAACGCATCTTTCAGTGATTGGGCTACCATTGGTATTCATAAAAGTAGAACACGGCTTTATGAGCTGTACAATGAAAGGACTTGTGTAAATACCGCTGAATTTAATTTATATGTCAGAAATTATTCAAAATTATTTAAAAAAGATTTTTGTATAGCCAAGTCGCGTTATTTGAGTTCGAAGATGAAAAACAGTAGTAATGTCGTCGAATGTCAAGTGCACCTATACGGTGCATAAGAGCAAACGCTCGAAATGTGTAATGCACCGCATAACTTTCAATCAAAATAAATGTCAAATACATCGACCAATAGCGAAGGTGACCTTGATTGAAAGTTTTTTTTTTAGACATTTCGAGCGTTTGCACTTATGCACCGCATAGGTGCACTTGACATTCGACGAGTTATAACGACTTGGAATATTATTAATAGTGAAACGAGAAGGTCTAGCAACCGAAATACTAAGACTACAGCCTATCAATTAATGACAAAATAATAAAATCAGACTCACAAGTCGCCGCGGCCTTTGAAAATTTCTTTCCGGATATTCCCGTTTTAACTACTAAATCCCTAAACTCTTCACCGTCTGTTGCTGAGTCTTTGCTTAAGGAAAATGTTAATGTTTGCGATTCGGAATTTAATTTTGAACATATTACCTGTAGAGATATAATTAAAACCTTTCACACTTTAAACGTAAAAAAGACTGCGGATCTGTGAGGTAATTCTGTAGAAGTTGCTAAGTCTATTATTGACATTGTAGCACCTACGAGTACTTTAGCTCTTATCTTTAATAATTGTATCGACTGTGGGGAGTTTCCCGATCTTATGAATAATAGTAAAATAATACCATTGTTTAAATCAGGTAGTACATCAGACCCCACAAATTATAGACCTATTTCAGTACTACCTACCCTAAGTAAATTTTTTGAGAAATTAATGATAGACCAATTGCAAAGATTTTTTAATAAAAATAAATTATTACACAGTAAACAGTTCGGTTTTACAAGGGGTCGTTCAACTATTGATGCCGATGGTGTTGAACTTTTAGGACATATTTATAATGCATGGGAAGATAAATTTGATGCCTTGGGCATCTTTTGTGATTTGTCCAAGGCATTCGATTGTGTTCTTCATGAAACGTTAATCAGGAAACTCCGCCACTACGGGATCCGGAACACCGCTCTGGATCTTCTTGCTTCATACTTGAGTAATAGGTTTCAGAGCGTTGACGTTAGTGGGAAAAGATCTCCCGGATCTTTAGTAACAATGGGAGTCCCACAGGGCTCAATTCTTGGTCCTTTCTTTTTTCTTATTTATATTAATGACTTGCCTTACCTCATACAGAATAATCATGAAATAGTGTTGTTTGCGGATGACACTTCACTTTTGTTTAAACTTAAACGTCAGGAGCTGGTTACTGACGATGTAAATAGCGTAATATCAAAAGTAGTCCATTAGTACAATGTTAATAATTTACTTCTTAATGAAAAAAAACCAAATGCATTAAGTTTACGCTACCTCACGTTACGCAGGTGAAAAATAATGTGTTGATAAAGGGCGAAGAATTGAATCCTGAAGATAGCACAGTATTCTTAGCTCAGTAACTTTGGATGCTAAGCTTCAGTGGGGCCCACATATAGATAAATTGTCTAAAAAGCTGAGCTCCGCAGCATACGCTGTTAGAAAAATTCGTAATTTAACTGACATAGAGACAGCCCGTTTAGTGTACTTTAGTTATTTTCATAGTGTAATGTCGTGCGGTATTCTGTTGTGGGGAAATGCCACCGACATTCAGTCTATCTTTGTTTTGCAGAAAAGAGCTGTTCGATCAATTTATAAATTAAGTTCGAGACACTCTCTCAGAGAGAAATTTAAGGAAATTAATGTTATGACTGTGCCTTCTCAGTATATTTTTGAAAATCTTTTATATGCCCATAAAAACACAAAATTGTTTAAAAAATACAGTGATGTCCATAATATAAATACTAGGAACAAACACATGTATGTTGTACCTAAAACACGGCTCAAGAAAATAGGTGGTTCGTTCAGATGTCAATGTATACGCTTTTATAATAAACTTCCAAGCCACGTTCAAGATCTAAGCATTAATAAATTCAAATCATTCATTAAACGTAAGTTGTGCCAGAAAGCCTTTTATACCATTAAAGATTATATTGAGGACAAAAAGGCTTGGGATTGAGCTGCTCCAAATTTTATATATTATACACATTGACATGAATATTTACTTGTGAAGTATAATGTTATTATTTTAATTATTGTGAATGTGAAGACTATGTGGGTCTTTGTTTATTTATTTTTTTCTTCTCAGTTTTTTTTTTTCCTGATCATGTTATGGCAGTTTGATTAATTTATGCGGCCAGCCCAAATGTCCTTTCTTTGGTATTTTTCGTCGAATCGTTGAGCTCCTTATGTTCTAAGTTGAGCTGCACGATTACTGACAAATGCGTGCACTGAATGGATAGGTCCACTCAATCTGTGTGGTTCTTTCTTCAAAAGACCATTTCAGACACCAATCTACATGGTCTTCACATGATTTGATCAAGAGTATGTCTGGACTTTAAAAGAGACTGTGACCTCTGAGTTTGTTTCGGTCTTTCTTCTCAGAGTAGTCAGATACGGAACGCCGACCTCATCTAGTTCTAAAATATGATTGACGTGTAAAAGTGTTTGTAAAAACGTACTTACAGAAATAAAATCATTTATCATATAAGCCTATCACTTATTTTTATTAAAAATGTAGATGTTTTTCTTACATAAGCACATAATATTTTCATATTAACAAGGTACCGTCATAATATATTATTAATCCTAACAATTGAAATAGACTACAAAAAGCCTAAATAACGATGTAAACCAACTTATGCGAAACCAAGTTAGTCTGTAGTAAGGTAAATGTGAATTTTTCGTATGAGTAGGTATTACATTTACGACGGAGGTCTAGTCGTCAAATTAACCTGGAACTTCTGTTCACCGTTTTGAAGGGTTGTGTCGGAAAATTGGAAAATATTTTGGAAACCCTTTATACAAAACACATGTTTGTAAAAATAGGTCAGAATAGGGACAGTACTTACCGACTTGAACTAAGCAAGGATTCATTTATTTTCACACAGCGGGTTCCGTGAGTCATTGTTTATGAAAAGGCATTGGATATCCGAGTAGTGTGCTATATTACCTACCTCATTCTTCGTACAATTACTATTATGAGCTAGTACAGGTAATGAAACGCCAATTGAGCTATTCATTTTAAGTTTTCTTTATTCTCTTTTTGAACCAACTTCGAAAAAGAAGGAGGTTCTCAGTACTTAGTTTTTTTTTTTTACCCTCATTTATTATTATTTATTTATTTCAAACTATATACACATACAAGTACATACAATCCATGTGGTATTAGTAAAAATGACTTAAAAACTATGTTAGTAACACTTACAAACAACTAAAAATTACGTGGCCCAACACACGTTGGCACGTGCCTCCGTACCCAGTGCTTTATGAAGGGACTGTCCACCTTGTGTAATAATGTTTTTAGGATGCTATTGGAGTTTCTGCGTAACCTACCCATTATTGACGCTGTTCTCTTCCTCATAAGGGCATGAAAATCGTCAACACGGGCTTCCGCGAACATCTGAAAAGCGCTGCAGTAGTGCGGAAGCCCCATCAACATCCTAAATCCATTATTATAATTGTACGCGCAAGAGGATTATAATCAAAACATTCGATCAAGAAACTAGAAGCAGTGGGACACCGCTTTTTTACTAATTATGAACATAACAGTGTGTTCTACTATACAGCTAGAAAAACTCCTGTCTATGCCTGCTTTTTAGACTTGTCAAAAGCTTTTGACCTAGTGTCTTATGACAAGCTATGGGACAAGTTACAGGATACCAGTGTACCCAGGGAGATAATTTCTGTACTGAGACATTGGTATGGCACGCAGAAAAATCAGGTGAGATGGTCTGGCGCTCTCTCGGATGAGTACAGGCTGGAGTGCGGAGTGAGGCAAGGGGGACTCTCCTCCCCTCTTCTTTTTAACTTCTATGTGAACGAGCTGATCGGGGAGCTCAGAGGCACTAGAATCGGCTGTCATATAGATAGTGTCTGTATTAACAACATAAGCTATGCTGACGATATGGTGCTGCTGAGCCCCTCGATCTGTGCGTTGAGGGAGCTCATAAATATTTGTGAGACTTACGCGAACACTCATGGACTAAAATACAACTCAACTAAATCTAAGCTTATGATATTTAAACACTATGAAAATGTACCTGATATAGTCTTGAATTGTACGCCTTTAAAAAGGGTTACTAAATTTAAGTATTTAGGTCATTGGGTCACTGAGGATTTAAAGGACAGTACTGACATTGAGAGAGAGCGCAGGTCGTTGGCTGTTCTATGTAATATGCTGGCTCGCAGGTTTGCACGCTGTACAACACAAGTAAAGGTAACGCTTTTTAAGGCATACTGTCAATCCTTTTACACGTGCAGCCTGTGGGTTGGCTATTTGCAGAGGACATACAGTGACCTGCGAGTGCAGTATAACAATGCGTTCAGGATGCTGATGGGTCTGCCGCGGTATTGCAGTGCCTCCGGCATGTTTGCCGAGGCCAACGTCGACAGTTTTACGACAATCATGCGTAAACGTTGCACCTCGACCCTAACTCGCATGCGAGCTAGTTCCAACAGCATCTTGAGCGTATTGACGGACCGGTGGGATTCTCCGATGCTTGAGCGCTGGATGCGGCTGCACGTAGTGAAGTAGCATACATGCGTTCTGGTGTCGGATTGTCCTAAAATTTATCTTTTATTATATTTGTTTTGTTTACTAACATTAGCTCTTAAGTATTTTCGTGTTACTAACAATTTATATGGAGAAATCTGAAATAAATGATTATTATTATTATTATTATTATTATATAGACTTAGACTTATCTCGGGACCCGGGGGTCCCGGGCCTTTGGAAGGCGTACGAGGGGCCGAAGCCAACTCGCAAAGGCCCGTTAGACGCTTTTAATTAAATGAGGCACCAACCGACGATTATCCCTGTACGCACTATGTAAGTGCACCCAAGGACAACCCCCGGTTTGTGTAGGACTATTGTAGGACATGGAAACAACGATATTGGAGTATGGGTTTTGGGTGGTTAAAATGGACTGGTTACCTAAAATTATGGAAGGACTATGGCCCCTGCCTGATCAATGTTTTATTATACACGGATAAAATGGCAGGGGGTGACTTGCACACTCAATAATAGGCCCCCGAAAACGGTCGCTAGCACATAGTGACATAGCGACAAGGGGGCAACATGTCCTGAGGTGCTCGAGGAGTGGAAAGGTATTCCACGGCTCTCAGAACAATCCCAGAGCCCGGAAGATGGTCCAGATCCCTACAAGCACTTACTGGAATACTTCCTTCCTCCGAGCACGTTTGCTCTTGCGAATCTCCACTCAAGCCGGCCAATAAAGGCAAGAATGAGGTGGGAGCTCAGTTCCTCGTCAGTGCTCACTCCAACCGGCCAATAAAGGCAAGCCAGAGATGCGGAACATGACTTCTCCCAGGAGATAGGGTCCGTGGGGTCGCAACTGCCCAACAGCTCGCCACATGCTGCCCTGCAGGTTTCTGTATCTCTCTTGGTCTGGCTCCTCACCCTAAACCTGTTCCGGGAAAGTAAACTCTACAGGCACAGACCTAGAGTTCGGAGCGCGCAAGCCCCACCACGACATCAACGTAGAGATACGGCGGTGGGGTTATTACTATTATTATTATTAACGGTTGTACGTTGTTTCATAGCTAATAGTTTTATAGAATTTCGTTTCACATAATTTTTTTCTTTATTTTCGTTTCATAGAATAATCAATACGCAGAATACTTTCTTTGAAGATTTTTAAATCATTGATTTTTGTTTCACATTAAGTTTAATGTTAGAATAGTCATATCATAGAATAACAAATCAAATATTCTTTTTCCTTATATTGTTTATTTAATATAAAACTTATTACCAAGAACAACATTTTATCCATTTTCAATTTGTCAACAGCATTTTTTTGCATAATTGCAGCATGCAAGCAAGTATGCAACATGCAGCGTGCAAGCAAGCATGCAGCATGCAAGCAAGCATGCAGCATGCAAGCGAGCATGCAATATGCAGCAGGCATGGTTTCTGTCACGGCTCCAGCGCTGCGGGGTTCCGGCGGTCCCACGCGAGTTTATCGTCGCAGATGGTATTCACGCCCACCACCGCAGCTTCGGCTTGCTGGCCGGCTAAGCCGGTCAGCCTCAGCCGCGGCGGCGAGCGTTAAAACCACCTGCTCCTCAGCTCGCGGGCCGCCTCGCCCCTCCGCGCCTACGCGGATTTAAATTACACTCTAGGGATAGGGGCAGACAAGACTACGTGGATCCGGTTTTGCGGCGATTCGTTTCTGTCACTAACTTAAACCGAGCAAACAATATTCGTTAAAAAATAATTCTACTGTTTGATAAGTATCTTAAACAAAAAAAATTGATTAAAAATTCATTGAATTGTGTTTCTGTGAAATATATTTCATTCAAGTAAATAGTCTTTGTAACAATAATATTCGAACTAAAAATACAAGGACCAAATATTATATGAAACATTTTCTGGGAAACGAAATTCTATGAAATTTCTGTCTGCGAAATAAGGGGACACCGTTCTTAACATGCAACTTTTTGTATCAGGACTTCAGCAGTTTGTCATAGTGATATCACCCTAAAAATGTTCTACATAATACATTCCTGGACACCTGAATCGAGTCGCCCTACACATTTTTGTTTAATAATAATCTTAATCTATATATATAAAAATCAATTGCTGTTCGTTAGTCTCGCTAAAACTCGAGAACGGCTGGGCCGATTTAGATGATTTTGGTTTTGAAATGTTTGTCGTAGTCCAGGGAAGGTTTAAACGGTGAGAAAATATGGAAAAAAAACTATTAGTGAACGGCTGGACCAATTTCGCTAATTATTATTTTTTGTGTTTGTTATTATCAGGAGAAGGTTGGACGGTAGGGTAGGGTAGGTAGGGTAAGTAGGTAGGGTAGGATAGAGTTGTGAAGTTTATACTATATTTCCTTTGCGCGTAGACAAACTGCCACAGTCAAATAGCTTTTGACAGAACGAATTCTGTCGGGTCAGCTAGTAATAATATACATACATCCCCACCGTCAGACTAAGAGAGATACATACCCCCCAGGGCAGCATGTGCCGAGCTGTTGGGCCATAGCGACCCCACGATCCCTATCTCCATGAGAAGTCATGTTCCTCATCTCTGGCATCTCTGGCTAGCCTTTATTGGCCGGCTTTGCATGTGGCGTTGTAGATGCCGCCACAGAACAAACGTGCTCGGAGGAAGGAAGTATTCCAGTCAGATACTGGTATGGATCTTGACCGTACTTCCGGGATTATCCTGATAGCCGTGGAATACCTTTCCACTCTTCAAGCACCTCAAGATATGTCGCTCCATTGTTGCTACGTCACTATGTGCTAGCGACCGTTTCCGAGGCCCAGTATTTTTGGTCAAGCACGGGCCATAGTCCTTCAATAGTTTAATGGAACCCGTCCACTTTAGTGCTACCCAAATCCAGAGTCCAATACCTTTGTTTCCATATCCTGCAGTAGTCCTACATCAACCGGGGGTTGTCCTTGGGTGCACTTGCATAGTGCGTACAGGGGTATTCGTCGGTTGGTGCCACATTTAATTGAAAGCATCTAACGGGCCTCTGCTAGATGGCTTCGGCCCTTCGTACGCCTTCCAAAGGTCCGGGACCCCAGGGTCCCGAGATATGTCAGAAACAAAAAATAAAATTAACTTTTATTTCAGACAACTTTTACAGTCCATGGGCCTTACTCCCGAAAACGATTCGAATTAAATGCCGATCCATACTCCTGAATCCAACACTAGCGCACGATTGTGCGGTGGTTCGAAGCGAAACTAACTTCGGTCAGTTTTAAGTTTTAAATCGAGTTCGGATCAGAAACGAAATCGAATCGGAATCAAAATCAAACACGAATCGTTTTCGGGAGTAAGGCCTATATTAGTACAATTTAAGAACAATATTATAGCACTTCTACATACAAGCGTACGGCGGCCAAAATATGTTGTAAATTGAACAGCGAAATACTTAAAACTGAGTTTCAGCCCCTGCAGCTAGGTTTTGGCTCGAAAGGGGGCTGTGAGTGCTTTTTACACTCTTACAAAGGTGAGGCCATCCTCAAGTTCGACGTTAAAAATGCCTTTAATTCCGTAAACAGGGGACACTTTATAGGTTGAAGTAAAAAAGGAACTTCCCGCAATTTATTGTTTTATGTGGCAATGTTACAGGTATCCTTCTAAAATATTATATAAGGACAATTTTTTGGAATCTGCAGTAGGATGCCAACAGGGGTGACCCTCTCGGACCAGTCATTTTCAGCTAAGCTATTCATCCAATTATCCAGTAACTAAATTCTAAATTTAACGTGTAGTATTTAGATGATGGAACGCTAGGTGATGTAGACACCGTTTTGAAAGATTTACAACTCCTCAAAGAGCAATTTAAATAGACGCTCTTCCCCTTTATGGAAACAACCACACCTCTTGGACAAAATTCACCAAATTATTCGCAGCACCCTAATATCCATTTTAAATGTGGTTTTGGCGACCTCGGCGTCCGCAAAATTATCAGTATTATCTTACCGGGTTCATGTCTTCTGTCCACAGCACTGAGAAGTTGACCTGGAAAATATGGCTGACTCTGAAGTGTCATGCTTGACCGACTTGCGGTAAATGCCTGGAAAATGGCTTGCCCGGATACAGATCGGCCCGTGAATCCATCTTCCCGGAGACAGTGGGATGAACCGCTCTGCAGGTTGGTACGGAATAAGCTTATAATTACGCAACGAATACTGCTGAGCGTGCCTGCCTGCTGGCTGTGGGTGAGTGAGAGTTGGGAGTCTGGCTTCAGGCGCTACCGTCACCCAACATAGGCACTATGTTGGGTGACACCACCTTCCGTCTCGCTACTTGTCTACGTCTAGGAGCTCCTTGTGTGTCTCTGCATCGCTGCCAATGCGGTGACATCATGGCCTATCCTGCAGTAGGAGCGCAGGCCGGATAGCACGACACGTCAGCATCAAAGACATCATTCATCGTGCTCTTGTCACCGCCGCGCCGGGGTGCCAGCTGTTTTAGAACCCAATGGCTTGTCACGCGACTATGAGAAGTGACCGGACGGTATGACCAGAAATAACACCTTGAAAGTTAGGTTCGCCTTTGGTGTGGGATGCACCATGTGTAGACACCCTTGCGTCATCCCATCTTCTTAGTGCGGCGGGCTGTGCTTGGACGGCTGCTACAGGTGCGGAAAAAAAAACAAACGGAGCAAATACTCCAATCTTATTGGGACTTATAGGTATGTTGAACACTAGGACCGAGTGCCCACTTAGTTTTTCGAGACATCGCCAAGCGGTTGATCGACTCTCCACGTGACCAGAGGGCTGGCCTATTTCTTGGCCAAAGAATAAGTATTGCCATACAACGTGGCAATGCTGCCAGCCTTTTGGGCACTTTTCCTATTTTACCAGCGTGGGGACAATTTTTTTTTAATACCCTTTGATTCTTTTCCATCCCTTTTATGTACGAGTACTTGTACTTTTTATTTTTATTATTTTAATCTTTTAAATTATTAACCATTTATAATTGGCAATTACATTACACTACAGACTAGGTTTATATAACAAATGAGATCAATTTACGTTGTGGACGAATATGAAGGAACTAGGTACTGAATAGTTAAGTAAAATAACAAAACAATAAGATCAAGGTTTAAAATCGGTGTTTAATAATGGTAGTACAAAGAAAAGAAAATTAGTGGTTTTGAAGCCAGTCACTCACTATCATTTTCGTTTGTGATTGTTCCAAATTTGCAATCGGAATACTAAAAAAAAAACAGTTTAAATTGCAATAAAAGGCATGCGTTTCTCAGGAGCAAAGTTACCGTGAAATTTTTGAAGAAAACAATGGTTTACATAGTTAAGACATTTATTTAGTAACTTGTGTTACCTCCAAGATCATTTACGACGGCCGCCATGCCGTTCGGAATATATCGAATTTATTAATGCCACTATGTCATGCTGTGGAATATTCTCACATGCTTCCAAGATGGCAGTTTTCAGCTACTACAAAGTTTCTGGAGCTGATTCCCATAAGTGCTCTATTGGATTCATGTCAGGGCTGGCCATTCCATTACTCCGATACTAACGTCATGCAGGTATTCTCAAACAATGATTGAATCATGCATAAAAATTAAATTCTGGCAGACAAACTCAGCATATATTAAAAAAAAAATCAAATCATTTTTATTTCAGGCATTGCATA
Source organism: Dryobota labecula (assembly GCA_947523025.1). Taxonomy (NCBI): domain Eukaryota; kingdom Metazoa; phylum Arthropoda; class Insecta; order Lepidoptera; family Noctuidae; genus Dryobota; species Dryobota labecula. The sequence goes on along the minus strand of OX383292.1, from coordinate 26,809,017 downwards.
AGTAGGTACACAGAAATACAAATACATTCCACCCATAGTGACTACATGTCATAAAGTAAACATTAGGTAGGTACTACTATTATTATTAAGTTATGTTAAGTAGGTATTTTAGGGGTTACAAATTACAAATCATTATTAGAAATTACTATTAGATAATTAAATTTCATAAATTAAATTAAATTAGATAAATTAATCACACACACACACATAACACACATCATCATCATCATCATCACATGAGCCTCTAAGCATTGACAAATATATTGGTCGCTATTAAGTAGTTACAAACGTGGTTCCGTCAAAACCTCTTCATGGTCCACCTGGACGGCGCACAAAGCCGCCAGTATCCAGTAGTCCAGATATAGATGGTAAATTCTTTGAACGGCAGAACAAGTTACATGAAGATGTGCACTTACGTTTCGCTGACTAAGTCCAGACTGAAGAAGTGCCACAACATAACTTAACTTCAGGTGCACTATCCATAATTTGAACGTCCGAAAGGATTAAATAATAAGGAAAAAGAATTTAGATATTCTTTTTATGCAAAACAAAACAAATAACGAAATAACTATTGACTTAGAGATGCTCTAATAAAATATTTTTCTCTTTTTCAAATTCTTGAATTCAAGTTTAGAACAATGCTGATATTGAAATGATGGGCAGCACGTCAGCTTCAAAACTGCATAAAAACCGATTCTGTGACTCATTATTATTTTGATGTTTTAGGCCTAAGGTGGCTCGATTTAAGAGTCTGGAAGTGTATAATAAAATAACATTATTAATAAGTTAACCCTAATCAAATATTACACGACCAGCAGGACTTTCTTCCCTTATTCTCTCAATACTGTTTCTATTTGTCCTATCCGATCAAGTTCGCAGCTTCTCGGGGCGGCTCGGAGCAGCACGATGTGTATAACTAAGTAAGTGTCGGTAATTAGCTTATTTCCAGGGAGGCTACAGTACGTGAGCGCGCGCGGCTCGCTCTCGCCACAAAAACGCGGTGCGTGCGCCTCTGTCCAGAACATGGGACACAACACCTACAGCCTTACATTGTAACTTTAATAAGAAAGCTCCTTTTATGCCGTATTGTAAAAGTCTTCAATCTGCAGAGCCTTTTCCCAACTGTTGGGCTCGGCTTCCAGTCTAACGGAATGCAGCTGAATGCCAGTATTTTACGAGGAGCTCCTGCCTATCTGACCTCCACAACCCAGTAACGGAATAATGTAAGATTGGTTGTCTGACTTTCGGCGTACTGACGACCCGTAACGACTGTCAAAGATCCAAGAATGACAGCTGGGACCAACGGCTTAACGCGCTTTCCGAGGCACGGACGAGACTCAGTATGTAAAGATGGTCACCCATGCACGGACCAACCCAGGCAAGCGTAGCTTAACGTAATGAATCGATCTGTGCAGCTGTTATTACTTAGCCACAAGCTCCGTATTGTAAGTCTTAACAGTGAAAAATCGTCAAGAGGAAATCCTAATCCGTATTCAGGTACGTGGGTGGGGATTAAGATAAATGTGACTAAAAAAACTAGACTTATCAAAAATATACCTATTCATAATGAATAGCTAATATTATTTTTACATAATAACATACCTAGATCACTTAAGTAAAATTATGTTAATGTGTTGAATTATATCTACAAGGTATAATTTGCGTTAAAAAAAAAAAACTAGAAGGTGTAATTCAAATCAGCTGTTCCCTACATTTTATCGAGTTATGCGAACAGAAATTTATGGAGTAGCTGTTTTGGTTTTCGCGTATTTCAGTGTTGGTCCAAGTACAGGTTGATACAACAACATCGTTGTACAATCAATTGTACAAGTTGTTTATAATGATGAAAACAATGACCCGTTTTCAGGATTTCAGTTATTTCAATTACATCTTGTACTTATAGCACAACGAAATCAAATCTGCGTATAATTTTCATACTTGCACTTTTGAATTTATATAGAATCAGGTACTTAGGTATATGTACTAGATACTGTCCAATAACGAGGGTGAAAGTTCTGATAACGCATAGTTAACTGTGCTGTAAACTACTGATTAGGTATTGTCTGATGCGGGCCGCATTACATACCTAGCAACCAATGATAGCACTCAGTTCATAGGCGATATGGGCTCGGCAACGTACCGATCTCTGCTCATCTTCTATGGAAGAGACGGCTCACCCAAGAACATAAATGTAATTTATACAGGGATATGGTAAAATAATAATGAAGTAGAATATTGATAGAACAAACTTAAAAAGTGTGATTGGATGTAAGTTGCAAGACTGGCAGACTGGCAAAGCTCGATCACACGTACACATCACATCGCAGCGACAAAATGTGGGCAAGCAGTGGCTACGTGTGATATTGTCGCTGCAGCTTCTTGCAGTTGCGTGGTGGTAACTACAAAATTTCGATGTGGTTGCGTTGTCGCTAATAGTTGTGATGTGGTTACGTTGTGGCTAGTATTTGCAGATAGAAAGATCGAGTCCGGCTGTGACAGTGTCGTCGCGTCGACGCAACGTTGTGTTTACGATGTGGCCGCTCACTAGCGCGTGGTCTCGCTGGTGGTTACGTTATGGCTGCGACGTGACCTTGACGTGGTCGGTATCGCCCCCACAGTTGATTTCGACGGCCAAACGTAGTCCGCATGAATTAACTATTAATTTTCATACAAATTAGCGCCCGTCCACGTGTTGTCGTTGTGGTGTGCTTGTGGTACGTATGAGGCCCTTAGGTTGTCAAGACACATCTATTTATATCTTTACTTATTATAAATTAAAGTATCTTTTGGTGTCTATCTGTGTGACCGCTTAGTTCCTTGACACTACACAATGGATTTTGATGTAGTTTTTACCATCATCCAGAGCATTTATTCCGGAAGGTACCTATATAACGTGAAAATACAATTATTATATTAAAGTAACATGCGACCTGCCTCAGCTTCACATGGTTTTTACAACTTGACAAAACATCGATATATTTTTATTATAAAAAAATCGATGTTTGTCAAGTTGTAAAAAAACTTTTTAACAAAAGACTTAAAAAAAAAACAATAAAAAGTGAAAAATAACTTTAATTTCGGTGGCAGAAAACGAAAATACAGAACAAAGGACACCGACTTCATGATAAAGTTTTTTTATTTTACACTTTTTTGTTATGGTACCTACCCCACAACGATTACCACTACTTGCTACACCGCACAAACAACAGTGACACAAGATATACGAAGTGGATTAAATACGTATTATCGAAGCTAACTCAAAAACTACCCAAGCAAAGTTAATAGAAATCGGTTAATTACCATTTATAGCCCGAGCTAGGATAAATTGTTTTATTACGGAGTTCCGGTGCATACGTTCCGGCTTCATCTTCACATCAGTTCAATGGTACCATTTTCATCAGAATTATTTAATTAAATTTCTTTCATAGTCGCTTAACTATCTTAATCGAGATATCTTATCGCCACCCGTGAAATACTTATCATTTAGGAGTTCCGGTGGCCATTTGTGGTCTTCTTCATTAGTTCCACTTCAATCAAATGATACTTTCTGGATGCAAATGCTTGAGTTGTTGATGAAAATACAAAAATACAAAAATATGTATGCCTATAATATTTGAGGAGTTCCCCCAATTCCTCATGGATCCCATCATCAGAACTTGATTCTGATAAAAATGGGACCAAACTGGAAGTATATCCTTATAAACAAAGAAAAAATACAATTTGGTTTATAAACGACGGAGTTGTGATGTAACAAACATTTAAAAAAAACAATTGAACTGAGAACCTTCTACTTTTTGGAAAGTCGGTTAAAAACCGTGTAAAGTTGAGGCGGGTCGCTATATATTACCAAATAAGAAAATCTAATCTACGTCTATTACGGCTATGAGGCTATGACTAATCAAACAATTTAAAAACTACTATCATCATTCGCAAACTGCCAACAGCATTTTCCCCCATCATTAATGATTTTTCACTAAAGATTATGCCCACACAGGTCGTCCACAGATACGAGTACGCAATAGCCCACCGCGGGCGACTGTACCGCAAGCAGGACAAGAATCCCTGCCATCCTCACACCCGGTGCGTCAAATGGGAACAATTTAAAAGAATACATTTTTTTGTTTTAATTAAAAGCGTATTGCGTATAAGGCTGGCCACACACAACGCCGCCCGACCGTTAGTTCCCGCGACTCGGCGGCCACTCGGCCGCGATCTGCCACATTCTAACCACCAATTAAGATCACCTAAACAGCAAAAAGCGCGTTGAAATATTTAACTCACTTAGTAATCTTATACTGAGTACCTATTAAATTAAGTGTCGCATGTCTTTGTGGATGATTTCAAGAACTCTACAAGTTATTCGTACCGCGTCAAGGCTCGTACAGACTCGTGCGATATCGCGGGCGCGACGCGACACTAGTAGCACAATTTCTTTGTCGGTGCCTGTCGCGGCCGCGATATCGCGCGAGTCTGTACGAGCCTTCATTATTTGCTCGCTGCTTTATGTGGATTAAATTGGTTTTTGCTAAATTCTTTCATAATCTAATGGAATCTGTCGGTTCTGTACAGTTTCTGCTTTGTACTAGTTCAGTTCTCATGGTCCGAGCTTTGAAATACACACTTGGCTTATGATTCCGTGGAAAAACCGTACACAACTTCCGTCCTGTATCTTTCTCATGTTTGGCTGTTGTTGCCTTATAATACAACTCATGGTGGCAAAGGGCTGCCACTACCTTATCAAGGGCTAAAGGGCCTTTCTGAGAATTTCACGACCAACGTATTCAGTACAGTAATTGTTGTAGGATACTGTTGGGGCTGCCCAGGTTCTGCCGAGCTTCGGGCAGGCAGAGGTAAGAACAAGTTTCAAGGCAATTTTGGGTGGTCTCCCAGTCAGGTTCAGTTCAGAAAGTTTATTTTTCATCGTGAAATTCCGATAACTTCTCCTTCAGAATATAAGTGCCTTTAATATAATTAAACTAGGCCAACGCCCATTAGACCAGGGTCGATAATTTTTGAAACAATAAAAAATAATAGTAGGATGAAACCCATTGGAAAAGGAAGAGAATATAACAAAAATTAAAGGATATATTCTCTTCCTTTTCCAATGGGTTTCATCCTACTACAATTTATATTTTTCACTTTTTACCATTTTCAAAGACTTCATCCCTGGTCTACATCGGCAAATCGTTAAAAAGCAAAGATTTACATAAATAGGTATCCGTGTAATGTTTTAACTTCAAAACTTGTTCAAGCCATCCTACCTTAACATGAGTTCATAAGTGGTATAATGTCCGTATCATAACGCGTATAATGTGCGTAACGGACCAAGCAGTGCGTCGCGAATGTCGCTCGCGGCCAATTAACGCGATAATTAACTTACCGTGTGAGCACATTTACTGCTAACGTCATGCACTGTGACACTGGACCGCACTGTATCTTGATAATTTCCCCGTGGTTAGTTGTCAAAAATTATATTTTATATGAAATACTTCTCATTTTTAACACGTTTACACTGGAACACGTTACTCTGCACACTAATATACACTGATAAAGGAGAATGGGCAGAATCGTCCTATGAGCGGCCAGGAATGGTACATGTTTACTATTGATGTACATTATATGCCATTTAATTTTGCATAATTTTTAAGAAATCAGTGCCGGGAAAAAAAAGTTACACAAGGTTAAAAATATTGCAAGATGTTTTATAAATTTTTTAAATTCCATTTTGTGGTTTTGTTGATAATGGTGACACAACTGCAGCTTAGCCATTGTACCGTCGTAAGATCATATTACGTTTTAGCACAAATGAGGTACTTTATTTTGTTCATTTCTATGTGCCTTTCATTGTTTTGCCCCTTTAACGACCCTGACCGATTGCATTTTGTACCTTTCGAAATTGCATTTCAGATTTACAAGCGTTCGGGTATGAGACATATATGCCATACAGTGTTGATAGCGATGAAACACAACTAACTACTCAACAAGCTAACGATTCGCGTATAGTCACTTTAATAAGATGGATAGTTGAAGTAGTAAATGAGAGGTTCAAGCGCGACAATAATTTATTCAGACAAGATTTTTTTCATAATGTATTACCGCATATAATGGAGAACTTTAGAATCACAGCGGCAATTATTAATTGTTTTCACGTGCCAATACAAAACAGTATCCATACTGAAGCATTTATGGCAAGAATCGAAGAAAGAAGAGGCATGGCAAATCTCATTTCAAACTACGTCACAAGACGAAGGTTGAACACAAGATGGGCAGCTTTCCAGAATATGGATGGTAATCTTCCTGGTTTTGAAGGTTTCCCAAGACTCACAGAGCAAGAATTAATAGTGTTTGCGTTAGGATCGTACTAATTAAAGCTGGCAAACAGCTACTATAGTGAACACGTCCGTGACAGTGGTGTGTATACTATAAAAATACATAAACACCAAAGGCACATTGTAGAAGAGCTCAACAGTATAGGTATAGCGGGAGATAATCTGTAGCTTTTGTGGGGACGCATAAAGTCAAGACATACGCGTTAACGGATATATAATGCTTACATAGCTGTTAACAATTCAGAAGCAGGCTTAAGAGCACTACAACACTATTACTGCTCATGTAAGGCTGGCAGACGAACACTAGGTTGTTGTGCCCACATAATGGTAATTGAGTGGTACCTATCTTATGCAAGATTTTTCGATAACATTCATAGACCAGCTCAGTTTTTAGATTCAATCATAGTAGTATAGTAGTAGTAGTATTAATTAGCTATTGTGGTGTAAACGAGAATAAATGTTTTTGAGTAGCTAAAACTCTCTTTTTTTCATTTCACCCTAAGGTCTTCTCCTTTACCATACTCTTTTATACTTTAGCCAAAACAGTTACTATTACCTACATCAAATAAATAACTAAAAAAACATAAACTAATTAATTATTAAAAATGCTTACTTGCACCCTTAATTCTACATACACTTTAAAATAATAATAAAAACAAAGTAAGCAATTATGTTTAAAATATAATTTTATTATATTAATTATTTTATGACGGCACCATGGCGGCGTTGTATCAAAGCTATCAAAATGAGTACCTACGTATTATGCAATAAAAAAATGAACTTCATTACAATAGAAAATCTTACAATAATTATTTAACCTTAGGTAACTTTTCTTTCCCGGAACCGGTTTCAATGAAACACTGCAAAATTAAACTGCACATAATGCACATCAAAAACAAACATGTACTATCTTTGGCCGCTCATAGGACAGGACGCATACATTTTTGCCCATTCTCCTTACATTTCAAATAAGGTATAGAATCAGGAGTTACTATGTGAAAATCTTAAATGATAAAATGTTTGTTTCTCGTTTTTGGCGGATATTTAAAACGAAATAATGAAATTTCATTTTCATGTTATCTACATTTCTAATTAATCAATTAATGAAAAGAAGATTGTATTTCTTTTCATTAATTAGAAATGTAGATAAAATAATGTCATTTTGTTTTTTTTATGTTTCATAACTTGAAGTGATTTCTTTACGGCCAATACTTTTTTTTTTTCTTTCTATGTGATGAAACCAAAAAAAAGAAAATCCATTAGACTTCTTTTAATTTTCTTCAACTTGCGCCATCTATGTAGTGACACAAACAACGCTGTAATGCAACCTCAACCTTCTTCATGACGCTGCAAACAAAAATAGAAAGGTGGAGCCACATACCTAGTTAATTCTTTAAAAAATCCTTTGGGCGATAAATGTCGATGAAAATGGAATCACAGTATTCACAGTGATAAAAAAGAACTGCAGTATGGTCTATCGGGGGTATTTTTATCACATAGGTTCACGAACACCAATATCTCATACCTACCTACCCAAACCGCCCCCACGATACAGGAAAAATACCTAGTGTGGGGCATCGTTTAAAAAAAACAGCCAGACCAAAAAACAATGATGATTTTCCTTGCAGGAATCGAACACACTACACGTAATACAAATAATCGCTAAGCCCATGCACCAACTGCTCCCATTTTACATTATGTTTATTCGTGCAGTAGTAGTTAGTAGTCAGTACGTATAATCCCCTTCGAGCTCTTTTCACGATTTCAGCCATAAACCAAAACTATGTAGATAGGTAGGTACTCGTTGATGTTTCTATTTTAAAATAAAAACTTAGCAGCGCACACAGAAGCTCAGCTCATCCATGTCAGTTCCTGCATCAGACAGATCTTCCAGAACTTTCTCCAGCAGTCAGAGGCACGTGGTAATCATGAGCACATGAAACGCCATACTTTCTAGTGGTGACGCGCTATGAATGATTGCTATTCGTCCGGCGCCTCCTGCGTGGCGTAATATCATGATATCGTAACACTTGGCCCGGAACCACGCACGTACGGACCGTAGACGGGAACGTTACGGTTTGGAATGACCTGATAATTTTGTTGCTAAGAAACACTGCTGCCTATCATCATCATCACCAACCGGTATCAGTCCCCTGCACCGCTGCATATAAGCCTCTACAATCGCAAGACATTCAACTCAATCCTCGGCTACTGCTATCCCACTATTACTAAGCCTGCCTTACCAAGAACTGCTATCCCTTGAACCCTTGTCCAGCGCCTACACGCGTAAAGGATTAGCTTCTTTTCCTGAGATTACACGTCGTAGGTACTCAAGTACCTAAGCGTAAAGCAAGGCTACGAAAGTGATAATCTTATTATGGTTATGATTTTATGAAAGTTAAAATCGATTTTGACATCAGTCAAGGCATTAATACAATGCTACGAGTATGTAAGAATATTATGAGGACATAAAATGACACAGCATTTTTGCAACTGTTGCATTAGATTGTATTTTTTGTCACCTAAAAACATTGCTGGAGTGCACCAAGAGGAGCAGCATCCTCTGTATGTTCTTATTATCTTTTATAACAAAACTAGTGACCCGACTCTGCTTCGCACAGTTTTTACGACTTGACAAAACATCTAAATTTCTTTACTACATGTACCTTTAATATTAATGTACAAATTATACACCTATAAACCTTCCGGAATATATTCTCCGATATCAAAATCCGTTGTGCCAAATCATACAGACACACGAAAAGCGACTTTAATGTATAGGTAATATAGACAAGTACATTTGCTACCACTGGTGATTAAGTACGACTATTACGTTTTTATTTACACAGCCATTAACTACTAAATCGTAGAGCTATGTCAAACAACGTTAAGTTTACGTGCTAATATGTAAACAAACCACATACCTTTACACTACGAGTACAGGGAGGGGTTCACCTGCCCCTCACGCGATAACTGCGACGATTAACTAATTAAGTCGCATTTATTGCCGAAGTTGAGATGAACACAGTAACGCGGTGATTATGGGTCAGTTAATTATGTTATTAGAATTTGTTGCTACGATCAATTATTTATTTATTACCTTTTGAGTCCCACACTCCATTGGTAATATCAGTATACGATAACCGTTTAATTACGTTACCTATGAGTTTAGTTGCATCATTCAGTAATTTTGACATTTTATTTTATTATCATAAAACTCGAAGAAAATCATAAAATATCGATAAAATATTTTGATTAAGATTAAGCTTATTAAGGTATAAAAGTTTCTTGCAAGAATTCTCTGAATCTATAAATAAATAAGGTAACGTCTACTTATTCTGGTCGAAGCTAAAATATACTCGTAGGTATAAACGCAATCATCGACACGACGAAGAAGAAGAAGAACGTAAAGACAGAATCTAATTTCGTAATATTTTTTGGACTTTAGTAATATTTTTAGTAGAAACGTGTATCGATTGATACACTTTTCTACTAGAAAATACACAACCTGTATCTAAATATACCAAATAAAAATGTTTTAGAAGCTAAAGTAATAAAACTTGGGTCAAAAACCTCATTGATGTGTTTGTGATTCCCATAATTGGTGGAAACCAGAATGACCAGTGATGACAATAATATTATTAATAGAACGCAAGAATCTTGCACGACTACCTACCGTGCTTTGCATCATCATGAATGATGGGACAAACAATAATATCTATATCTATACATATAATAAAATCGTAGCGAAGTCAAAACTGTACATTGAATATTAAAAAAAAAAAGTAATTGCCTCGAGGTCTGGTAACGATTCTGATGCCGAAAATATAGTTTTTAGAATTTTTGTCTGTTTATCTGTTTGTCTGTTTGTCTGAATGTATGTTCCAGCTAAACTCAAAAACTACCAGACAGATTTTGTTCAAATTTTGCACAGATATTCCCTATAGGTCTGGTCAAATTACTACGTATAAATTATCACGCTATTTGCTATCGGGGATGAGCAGTATTGCATTATGTTTTGAGATGGGTCAGGTGCCTTAACCGTGGTCGCTACAAGAAAATGGTCTTAAGAGACTATCCTTAATTTTTAGAAAAAAAAAATATCTGCATTCACAGATTTTGAAAAAAATGTACCGTCAGCAAGAAAATGGACAATTTTCACAAAAAAGTTTATTGATGCCAATCGATCCTGTTTCTTACGAGGATCAAAAAACTCTATAGGACTAACTGAGGTTTGAGTACTAGAAAAAAGTTTTCCCATACAGGTCGTAGGTGAGACTGAGATGAGAACGAACACAATGTATCAGTGTATGACAACAGTCGAATTATTCCATTACTACTTCGCTGTGTTGAATAGGAAAAGAATATAGCAGATAGTTACAGATTTAATCTTTTAAATGATTATCATACCATATGGATCTAAGCAGTCAATTATGACATATTATGCTATTTCACTCATCTTTCAACAAAGCAATGCAAATTTGATTTCGATTCCAAAGAATTGATATTAATGTGCTTCTTTTTAGGGATCCGTACCAAATTGGTAAAAAATAATTACCTTATGGTGCGACTCAGTCTGTCTGTCCGTCTGTCTGTCACAGCTAGATACCTCAAGAACTACTAATGCTATCAACTTGAAATTTGGAATAATTTTAGATGACGTTTGCCCAACTATGTTGCAAATAAGAAAGTTTTTTTTTTTGCAACAGGGACATAACTGGGTGTCTTAAAAAATCGAAGTGGGACTACTAGGGTACCGTATGAAAGAGCGCTATTTGCACATACTCATAAATTTTTTTAGGCCACATTTTTTCGACTTAGACAAAAAAAAAAAACCATTCCCCCCTAATCTCCGTTGTTTGCATAGAAAAAATCTGAAATTATTTTATGTGATAGTAGTTTATTTAAAGGTTACAAGAAAAATAGAACGATTTCTCTAAATAACACACTTTTTCAGAAATCATCAACAAAAATTACATTAGCTCCATTATCGGTCAAGAGATGGCGCTGACCTACAACTACAATATTGTACACCGCAGTGTTAAAATTCTTTGATGAATATTGAAATTTAAAAACATTTCACGGTTCACAACCAAAATGTCCTCCTTCCTACCTACTCGCAGTTTGCTTTGGGTTAAGCACAGTAAGTTGTAGTTTATTCTGGGCACATAACTATTTAGGTACTAATACGAATAAAACTATACAATTATGATGGTACGGAACCCTCGGTGCATGAGTCCGACTCCCCCTTGACCGGTTTTTTTACATTTTGTTACTGTAATTGTGATAGTTCGAAGAACTTTATACATTGATATGTAATATATATGTCAATGACTTTATAGGACTTTTTTTTGGGTGGGAAATTATCAAATAACTTCTCCCGCTCTGGGGGGGCGGGAGATCGTGTCAGGCTCAAGGGTCACGTAATGTGGGGATGATATTACATTAGTCGTGCCACAGAAATCCCACATTAAATGTTTTGTCTGTGGAATTCCTCAGTATTGCCATTTTACAAGTTATCCTTAACGACTCGAATTGGCCCACGACATCTCGATAAGACATCGAGATCGCTTAGGTTTGCAATTTTATCGATCTTGTTAACGAAATTGGAAGTACGTGACGCACGCGACGATAAGATTTATCGTGGGCCGATTCGAGTCGATTAGGATCGCTTGTCAAATTTATGGACAGAAAATTTTGGGACTACTCTCTAGTTAAGCAATAACAGGGCTTTTAATAAATTGGTGATCTCAACTGTAAAATTGTCGTTTCGTGCATTTTCGTTAAGTTCGTTAAAATTTTAGAGTTTATCTACCGATCATTAAAGTAGAAGTTATATACTTGCGACATCGATTCGATTCGATAAAAACTCATTTTATCGAGAATAATTGTCAAATTTATCGAATCGAGTCCTACGTACTTGCACTGCAGGTCCTTGATATTTTTTGTCACGAATAGCTCTACAAACAAGTTACAAGACAAACAATAAAATTCATGAAGTTAGTACCTACTCATAATATAATTATGTTCTTGCAATTTTTTTTATCTGTAGTTAAACAACTTTCGAAGCTTTATGTACCGGACGGGCGTGATCGCTTGACTCAAAAATCAGGAAGGTTGTAAGGCTATACCAAACCAAGCGGCGCTGACGTCCTGCACCAACAGTTCAGGATATCTTCAATACTCACTGCGAGACATTACTCCTGAAGAAACGCGGGTTTTTGACGGAAGAATAACAAGACCATATTATATATAACACTACAACAGTAGTGAGCAAAATTAGATTTTGCTGAGAGCGTGAGACAAAGTAACTTTTTAATTATTATTTTTTTAAATGCCGAGAACAGTGCTGGGTCTACTCCCAAAATTCCAAACATTTTTTTTATTTTTTTTATTTATTAAAACTTATGCACAAGTAAAAAAATACTATACAAAGGCGGACTTAATGCCTGAGGCATTTGAACTTCACTTTGCTCTGTCACTTTCACTTCGATACGAAAAAAGCGAGAGATAGAAACAAGTCAGTAAGGTAAAAGGTCACTACTACCTTAGTGAGCGCGCCACCTACAATATTCGTAGTCATCGACATGGAACTAATTCCATCTAAATAGTCATATAGTAGTATACTGGGGAGTCCTGAAATCGCTTCCTGAATACTTATGAAGTCTTATCAGTAACAAAACCTGCTTGTTTGAGGTGCTGAGGTGAAATAGTTATTTTCACTTCTTTTGCTGCCTGAAATCAGTGAGCAAAATGCGATTTTGCTCACTGAGTGAGACCAAGTAACATTTTTTTTTTTAAGCTATTGCATAGCTTCTATCGCGGGCCTTGAGCGCGGGCACCGAATCCAGAAATTCCGTAACGAAAAAACCTCACGCTCCCCACTCCGACGGTTTTACTACACCAGTACCCTCTAGTGATCTAATAATTTCTGGCAGTTCTTTTTTCTGTGTACTGCGTATTTTATTCTTATAAATATTAGTTTATAAAATTATGATCTTCACAAAAAGTGATTGTTGATAGTGGGGTTTGAACTCTCGACCAGTCGATTACGAGTACATTCAGTTCCCCTGTTGCACCGCATGGCTACAACGACTTAATTAAAGCTTGCCAAATAGTTGATACCATTCCAGTTGAACAATTTTTAAACTTGACTTTTGGAAATGACTGACAGATGGAATTTTTTCGCTGTCAAAACAGTTTGTCACTCTTTTTTTATTTAAAATTACTTTAGGTTCAACACTTTCGTCTATTTTAAAGTTGTTATTATGCTTATATTTGAATAGTATTTGACTTTGTTTACGTAGTTATACACTTTTACGACGTTCAGCACTTATTTATTTTGTTTTTAAGCTATTGCATAGCTTCTATGGCGGGCCTTGAGCGCGGGGACCGAATCCAGAAATTCCGTAACGAAAAAAAAAAAATTTATATCAAAGAAAAAGAAATACTGCATAAATAATTATAATTGCATAAGTTGATACAAAATGCTATGCAATAGCTTTACCGCGGCAGTCCCCGAGTGCCACACGTCTTTTTTTTTTTTTTCATAAAGCCGTGAATATCTTATTCAGCCTTGGGTTAATCATACAATTCGAAACATTCACACTCTATCTCTTTCCCGCCATTAGAAAGAAACAGAGACAAAGACCAGCCCTTTCGAAGTACCGATTTTGAATTCGCCCTCAAAGACAAACACGTTCGGAATTTCGTACTAACTAAAGAAATTTTGCAAAAAGATAATTATGTCTTTTTATGTAATGTATTAATTGTTTTACTTATTGTTGTATTTAAACGAAAATAAGTATTTACTGCAAATAAAACTGATATTTAACCTGTAAATATTTATTATCTCCTAAAGTGTTCTCGCGGTTTGTTCCCACTAGTTCTACTGAGCAGTTCTACGGTAGAACTAATGGGATTTTTTTTCTCACTAGTACTACTCGTACGATATTAGGTATAACAAAATAGTAAAACTATTGGGATTCTCTATTCCCTCTATTCCCACTTGTTCTACTGAACAGTTCCACGGTAGAACTAATGGGAGTTTTTGTTTTGTTCTCACTAGTACTACGATATACTATATTATATTCATATTCGTATTCATTTATTTGCATTCCACAAGGTAAAAAGATGTTAACAAAGGGCTTAGAGCTAAGAGCCGTTGTAGACCCTGTAAGGGCACAGCATATTACAAAATAGTACAACTAGTGGGAGTCTCTATTTCCCTCTTGTTCTACCTGTTCCATCGTTAGAACTAATGGGATATCGCTGCTGAAGTGAAAAGTTATGTGTGTTACACGAGAGCAAAGTTTTTTGCATCTCGTGCCTTTGAATCCCTCGCCACACTCAGGATTCAAAAATCAGCACTCGCAGCAGAAAACGACTTTGCTCTCTTGTTGCACAAATAACTATTTCTACATTTTGCTTTGGTCAGAAAGTAATCCATCTCCCGATTACTTATAGTATGACGTCACTATGTAAGATGCCCGTACTGCAACATTAGTGTTACCGTATCATTATAAAATGTAATGAACTTTGCAGCGCGGCGGGCGCACAGTTCCGCGTAAGGTTACGTTAGCTAATGGCGGGACAACCGCTATAAATTATAAAGCCTTCATTTTAATGAGACAGCCAATTGATTGTTAACTTAGGTAAGACTTTAGTTTCAGGCACCTACTTACTTAGTTATGCCTATTTGTTACCTTCTGAAAAAATCATTATGATATAGCATTTTAATCATTCCAAGGGTCAGGTTCTTCTTTAACGGGCACACTTTTAAGTTTGCCGCCGCTTAACTGCTGCTCTTCTCTATCTTATCAAAAGGGACTAAACTACTCAATCTGCGAAATAAACGCCAGTCAACACGGCTAGAAACTTTTTATTCAGGTATAGGAATCTATGCTGATAAAGCTTTTCTTCTTTGAACTTATGAGTTCCAACCGAACCCTAACTCTGAGAAACTTTTCACCCAAAATTAGGAGCTTGTTATTCAGTAAAAAAAAACGAATTTCGAGGATAATTCCCATATATGGAGAAGGCAATTGGTATGTGGTCAATAATGTTCTAGTTACCGAAGAAGGCACGATGAGGCAATCGAATGTGCTCGCTAAATGTCACGCTATTTAAATAGCTTGCAGTGATTGGACAATACTTACTAGAAGATTCACAAGTCGATACTTGCCAAGATTACCATATTTCAACGGTAACTTTCCAACGAACATTTCTGTTCAATTTGTGTTTGTCAATGTTAAATAGGTAGATAACTATTATACCAATATGAAAAAATAACCTGCTGGTGTGATTTGGCGTACAGTCAGACAAAAAAGATGTATAGCTACATCAACTATAATTCATTTACTTATTGCTTCAATGAAGTACCCAACGTCTAATATGTTTTGTGGCTACACATGAATACAATATTATGCAACAAAGATTGCAGACAATCAAATGAATTCTAGTCATCTTTTTGAGGCAGACTGTACCTACGGCCAACTTTAAATAATACGTTTATGCGAACAACATTAAAATAGGACAGTTTTAATTATTTATCCAGATTGAAGTCCGAGAACTGGTTTACGATTTTGACGTTATTCGTTACATATTAAAAGCGGAGATATCTATTATTGTATTAATATGTATTTATGGCATAATGTTTACGTCGTAATCTTAAGGAATGTAGAGAAAATAATTAAGGAAGGTATTTTTTGTGAGCGTCCAAATTGCTCCTACTTTCAATAAATAAATACGTATGATGTCTGACTCAATCTAATAAATGACACACCATTAGGTATTCAGCTCCAACATTTAGAAAGTTATTATAAGAGTCATATTTTTAAATAAAAGATTATAATGAGTGAATACTAAGCTGATTCGTGTGATTTGCTGATTTGTGTTTGTGTGTGTTGCTAAAACAAATTTTGAGTCCTATTTTATTATACACCTATTTAAATATCTTGAGATTGATTGCTGAATATGTGTGTAATGTTCTTCAACCAATCGATCGTCTCGGCCTATCGCAGTCCATTGCTGGACATAGGCCTCTCCCAGGCTGCGCCACAGCACCCTGCCCTCCGCCTTCCGCATCCAGTCTGTCCCAGCCATCAATTTAAGGTCGTCGGTCCATCTAGCTGGGGGCGTCCCACACTACGCTTGGACTCTTTTTTATTACCTTTTTTCACAGTTTTATTCAAATTTACTCCTGAAGGTATATTAAAATCACTTGAGCCTGTAATTACGACATTGTCGCTTCATTCACTTCATTATTGAGAAGCAGTATTTACCATCACTTGGTAAATTGTTGATCTTGTTACATTAGCCTCATTTATAATCCGAAGCATGCATGAACGGCTTGAGCCATATAAGGCAGTATCAATGTTACAATTGGTTCGCTTTTAATAAAACTTAAGTACAGCTTTTACTTTAATAATGTGTTTTGGATCGAAACATATGATTTGTAGAATAATGGAATGCTCGTTAAATGACAAACCATAGTTTGGGGAATTTGACAGTGTTAGTTAGAAGAGTTCAGTTATAAGACACACTCCATATGCGCATTGACATACGACCATAAAGAAAGTTGCTACGTAAGACTAGATGCTGCAAACCTGAGGGCATATATACTCGTAAAGTGACAATCTATTAGCGGTAACGATGAAAGAAAGACAAAAATGTATAGAATAGACATGAGCTATCGAAACGCTTAATGATGTCAATTCCTGTTGAAAATCGTTGTAGAAATTCGAAACACTGAAAGCGATTTCCACTTGTCCAGGTCCTCTGGTGGGTCGCGCGAGGTGATGCGAGACGTCGGTCAAGTAGAGGCTGACTGGATGAGTTGATGGACAAGCAATACAGTCTATAACTTGAACTCGGCAGGAAATTATTATGAGTTTGTGATCTTGTTGCTTCTGTTTTAGGATATTTCATAGATTATTAGCGTAATTATGTAGCCTGCACGTACGTATGTGACGGCACGGTTGGCGCAGTGGTTAAGCCATTGACTGCTGCGCTGCGCGTCGCGGGTTCGATTCCCGCACGGAACTAATATTTGTATGATCCACAAGTAATTGTTCCGGGTCTGGCTGTTTGTGTATGTGAGTTTAAATGTTTGTAAACGCACCCACGATACAGGAGAAATTCCTAGTGTGGGGCAACGGTTCAAAAAAAAAGAAAAAAAGCCTGTGGATGCTTTTACAACCGAATACCAAAAACCCAAATTACAACGTTCTCGATTTGATATGTGTGTGTTTGTTTATATTTTATTACTCTTTTAATAGCAGCAATAATATTTATGTTAATTTAGACGTAATTCGCACAATTAGGTACCCAACACCACAATCTCACACTCCACATTACACACACACCGCACACATACACTCACATCTTCCTTTGCATGTATCCTTAATAAATTACTTTACTTTCTATATTTTTATTTTTGTAAATCAATTTTTATGAGCAATATTGCAGCATTATAATGTATGAGATTTTTATTTGAATAATGCGAATCAGATCGTCTCCGGTACAAGAATACAAATGCAGAACTTTGTTTTAGGGTTCCTGGTGACCTGACATTCAGATTTGGAAAAAAACCTAGTTTAGGCACCAGTCTTCCACAAATTAATTATAAAATTGTGTCTGTAGACTTTGTACTAATTCTCTGTAATTTGTGGTAAGAAATAAATAAATAATAATTATTATAATATTAATTCCTACTAATGATATTCGTGCGAATATTTGGCAATTATGAATAATATAATATGTAGTACCTTAGAAGTGTCATTGATATCACAGATTTAGCAGGAGTTGGTGGCAACATTTATTATTTAGGTATTCTGAATCCAATTACCATAATTTTATCGTCCGATCTGTTTGCGTCGGACCAGATTGAGATCCGATCTAAACGTTATTTTTCTCACCTAAATGAAAGTCTATGAATATTCAGTACATAATCATACATTATGTCATTCACCGCGATTAAGCACGGCGCGTGATATCACACAATCTTCCACCTTATATAACCGAGATACGGATCACATCCGCGTCACGGCATTGTCCCTACGGGTTACGTAAAACAAAACGAGCCGGTTGGACATCGCACGACCAATTTATTTTTTAACATTATTTATGTACAAACGTATAAAACGGTGATGTTGCACAATATCACATTCACTGTCTCGTACTCGACTTGCGTCACCAATAAATTAAAATATAACTCGACGGTGTCTTCCGCGGGGCCAGTAGCGGTTGCAACAGCCCAGGGTGCGCGGTAGGCTGCGCAAGCGCCTCGTGTGGATCGTGTGGCGACAGAGCCCAGCCGACATACATTATCATTCATAATCACCGATTTGTAAGCGACCTTTTGAAAAACAACACAATTCTAATCTGTAATAGGTACTGTCTGCGTATTCATTTCTCCACATTATGTACTAGCTAGGTCGTTCCACCCGCTACTGGCGTCTACATGAAGCACAGTTTCTAAGGTATTAGTGGTCGTGGCCGATATTGTCAATCTGTCCCTGCAGGTTGTTGATGACCTCGGAGGGCACCTGGTCGCCCAGGATCTCGTACAGGTTGATCCTCTGGTTCACAGGGATCGACTCGTACGCCGCCAGCTCGATACCTTCTTGTACCTGGTGATGAAACATCATAATTAAGTATGGGAAATATGAAGACTGAAATGGCATGACTGAATGGCGAGCCATTTCCAGGGGCTCTTTGAGGTCCTGGATACTACTGAAGTTTCTGTTACAGAAACTATTAGAGGAAATGACAAAGCTAACTGAAATGTCAAATTGTCTTATTTCCAAAGCCTCAGCTTCCGCAGTCAGAACCTAATGAATAATGACTGATGAGGAAGTTATCATCCAACAACGTGGAGAATGTCTCAGTGTTGTAAATGAGATGCTTAACACAATTGTTTGTATGCGCTCGCGCATGTATTTGTGGCGCCGCGCGCCGTGCTTTACATACTTAAGTTAAGTTTACAACTTAGTAACACTCCATAGAATTTTAGCTTCCAGCATAAATTGCTCATCTCGTGACTACACATTAGAATGGAAATATCTTATTCTAATCAACAAAAAACATCTCCTAATATTCATTAAAATATTTTGAGTAAAAAAACACCAAATAGTTATGTATCAAAATAATTTGCAAAATCTATCAAAAATTTGTCCGAAAGAAGTTACTTGTTAACAGTTAATACTCGTATAAAAGTTGCTGAATAATAAAGTAACACCATCATAAAAGCATTCCACCCTGAAATATGTAAACACTAAATTATCGAAAGAGTGAAAAATTCAAACTGTGTACTAGTGGACTCTTCAATCCTCGATGTTTTTCTATCAATTAGCTCAATCTCACACCTCATCTGAAAATACTATCGATATCTACTATACCCTCTTCTACCCTAATTTGAAAATCCTTACCTTCTGGATCTCTGCATCCTTGGGGATGAGGTGTGTGCTCTGTGCCTGCTTGATGGCCTCCCTCGTATAGGCGGCTCCCTCTCGCTGCGGCGCCGCAACCACGGTAGCCACCACCACCAGCAAGCACAACACCACGGATTTCATTGTGAAGAGGAAGAGAACTTCGCTTGCGGCACGTCAAAAAACTGTGGAATATAATAAAAAATATAAGCTGCACTTTTAATAAATATTTTCGGAAGAGTTAATTGTTGTAATTTCTGTCAATAAGCAAATGATAATATATATATATATTTTTTTTTTTTTTCGAAATTAATGATTGAAAATGAAACACTACGAGTGCTTTCGTGGTAAACAAAACAAGCCAAAAACCCGCGTCGGCAAAGCTAGATGAGCTTTGATAAACTTTCAGTCTACAATCTCATTTATATTATCACACGAATCTAAATATTAAATACACACAAAATATAGATTAAATAGTACTTGAGATAGTTCTAGAATCACAGATCTCTTCCTAAATCTTAGTTACATAAACGCGGACGAGATGCGTATCAACGCATGTGCCGCGAAAGCTGCTAATCAGTACAACACACACTTTTACCACTTTTTCAACACATTTCACTAGTGAAGGGTTTGTCGTCCTATTTAGCACTCAATTATAAGGTACAGAAGGCTTACAACAATAAGGATATACAAAATGGAACGATCGCAGTTGTGTTTGTGCGTTATTGCATTGTTCTGGTGCGTGAGCTTGATACCGCGGCTTGTATGGCCTGCCGTACCCTGTAACTTTTGGTACAAGTGTCCATATCTCACCTGTGAGGTTGCGGAGTGGTGCGCGCGAGCATACGCAGCTTGATATAGGCGCCCCCTCCCCGCGTACAACTTTCACCGCGAGGAGCGCCTGCGCAACCATCCTGACGATCTATGCGTGGCCACGAGATAAGCTCATCATTTTGCTATTAAATTTTATGAACGAGGTAGCGATTTTATCGCGAGTAAAGGCTTTTAAAATACTCGCTATCTGTGATGCAACCTTTGGCACTATGAAGTTGTAGAAAAGCTTACTAACGGAAGTGGACCTAGAATTCCTGTGAAACGTATTTAGTAACTTGTATTCTATAGACAGGTATGAGTTAAGAGGCGTCTCCAGTGCCACGATTAATAACATCGTATTGGTAACTATGTCGTTTTCCAGCAGTGGGCGAAATTAATCTGATATTAAAACGATTGTGGTTAAAAGCAATTAAACGTCTTAGATGAAACTAAAATGAGCATAGGTACATAAAATAACATACAATTCGATACTCAACGACACTAAAGTTATTTTTTTAAACCGCTGTTTCAGTGGCCCCAATCTCTCAGAGGATTAAGCCAACATTCGGAATTAAAGCACTGACGCAGAAAAAACTCAGAACTCGAAGTAACATCCGGATCACGATCTATTCCAATCACTTTAGATATTTAGTGTCCATTAAATATAGAAAGCTTATAACTTTGGATCAATCAGCTTCAGAGCCGGTAGTATGTGATGGTTAAGATTATAGGGATTTTTTAAATGATGGAATCTTGGGGCGTAGAAGATTTAGAAGTTACGTAACTAACACGTTTATGATCGCTAAGGGCGAGTCATCCTCACTTTAGTGATACTGGTACACCTGGGGCCTAAGTCTACTAATTTACAAACGTTGCAATGGTCTCGCGATTGTGAGTATTTGACAGTGTTTGTATGGCAAATCTGTCAGAAACTCACAATGAAGAGACCATTGCAACGTTTGTACATTAGTAGACTTGGTCCCCTGATAAGTTGTAAAATTGTCATCAAAAATTGTTGCTCATAACTAGAGGCCATAACTGACATTAGTTGTGTAAAATAAACTACTAACATTTGGCTGGATTTGGGAATCGATCAAGGACTACAAAATGATCCCAAGAGGCTTGTAACTATTTGAGGTAGTTGTTTATAAGCTCACGGAATCGAATGTTTTATGTACATATAGATTGCGGCTTAAGCGAAACAGATGTTTATACATTTAGAAAGGTTTACTGGGCAATAGTTACATCGTTAACGCTGCTACGTAGATAACAGTAAATATGAATGGATTCCAAGAAATATCTACTAATTGGCGTTCATACACAAGAGGCGGTTTAGAGTTATAATCGTGTAACCCACGAACCAATGCCCCCACAAACAAACGAATGCCTACATCTTCTGTGCGTTCGTACGACTACAAATCGTTAAAGCAGACCTATAAAACATCATTTACCTATTATATGTCACCCGTAACTTCCTAATCAATACATTAGCCTACCGCCTGACCTGTACAACCTATCGGGAAACCAGGTGTTCATACTACGATGTTATCAGTACGGATGTACTACCAACCTTACATAACCTGAGTCGCCTTACGGGAAACCACGGTGTCCTGTTGGTCGATTACCATAACTGACCTGCTTTCAATATTCTCTTCCGACTTCAAATTATGATCAAAATAGATTTTCGTATAACCTTATCTTCTCTTCAATTTTTTTTTTTTTCGTCAGAGCAGCTACTATTTGTATTGCGAGCTTACTATTGTAAGTTTATTCAATGTTTATTTTATTTCTATTGATATTAATGATCATTGATTATGTAATAAACACGTATGTGCATTTATGTAACGAATGTGCCTCATACTAACCGCCTAAATCAGGGTTGCTAGAACTACAGAATTTATCTGTTTTATATGTGGCCGCAAATTTGAAATATTTCTCAAGAAGGCCTTTGAAAATGTTGTTCAATAAAAATAAACAAAACAACATATTTTCTGGAAATTTATGATGGTTTTGCAAGGTATTTTCCATGACAAGGTTTTAGAAAAAAACAACCGACTTAAAAAAAAACACAAAAATTAAAAATAACTTACATTTTGGAAGTCGATGTCTTTGATTCCGTATTTTCGTTTTTTGCCACCGACTTCCAAAATGTAAGTAATTTTTAATTTTTGTGTTTTTTTTTAAGTCAGTTGTCTTTTATTTTTGTAAAAAGTTTTTTATTTTTCACTTATTAGTTGTGGTACCTACCCCACACCAATTTGTTTACCAAAACAGTGACAGGAAATATTGAACATACACCGAGTGGATTAAATACCAGCTAAATTTGATTGTTAATTTGATTAATGAACAGCTGTTCCATACTAAAGTTTAATACTTTTACCTACTGCCTAAGGTGCATGAGACAGCTGTTTATTTTTTCGCGATTTCAAAGCTGGTCCTATAGTAACAGTTATTCAGTTCGATGGTCTAATGCACCTGTTAAAGTTTGTAGGGTTAATTTTTCAACACCTTATACATAATAGACGAATTAGGAACCTCCTCCTTTTTTTGAAGTCGGTTAAACATCATTTATAGCTAGAGTGCATGTCATGACAATTCTAAGATGCCCAAACACGGCTAGGATACATTATTTTATTACGGAGTTCCGGTACCATCAAACTGATCTGATGATGAAGCCGGGTTGGCTTCATCATCAGATCAGTTTTGATCAGCATTTATTTAAATTTGCTTCGTCATAGTCGCTTAACTATCTAAATCGAGATATCTTATCGCTACCCGTGAAATACGTATCATTGACGAGTTTCAGTGGCCATCTGTGGTTTTCTTCATCAGTTCCGGTTCACTAAATGATACTTTCTGAATGCAAATGCTTGATTTTTTGATGAAAATACAAAAACCGCTATATAAATGCCTATAAAATTTGAGGAGTTTCCTCAATTCCTCATGGATCCCACCATCAGAACTGGATTTTGAAAAAAATGGGACCAATCTCGTTCCTTTCAATTAAAAAATAATTTTCCAAATCGGTTCATAAACGACGGAATTCTGTGGTAACAAACATTAAAAGAAAATACAACCGAATTGAGAACCTCCTCATTTTTGTGATGTCGGTTAAAAAATGTCGCACATAGTCTATACCCAAAGTCTCTAATTCAGATAATTTATGTAAACAAAGTAATGTCAAGAAATGTCACTGTCAAAACATTTTGGACAGTGGTTCAAAACATTTTATCATATTTTTTTATTTTTTTGTAAATAATCATCTATAAAATTAAAGTGAATTAATTATAAGAACTATGCAAACAAAATACCGTTGCCAAACAATGTTTTGTGTAGTGTGTCGGAGACACAGCCTATGATCGTCATAATCAGCCCTTTTAAGTCCACTGCTAGACTTAAACCTCCCAAAATCGAAACAGTTTACAGCCGTTTTCATCCAAAATGTGGCTAGATAAGTTACTTACAAAATGAATCTATGAATGAGAATTGTAATGTTAGTGTTGTTGAAGATGTAAAAAAATTTAAAATGTTTGGATCTCCTGCATTGTTACCAGTATCATAAAATATTTAATACCAGAAAATCTCCTGTTATTAATAACTTTGTTTAAAACCGAAAATTTATAAAAATAATTACGGTATGATTATTTTTTAATTATTATTTCTTAAAATCAGTACTTAAAAGAAAACGGAACCTTTTTTTTGCCATTTTATGTGAATTACCATTACGAAGATATTTTTTTGATATGTTATCCCCTTTGTTTACATAAATTATCTGAATTTGAGACTTTGGGTATAGTTCTATTACTAGCAACCCTACTGCTGGTTGGACCAGTTGTTCTAGCAACGAGCTTCCTGCCTCGGAAGCTATCGAGTGTCGCGATTATATCATAACCACCGATACTAGCTGTTGTTCTGTTGGCCTTACCTTGTTCTTCTAATGATTTATGTATCTGATGGAAATAATGTTCGGCTAGAAATTCACTATGCAAATACTTATTAAAATATGATCAGATTTGGAAACGATTAGATACCGCTTCTATTCTGGCTGATTTATTTTAGTCTCATTTGAACAGGCTTAAGATTTATATTTTTCCGTTATCCAGATGTTTTAAAAGCTAGGTCATCTGAGTCTAGAATAGAAATATTTTGTTCATATGATTTTCTATGAAGAGGATGGCAATTTCCAATGGTTTTTTGCATTTAAAAACAGGTTCATCCTTTAAAACAATTTTACAGGCAAAAATTGCTAAGGAGTCTTGCTCAACACCCACAACACTGTTCTTAACAAGCGTTACATTTCAAGCTGATTTATCAGTTGTTAAACAACGTTTACATACATACATACGTTTATAAACTCACGCCTTCTTCCCATAGGGGTAGGCAGAAACTATAGAACGCTACCTGCTGCATACATACTCCTTTTGCTTCGGTTATGTTCATAGACATGGTCATACACGCACGCCGGTTGCGAGCACTACGCCCTGACCTTTCTGAAGAACATCACCAATTAGATCACTATAAATGTTCTCCTAGGGCGTTCCCTCTCACCGTTTCCACTCACATCTGCCTTGTAGAGATAACTTTGTTGTCGCCTTTCATTCATCCTCTCAGCAACGTTTATTTGTGGAATAAATAATATGACAGTTTGACATATTTTCCATAAGCAAGCTGTCAAACCGCAATGTTTATTCCTCAGATCAGATCAAAAATCAACCTTTAGTAAACAAAACAAACCGTTAACAGACATCAAAACATGCAGTAATCAGATAAGATTGCAAAACTCTTCGTCATGTTCGAAGTCCCCGTCTCCTTCATGTACAATTCCGCATTTAACTTTGACGTAACAAGGGCATAATTTAGCAAATGTCTCAGAGTCGATGCCGTACGACAAAAGTTGTTAATTTTGTTAAGACTAACAATTACTTCCCTACACGCATACTGACGATGATGACGGAATTGTTAACTTTCATAACTGAGTGTTCAGGAAGGGAAAATATGAAGAAAGAAACACTTCTAGAGCTTCAATGCTAAACTCACCAATTACGAATATTTCAAATCTGTTAAAAACACTGTACTAAATAAAATGTTTTAAGCTGTTGTATATAACTCAAAACAAATTAAGATGATCAAATCTAATCTGGTAGGTGAAAAAGATCTATGAAAAAGATTTCCTATAATAATATAAAAAGAAATATTACAAAACATAACTAAGAATACTCACCATTAAATTAACTTTCAATTTAAAAAAACCGCATCCAAATCGGTCCACCCTTTTAAGAGCTACGATGCCACAGACCGACACACATAGCGGTCAAACTTATAAAACCCCTCTTTTTGCGTCGGGGGTTAAAAATGAAGACAATCTTTGTCTTTAGCTCCAATATTTTTGGCACCGCTATAAAAATTGGCTGGCCGATACAAAATACCGGCCATTCGGTGACCGGTGTACGCGTTTATTTATTATTCTGACCCCACGGATTTCTTACATAACGCGAATAACATTTGGAGTTATTCGATTGATCGCTACAAATTCAGCGCAACTCGCACGCAACCCAAAAGCAAGAGTTGGGCACAATAGCGGCGCGCACGCATGTGTGTGCGCGCCGTTATTGAACCCAACTTTTGTGCAACTTTGTACGTTTACATCAAGCTTAATAATAATAATAATAATTGCTTTATTTTCAGGTAACTAAGGCCCATAGATAAAATACACAAAATAATCTTAAAAATAATAAACTAATACATAATAAAACATTTCTATACAATCTAGTTAATACGTTCGTTTGCTCACGTCGAGTTTATTACCATACTTACGTAATTTATTTAAACTTAGCTGGGCTAGTTACTACTTAATGGGATCAAGTCTTGATCGCGATTTCAATATGCAATATAAGCTTTAATAACAGCTATAATGTTATTATTTTAATTATTGTGAATGTGAAGACTATGTGGGTCTTTGTTTATTTTTTATTTTTTTCCTTCTCAGTATATATATATATATTTTTTTTCTGTTCATGGTATGGCAGTTTGAGTAATTTATGCGGCCTGCCCAAATGTCCTTTCTTTGGTATTGTTCGTCGAATCGTTGAGCTCCTTATGTTCTGAGTTGAGCTGCACGATTACTGACAAATGCGTGCACTGAATGGACAGGTCCACTCAATCTGTGTGGTTCTTTCTTCAAAAGACCATTTCAGACACCAGTCTACATGGTCTTCACATGATTTGACCAAGATTATGTCTGGACTTTAAAAGATACTGTGACCTCTGAGTTTGTTTCGGTCTTTCTTCTCAGAGTAGTCAGATAAGAAATGCCGACCTCATCTAGTTTTAAAATATGATTGACGTGTAAAAGTGTTTGTAAAAACCTACTTACAGAAATAAAATCATTTATCATTTATCATTAGCTTTAGTTCATGCTCCAACACACCAATCCCCCATGAAGCTTAAGGAAAAACATCTGAATACGAGTATATAAAGTTGTAGGTATTTAAAGTAATAAAATATGTATTATTATGTATGTAAATAGATAGGTATGCATAAGACTTATATTATCATGCAATTAAATTGTGATAACTAAATTCAGTTGCAAATATTATTCAGGTTTGTCTTCAAAATTCCTCGAGTTATTGTTGTTTTACTTAATAGTTTATGTTTATATGTACCAGATACCTACCAGTCCGTTGATTATCTCATCGATGATTCTGTGTAATCCTTCCATTGTAATCAAATCCGTACATTTACTTGTTTATGGGAATGTGAAAGTGATACTTTATATATTAAACGTTGCAGCAACGGCTGAAGATAGGCTTACACATGGCTCGCCGATACGAACATAATGTTACTGAAATATTATCAACTATTGTGTAGTTTTGGTCGAAATCAAAAGGGATGGAATTCCAAAATTCTAAAGTTCATGCTCAGCTTTAACAACCACCAGGGCCTCAAGTCTGCTATTACAATAGTGTCAGAATGGTCTATCATTGATTTCATAATTGTTGATTTTGACAAGTTTGGTAATCTACTAATATAATGGCGTCATTATGACTTTCCAATGGTCAGCCACTGACACTCCATTGAAAGAATTGGTAATCTCGTACATAATGACAAATTAAACTTCCTACTAAACTTCCAACTTCCTACTACTTCAGATTGCTTATAACACTAATAAATAATAAGTAAAAATATAATTATATTAATGAAATCTGCCATGAATAAATGTTCAAAATGCCATTGTAATACAATTCCATTACGAGACCATTGACTTAGATCTTTAGATTACGAACTTTTAGCAAAATGACAATGGCATCATGTTGGAGTGACAAGTTTATAAAAATAGCAGACTTGGGCCCCCTGGTTGGCAGCTCATTTAGCAGAGTTAATATGATACGTGGTGGCTCTCTAATAATTGTTCGAAACAATATAAAAAAATAACGTATAAGGATATTGTGAGCCTCTCTGTTGAGCGAGTAATTGAAATACCTTGCATTGAGCTAGAGCAGTTCATTGTAATGAGCGTGTATAGGCCCCCCATATTATTATTATTATTTTTGTTTTTTAAATTTATTTTCTCAGGATCCAAGAACCTGGTATTTTATTAAAATCTCACGGGTGTAAACCAAGGTGAGATTTTAAGTTTGAGTAAATACTCGTAGATTAAGGGGTTTATTTATAAACGCTGCTTAAAGTTAAGTAATGATTAGCGACTGTTTAACCATACATTTTTGACGTTTGAACGTCACTTAACTTTAAGCAACGTTTATGAATAAACCCCTAAGTGTTTTGTACTGCATTAAAATTATTGTCTAAATCTAACTGTAGGAATTTGCGTACTATGCGAAATGTGTTTAATATAGCTGCTTTCTGTAGTGTAAGATATGTATATTTGGAAAGATTTATTGTAAATATAAAGATAAAGATAAAGATATATTTATTTGCAAACATGTATACACATACAAGAGTTTTATAAATAAAAACGTGCATGCAAGATAACATAAAGACAAAAATACAGGCTCAGACATGTTTGCCAAATACTATGGCGTGCAAATATGAATAGGTATGATTGTTAATAAGTAATTAATTTTAGGTCAATATCATTAATATGAAGTGAATTCAGCAAACAAAATAAATTAAAAATGTCAACACTAAGTAAAAAATAATTCATAAAAAATATCAATGTCATAACAAATGCTTGTCAGAATTTCGTTAATAATATAGTATCATTATTATAGAATTATGTAATGAAATCAAATTAGAATTATTTAAGTCTGATACACTATAATAACATTTTTGATAAGATATGCTACAAATATTTTACAAATATTTCCATAACACTGAAAAACAATTAAAAGTAACAATAAGTAGTGTCAGGAAAAAGATAAAATTATTCAATCTAGAAAAACTTTTTCGGCTAGAAATTCGGAGACACTATAGTATACTTTTTGTGAAAGAAACATTTTTAATTGTCGTTTGAATGCCTTACTATGTAGCTCCTTCCAACGTTTAGGCAATATGTTAAATATAGTAGGCGCCATGCAGACGATACTCTTGCGCATTAGTGCCGTTTTTGCTGGATATACTCGAAGAATGGTCATATCCCGTCTGTTACGCGGTACAACGTCCTGTAGACGTGGAAACAAATTGAGGTTTGTTTTAACAAACATTGCGGCTTCGAGGATATACATACAAGGAAGAGTTAATATCTTGTACCTTTTAAAATATGGTTTACATGTATCAACCGTGTTTAGTCCAAACATAGATCTAATGCATCTCTTTTGGGCCTTAAATGCCGTGTTAGCGTCGGTAGAATTTCCCCAAAATATGATGCCGTATCTTAAGTGAGACGCAACTAAGCCATGGTAGGCCGCAATCAAGGTATCTACATTCACAATTGCAGCTAGAGAGTGCAATGCAAATGCAGAGCTACAAATTTTTTTGCAGAGGTTCTCGATTTGTGCTTTCCAGTCAAGTCTTTTGTCAATTATTAGTCCAAGGAATTTAGTTGTATTTACGATTTCAACAATTTTATCATCTATATTTATGTCCATATTTTCTATAGTCAATCGTTGGCTAAAATGTATAATTTTAGTTTTATCTAAATTAATCTTTAAGTTATTTTTATTTAACCATTCTATTATAGATGTCAAGGCATTGAGAATGTAAAGTTTATATTTGATCATGTCGTTGCTATTACTAGAAATTGTCACCGTGCTATCATCTGCAAATAAAGTCATAGGGTGTGGAATTGATTTTGGCAAGTCATTAATGTATAGTGTAAATAGTGGAGGTCCCAATACACTACCTTGTGGAACACCAAAAGTAGTTTGACGTTCATCTGATAAGTATATCTCTTCCTTTTTAGTGGTTATATTAATTCTAGTGATTTCTGCCTTTTGCTTTCTATTGTCTAAATAGGATTTAATTAAATTAAGAACATTACCTCGAATACCATATGCGTCAAGTTTTTTTTATTAAAATGTCATGATTTACGTAGTCAAATGCTTGAGTCATATCGCAGAAGATAGCACATACAGGTGTTTTTTTGTCCACTTTTATCAATACCTCGTATAAAAAGTCGTATATCGCCATATTTATGGTCTTATTTTCGCGAAATCCCTTTTGCTCATTACATAATATTTTATTTTTTTCTATGTAACCGTTTAATTCCTTTTGAATGAATTTCTCAAATATTTTCGAGAAGATAGGAATCAGAGAAATAGGCCTATAGAATTCCATAAGCTCTCTATCTTCTTTCTTAAATAGTGGCTTAACTATCGCTATCTTTAGTGCGTCAGGAAACGTGCCAGCTACAATACATAAATTTATAATATGAGACAAATGGTCACATATTATATTGTATTTAAACTGATAAATAGTTGTTTAGGGATGATACCGGTCGTTGATACTACTATTGGGACTATGGTTACTCTGTTCATTTTCCAGACCCTGGTAATTTCTTCTTGAAGTTCTGTGTATTTCCTGATTTTTTCAGTGATCGTTTTCTGTATGTTATTGGTGTTTGGGACTGCTATGTCTATTATGTATGTGTGTTTGTTTTCTTTATCAACAAGTGTTATATCGGGTCTGTTATTATATATTGTATGATCTGTGATTATAGTGTGGTCATAATATAATTTGTAAGCTTGGTTTTCTATTACAGCCCTAGGTGAGTATTTGTAGTATGGTGTATATGGATCCTGCATGAGATTGTATTTTGTTGCAAAGTTTTTGATGTATAATGTTAACAAGTTGATTGTGTCTATGTGTGTAATCGTTTTGGGTGATTGTGCTACAAGCTCCTGTGATGTGTTATATAGTTTCAGGTTTGCTGTGGCATTTTCTGCATACATCGCTTCTTACTGTGTTGTCTTTAATTATATATTCTATAATTTTTGGTATTTATGATTTGGTCTTGGATGGCCAGCATAAATCCTTCTGTTTCTGGAAATAATCCACTGAGTTCCAGCCATTTGTTGGATGCTTCTTTATCAATATGTGTTTGGTGTAAATCATTAGGATGTCTTCCGTGTAGTTCTTTCTGCCTCCATTTTTTGTGTATCTCTTCAATATATCTCGCTTTATCTATTGTTTCAATATTGTCTTCACTAAGGTTCAGTGGTGTATATTTTTTATCCATCTCTACTATTGTTTTATGTAATTGACTGGTATTCTTTTTCCTATTGAAAAATTGTTTTAGGTTCATTATTTGTCTTTTATTATTATATTCATTTATTTCAGATTTCCAAATAAGTACATCCATAATCCATCTCACTTCTGAGCCATGTCTACAAGCTGTTTTGAAGAGTCATTACGAACCGTCTCGCGCGCAGGTTTGACGACTTCCAGCCTCCCGAACAAGCCGGATTCCGTAAAGGCTTTAGCACCGTAGACCACATACATACCCTGCGGCAGATTATACAGAAAACCGAGGAGTATAACCTGCCTCTCTGCTTTGTTGCGTTTGTGGACTACGAGAAAGCCTTCGATTCGATCGAGACATGGGCTGTACTGCAGTCTCTTCAACGGTGCCAGATCGACTATCGGTACATCGAGGTGCTGAAGTGTCTTTACAAAAACGCCACAATGTCAGTCCGACTCCAGGACCAGACCTCGAAACCTATCCTTCTGCAGCAAGGTGTGAGGCAGGGAGATGTTATCTCTCGGAAACTGTTCACCGCTGCACTGGAGGATGTCTTCAAGGTTTTGGACTGGAAGGGGGTTGGCATCAACATCAATGGCGAGTACAGCACCCACCTTCGGTTTTCCGACGATATAGTTGTCATGGCTGAGACTATGGAAGACCTCAGTACAATGCTCGATGACCTCAGTAGAGCTTCCGAAAGAGTGGGTCTTAGAATGAACATGGACAAGACAAAGGGCATGTCAAATGCCCATGTAACACCCACTCTCATAAATATCGGAGACGCTACACTCGAAGTTGTGGACGAGAATGTTTACCAAGGACAAACTGTCCAGTTAGGTAGGTCCAACTTCGAGAAAGAGGTCAATCGTCGAATCCGACTCGGCTGGGCAGCGTTCGGGAAGCTACGCAATATCTTCTCGTCTCACATACCGCAGTGTCTCAAGACGAAAATCTTTGACCAGTGCGTGTTGCCAGTGATGATATATGGCACTGAAACGTGGTCGCTTACAATGGGCCTTATTAGAAGGCTAAAAGTCACCCAAAGGGCAATGGAGAGGGCTATGCTTGGAGTTTCCCTACGTGATCGAATCAGAAATGAAAAGATCCGCAGGAGAACCAAGGTAACCGACATAGCTCGAAAAATTGCCAAACTCAAGTAGCAATGGGCAGGGCACATTGCGCGCAGAACAGATGGCCGTTGGGGCCGAAAGGTTCTGGAATGGCGACCGCGTACCGGAAGACGTAGCGTTGGAAGGCCTCGCACAAGGTGGACCGATGACCTTATGAAAGGCGCAGGGATCCGCTGGATGCGGGAAGCACAGAACCGGTTGAGGTGGCGGTGCTTAAGGGAGGCCTATGTCCAGCAGTGGACGTTTTTCGGCTGAAATGATGATAAATGATGACATTCATAATGCTAAACATATGCTTCATATGTTGTTTTTGAAAAATATATGAAAGAAGTATTATTAAAGACTTGTAACATTAATAAAACAGTTGTTGTCTGTGGAGATTTCAACATTAATATACTGCAAAAAGTAAATAAATTTTTAACTTTGTTAAGGTCATATAATCTGTACAATACATTCTTTGAGCCGACTAGAATAACTGCCACTAAAGCTACCTGTATTGATAGTATTTTTACAAACTTAAGACCTTTTAGCCATTTAATTATAAATGAGTTGGACTCTGATCACTGTGGCCAGTTAGACACTTTCCCTCAGAAAATACTCAGAGCTCGAAGAAAACTTGTAAGTTTTATACCTGTAAACAAAACTATACCCAAAGTCTCTAATTCAGATAATTTATGTAAACAAAGTAATGTCAAGAAATGTCACTGTCAAAATGACAGGACAGTGGTACAAAACATTTAATCATAATATTTTTTTGTTAATAATCATCTATGAAATTAAAGTGAATTAATTATAAGAACTATGCAAACAAAATACCGTTGCCAAACAATGTTTTATGTAGTGTGTCGGAGACACAGCCTATGCGCGTCATAATCAGCCCTTTTAAGTCCACTGCTAGGCGTTACG
Source organism: Dryobota labecula (assembly GCA_947523025.1). Classification (NCBI taxonomy): domain Eukaryota; kingdom Metazoa; phylum Arthropoda; class Insecta; order Lepidoptera; family Noctuidae; genus Dryobota; species Dryobota labecula. The sequence continues at coordinate 26,775,770 of OX383292.1, read as the reverse complement.
TAAGCCTCCCAAAATCAATTTCTATTCGAAACAGTTTACAGCCACTTTCATCCCAAATGTGGCTAGATATGCTACATACAATATGAATCTATGAATGAGAGTTGTAATATTAGTGTTGCTGAAGATGTAAAAAATGTGAAAAGGTTTGGATCTCCTACATTGTTACCAGTATCATAAAATATTTTATACCAGAAAATCTTCTTATTTTAATAACTTTAATTAAAGCCGAAATTTTATAAAAATAATTACGGTATGATTATTTTATAATTATTATTTCTTAAATTCAGTACTTAAAAGAAAATGGAACCTTTTTTTCGCCATTTTATGTGAATTACCATTACGAAAATGTTTTTTTGATATGTTATCCCTTTTGTTTACATAAATTATCTGAATTTGAGACTTTGGGTACAGCTTAGACCAATTTAAAAATATTTTAATGGTAAAACTACCGGATTTGCCTTATCACACCGACCCGGATCAAGCTTATACTTTATTATTTAACCTGATCAATTGTGAATTTAGGAAGGTATTCACCTCAAAAACTTTGCCTGTTTGTGACCACGCTATATTTAGTGATTGGGCAACATCAGGTATTTACAAAAGTAGGCAGAGGTTATATGAATAGTATTATTAAAAAACATTTAACCATGATGAAACTTTTAAATAATTTGCAAAAAAATATTCTAAAACTTTTAAAAGAGCCTGTTCCTCAACAAAAGCCATACACATTCAAAATAAAATAAAATGTTCCGGAAATAAAAATTAAAACATCTTGGAATATTAATAATTCAGAAACGGGAAGAACGACAGTGCGGAATCGTGACTTCCATCTAAAAACCAATGATGTAGATACGAGTATTAACGCAGACGTGGAGGTGGCAGCTGAGTTTGAAAATTTATTTACTAATATTCCCATTTTAACAACCAAAACTCTGTCATCGTCGTCCTCCACTTCTGGTTACTCAATACTAAAAGAATGTGTACCAGAATGTGATAAACACTTTAAATTCACAATTGTTACCGCTAAAGACATTATAGAATCTATTAAAGATCTTGATGTAAAAAAAAACTCCTGACCTTTGGGGATTATCAGTACATACCATGTCTTCAAATAATTGATGTTATTTCACCCTTTTTAGCAATTGTTTTTAACTCTTGTATTGGCGTATTTCCTGATCTGATGAAACTTAGCAAAGTGATTCCATTGTTCAAATCTGGCAGCACAACTGATCCCACGAATTTTCGGCTGATTTGATATTACCCACATTCAGCAAAATCGTTGCAAAATTAATTTTAAAACAAATGTTAGGACATTTTTCAATTCGCATAATTTACTTCTGAAACTGGTTTTACAAAGGGTCGTTCAACTACAAACACGAGCGTGGAATTTAATAGGTTATGGGCCCAGACCCAAAGCTAGAGCACAATTAATAAGTTACTAGTGGTTTGAATTTGTGTGTTTGTTAAACTTACGAAATCGCAATTATGTCGGCAGAAGTTGGCATAAGTGGTATTACGAAGCTGAAAGGATCGTCCGACTACCCAAATTGGAAATTCTTGGTGCGAAATTACTTGGAGAATAAAAACTGGTGGGGAGTAATTTCTACAAATGTAGTCAATGCTGACATAGACCGGCAGGCACGAACGACAATATGCTCGTTGTTAGAACCAGAGCGCTTTACCCACGTCTACAATGCAAAGACTGCGAAAGAAGCCTGGAACAGCTTACAAAAAGCGTATGAAGACAAAGGTTGGGGAAGACGTATACATATTCAGCGAGAGCTTTTCAATTGTAAGTTAGAGAATTATTTTCTATTGAAAGCTCCAAAAGTACATTCCTGACACAACAATTGTACGATATTGATGCTCAAATCCCTGTTGATTGGATCATATCGCTTTTGCTGGGTTGATTGACTACTGAGTACAGCCCGCTCATCATGGCTGTAGATAATAGTGGACAAGAGATCACGTTAGAGCAAATTAAAATGAAATTGTTACAAGAAGGAAGCAGACAGAGTAAGTTGCACACAGACCACAAACAAGCCTTAGTTACACGTAAAATACAGAACGATGCAAGATCTAACCCTAAAACTAAAGGTCCCAAGCAGAAGTTCGTCTACAAATGTTTTAAATGCCACAAGCAAGGACACAAGGCGTCCGAATGCAAGAAGCGGATAAAAACCGCGAATATCTGCCTGAATACGAAGGAGGTGATAAACAAAGATAAATGGTATTTAGACAGTGGGTGCTCAAATCATAAGGTGTCCATTGGTTTAATGTAAATAATCTTCTCCCGAACGAAAAAAAACACTAAATTCATTAAATTTTCAACGCCAAATATTATATCAGGTAGCTACTAATGTTCAACTTAATAGAATAGATTCGAACCCTGTTGAGTCGACGGTTTTTCTTGGAATAACGATTGACGGTAAATTACAATGGAGCCCACACATATAAAAATTGTCAGGAAGGCTTAGTTCGGCCGCATATGCTGTTAAAAAAATTCAACAGGTAACTGAAGCCAGAATTTTTTTTTGTTTGTTATTTGCATAGTCTTATTTCATATTCATAGTCTTATTTCATATGGGATTCTTCTCTGGGGAACCCGTGCGGACATTAATACAATCTTTGTTCGACAGAAAAGGGCTGTTCGAGCCAGTAGGTGCAGGTGCAGTTAGCTGTAGGTGCAAGAGATCCCCTTCGAGAAAAATTTAAAGAAATAGATATTTTGACTGTAACCTCTCAATATATATTTGAAAATCTATTGTATGTACACAAAAATGTATCAAATTTTAAGAAAATGTCCGATATTCATAGTCTAATTACCAGGAATAAACACAATCTTGCTGTACATCGCACTCGCCTCCACAGAGTAGGCAACTCGTTCATGGGTCAATATATACACTTTTACAACAAACTTCCCATTGAAATTCGAAACTTTCCCATTAAGCGATAAACTTTATAAAAAAGGGTACTATAAAATTTCTAATTATTAAGAAGACAAAAAAGCTTGGGATTGAGCTGCTCGCTCTGCTAAGCTTTGTGATAAAACCGTAAAACTTGACATTTTAATAATTATATAACGTTTTATATACACATTGACATTACTAAATATTATATACAAAATGACATGAATATTTAATTTGAAAAGTATTACATATATTTTTTTATTGTGAATATGAGCACTATGTGGGTCATTGTTTCTGGTCTGGTATTTTGATTACTTTATGCGGCCTACCCAAATGTCCCTTCTTTAGTATTATTCGTCGAGTCGTTGAGCTCCTTAAATCCTGAATTGAGCTTAACGATTACTGACAAATGATAGCACTGACTAGATAAGTCCTCTCAAAATTGTGTGATTCTTTCCTCAAAAGACCATTTTACGGATCTACATGGTCCTCACATGATCTGACCAAGATTATGTCTGGACTTTTATTCTCATTTTATTATATTACTTTTATATCTACAAAAGTAAGGTTGAGAAGGAAAAGGACAACACGCCTTATTGTTAGAAGATTCATAATGATGACAGTGTGCTTTACATTATAAGACCCCCAAGGATTGAAAGAATATCAACTGACTCCTTAAAAGTGAGAGAAAAGGCCTTGACAAATAAATTCGAAATCGCAGGCTGCAATCCACTGGAACAACGCCAATGTTTTCATTCAACGCCATCAACATACAAAATTCAACCTCAAAAAGTAGTATAGCCCATAGGTATGTACTTTCTGAAACTGTAACATGGGTTGACAATAGGGAAATTTCAAAATAATTAGAAGTTCGAGTGGGCACAATAAACGCTGCAACAAGTGACTATATTTTCATACATAATCGCCTATAATGTTCCCACTGCTGGGACACATGCCTCTCTTCGAGAAGGAGTGGGCTTTAATCCGCCACTTGGGCCCAGCGCGGGTTGGAAGATCTCACATTTCTTTCGAATTTTTGGCTCTAAGATATGCCGGTTTCCTCACGATGTTTTCCTTCACCGTTTTGAGAGCAGTAGTGATGAAATTATTTACACAAAGTAAAGAAGCGCCTGCCAAGGTTCTAACCCACGACCTACAACTCGCAAGTTGGGGCCTTCACCACTAAGCTACTGCTCCCTATGTGATAGATATTTTCATGTTACCTAGAAAACATTGTTATATTCATCGCCATGATTGCGGTCCAGACATGCAATGAATTAACAAGTACTCTATAATTAACTCACCACACAAAGATCCTCTAATCTGTGCAACCGTGGATGTTGGATGACGCAACGATAATGCAGTGATGCATTCGCAACCCACCTGTCGAAAGCACAATACTAATAACTGAATACTTTATAACGCAATTACAGACAGCAGCTGAATTTGAGGCTTCCGTAATAATGTTAGTTATTATGTTTGCAATCTTATTACGGATTTCTTGTTGTTTCTAGAGTCGAAATTTGCGTTTGTTACTATATAAATAAATTATGTTACATATTTTTCTGTCTGTCCTATTTCAAACTAAACGTTCAGCATCCCAACTGCGTAACTCACTTTCTTTCATAATCCAAAAGATTTTGAAGGAAATTCCTAATCCATTACTTCATTTGTTTGATAAAATTCGTCAGCTCCAAAAATTTCCCCATGAACGTAAATCACGCAATGAATGTTGATGAATTGTCAAAATGAAAGGCATTTCAATTTTGAGCGTGTTACGCAATTACCTCTCTGGACTATGTACTATGTAATAGTAATAAGTACATACTGAACTAATAATAATATATGTTTATACTTGGTTAAGCACACGCCGCCGGACCATCAATAATAAATACTTGTCTTCACCTCCAACTATCATGCCATCTTCCTAAAGGCGATGACCGCAGTATCAGACCTGCGAAGAATTCTCGACTAGCTTCTTTAAACATGACATTGGGTCATTATAAATAATATTTGAATCATTTATAATTTTATGTCGCGAAATTTTCATTTAAATTGTAAAATACTTCAGAAATTTTCGCATGTTACACAGTTTGTGGTTTTGCGAAATTCAATAAACAAACAAAAGTGGCGCAATTTCGATTAAAAGACAAATGGAGTCTTTTCCCAGGAGTAGGAAAATACACACAATACAGAATTTAAAATAAAAGGTAACGCCTGCATGGTTAAATTAATTTTCTTAATCATCTTGAATTCATTCTGGTCGCTTGGCCATCATTTAAAAAAAAATACAGAATTGTATTGCCCTAAAAAGGTAGATATTTCAAAAAAATATCTCGAAATTACCAAAACTTGCGAGATAACATAAAAAGTATAATGTATCTACAAAGTAAGGTAGTGCTCACAAAGAGAGCTACCCGGTGAGTAGGGCAGAGGTCGCGTGCGTCTGCGCAACACGCTTGAGTAACCGTGCCCTCTTCACACGTCACAACAACCTCAAGTGACAAGCGCGGGCGACAGCGGGTGGTTTTTAGCGGCGATTTTCTACAGTGGTCAAGAATTCAATAAAGCGTGTATTGTAAAAAAGGAACAAATAATACTAAACCAAAATTGGATGAATGGGCCGCTTGCATTAGAAAAAGCAGAGATATTTTATATAATTTATATCACGAAAAATCACTTCGACTCGACTTCTGATCAAGCCGTTCATAATTATGTAAGAACATACGAGTATTCTAAGATTTATAAAAGTGTCTGCGCCCATGCTAAATCTAAATTAATAACGAACGTAGTAAGAATGATGCGTCTAATTATAAACCTGTGTCTGTGCTACCAAAATTGATCAAAATCTATGAAAAAATCATGGTAGACCAGATGTTGTCACATTTTAACTTGAATGGGATTTTAACTAGTCGCCAGTTTGATTTCAAGAAAGGTAGGTCGACGACTGACGTGGGAGTAAAACTCATCAGTCACATTTTGGGATTCTGGGAAAAGTCCCAGGATGCAATTGGCATTTTCTGTGACCGCTCAAAAGCGTTTGACTGCGTTGACCTAAATACACTGATCTGTAAATTACACCACTATGGAATTCGTGGGCAAGCTGCTGATCTTGTTCTTTCTTACTTATCAAACAGGCAGCAAAAAGTAAACGTTAACGGGACGACGTCCTCGGGGTCTCTAGTTAAAATGGGCGTGCCTCAGGGTTCAATTCTCGGCCATTTTCTATTTCTAGTTTATATTAATGATCTTCCTTACATGATGACTAATTTATCGGATATAATTCTATTCGCCGATGACGCTTCTTTTATTAAATATATAGTAAAGATACGGATGTCTTACATGTCAATAATAGTCTGGGTATTCTTTCGAAATGGTTCGCAGCTAATAATCTTTTACTTAATGTGAACAAAACTAAATGTCTTAAGTTCTCATTACCAAATGTAGTGAGTCTAAATCTAAAACTTGATGGCAAGAAACTAGATGCAATTACGGAAACTATACTTTTAGGAATTTCTTTAGATTCAAAATTGCAATGGGGCGCTCCATTGGAATTCTTTCAGATAGATTAAGTTCATCTGCATATGCAGTAAGAAAAATAAGGCAGTTGACTGATATAGCCACAGCTAAATTATTATAGTTTGCTTATTTCCACAGTATTATGTCTTATGGCGTTCTGCTGTAGGGATCGGCAGTTGATGTAGATTCAATTTTCATTTTACAAAAGAGGGCAATCTAAGCGATATAATGGGTCGATTACCTTAGAAACAAATCCAAAGAAATTAATATACTGACTCTGCTTTCTCTCTATATCTTAGAAAGTATTTTGTATGTTCGCAAAAACTTAGGACTTTTCAAAATAAGAAGCAAAATCAAAACCAAAATCAAAATATTTTATTTCACATAAACCTACATGGCCACTTATGATACGTCAGAATCTAGGTGCACGGTTCTAAATGGTCATTTCCTATGGAGAAGATCCGGCAAGAAACTCCACGGTTACCCTTTTAAAAATAATTGTTTAAAAAAAAAAGCAAATATCACTGTTAATAGGAGGACAGTGTAGGCCTTTCAACAATTACTGGGTACTTAAAAAAATAGAAATGTGCCAAAAAATCTACAGTCTACGAAGCCTACAACGTTCTCACATTCACAAAATAGAAAATAATCTATATGAAATACTACAAAAATATATATACAAATATATTAAAATGAAAACTTATTTAAACCAAATGACATGATTGCCATTACAACTACAGTAGCAAATCAAAATAAATAATATATCATGTCCACAAAAGCCACTAATCATCATTCATCATCATTTCAGCCGAAAGACGTCCACTGCAACATAAGCTTCCCCAAATTGTCATAATCGCCACGATTGGTAGGCAGGTTGGCGATCGCAGTATGGTGATAAAAATGCATAGAAAACGTTGCTGTCCATTCTTTAGTAAGTCCCTTTTACGACACCCACGGGACGAAATAGGGTGGCGCTATTTTTTACGTACGACTCTACACGGCACAAGCCACTAATAAAGAATTAGAATTCGATTTGTAGGTATATAATGTCAAATAATAAAAAAATAATATCAAAATACAGTGAAACCTGGTTAAGTGAGACATCAAGGGACCTGCAATGTCGTTTCACTTATAGAGGTATTCCACTTACCCAGTGTCTCAGATATACAGGTATAAATAAATGTCTGTCTCATTTACAGAGGGTTCTATTAATAGAGGTGAGAATACAGGTTATTTCAGTTATACAGGTGCGATCATTAAATAAAATAACGTGTTATGTATGTAAATGAGTTTTAATAAAAAAAAAAATAGTACTTAAAGGTAATCATACAAATGTAATCAACAAAAATGTATCAATTATAAAAATCTGTCATTTTAGTTTGTCGTTTGGAAGTATCAGCGTTACTTTCTCCACAAATTGCTTTGAAAACTATACCGTTTCTTTTCTTAAACCCTTCCATCCAACCATTGCTGCTACAAAAATTATGAATATCGAGCCTTCGCGCGAAATCTTGTGCCTTTTCTTTAATCATCGGTCCACTTACCGGAACGTTTTTGTTACGAAGTTGCTTGACCCATGTTAGCAAACACTGTTCAAGTTCAGGATATTCTGATAAACGTACACGTTTTAGTTTTCCTTGTCCTTCAGAACATTGTGATTCAATTTTATGTTTACTCTGAATTATTCTACAAAGAGTAGATTTTGGCACATTAAATTCGGCACAAACTTCTTCGCGTGTCTTCCCACTTTCATAAACGGACATTAACTTCAGTTTTTCACGTAATGATAACGATTGTAGCTTTCGTTTTGGCATTTTTCAAATAAATATCTGTATGATAGTAAAGCGAAACTAAAACTGAAGGTAATTGAAGCTCAAAATTACTTACGTACTTGGAATTACGTGTGGAAATTTGTGGGTAGAATAAGAATGAGTAAACAAACAATGTTATCTCAGTTACAGAGGTTTATGCATATAAAATTTGCTCGCTGTCTCAGTTATAGAGGTAACTATGATGATAAATCGAAAGAACAAATCCCAGATATAGAGGCTTACCTTGTCCCACTAACAGAGGTAATTCAGTGCCAAAGTGTTGGGACCTCAGCATTGGTTCCAGTTATGGAGGTTTCTCACTTATCCAGGTCCCACTTAACCAAGTTTCACTGTAGTATGTAAAAAAAAAATTACATCGTTATTTGGGAGCAGTTAATAGATATTTACACAGTTATGCATACATGATTTCCTTAATAAATACACGCAGTAGACATGAGATTGTGATACCCAAATTTAGATTAACTAAAACAATCAAGTCATTTCATATAAACAGTATCCGCTTTATTATTATTAAAATAAACGGGATATTTACCATGTTTATTAATTGTTTTGAGTTCCCGATATTTCGGCGCTGTTGCAAGCACCATGATCACGGACAAACTGAAGTCACTGCGGGTGGGAGTTTATGAGCAGACAAAACGGTCTACCCTCTTTCTTGTTCGTTTTTTGCACTCAGTCACTCAGTACCGCTACCACTGTCACACGCAACTCGATTCTGTTCCCGACACATGAAACTCACTGTGTCCGCTCGCGAACTTTTTTCCGGCACTTCTTCGGTTTTTACACAGCTGAACCACTGGATTCCAGGCTCTCGACAGTTGAAACCCATCATCCCGGTTGAAGTTCCTATATTTAGTAATCTCAATAGCTTCTCTAACCAGTCTAGGAATATAGTAGCGTTCTGTAGAGATGACCTGAGGGTTATGTAACTCAATCCAGTGGTTTGATCCTGATTCCAAAAGATGTTGAGCTATGGCCGATTTTTGGGTGTCGTTGTTCTTCACAGCTCTGATATGCTCTGATATTCGACAAGCTACCGTACGTTTCGTCTGATCGATATACGACTTACCGCAACTGCAGTCTACTTTATAAACACCAGGCTTTTCCAGCGGAAAGTTGTCCTTGGGCGAACGCAAAATCTGAGACACTTTTTTGAAAGGAGTGAAGATAGTCTTTACGGCGTATTTCCGAAGAATGTTGGCAACCTTATCTGTCACTCCCCTCACGTACGGCAAAAATGCTGGTTGCCTCTCAACCTCGCATTTCCGGTGCTTACGACCCGTTTTTTGTTTAGGTTGTGCGGGCTTCCCTGTATATCCGTTTCTCTGTAGGACCTGAGAGTCTGCACATGTGTTAGCTCAGCACGTAAATGTTCCTCATCGCATAGATCATAATTATGCGCGGTTGGTGAGTGAAGTCACTACAGAGTTCAGATGTCTGGGATGGTGGTGAGAATCAGCGTGTAGATATCGATCCGTGTGAGTTAATTTCCTATAGACTGAGTGGCTTAGGGAACCGTCAGTAAGAACCCCTATTTTTAGGCCCAAGAATGGAATTGTCCTATCATTTTCCATCTCATAGGTAAATTTTATTTTACCATGTATGCTGTTAAGATGTGCCAAGCATAGTTCCAGCTCTTGTTGGTCTCCTTCAATGATCCCAAAGATGTCATCAACATACCTTTTCCACAGTTTTATAGGTGCAGATGCAGTGGAGACCGCCAACTCTTCAAAATGTTCCATCCAAATGTTAGCTACCACTGTAGCCACTGGACTACCCATGGCTACACCATCAATCTGCAGGTAGTATTGACCTTGGTATATGAAATAACTGGTAGATAAACAGTGATATAGTAATTAATAAACATGGTAAATATCCCGTTTATTTTAATAATAATATTAGTGACCATGACAGTTTAAAAACTTAGTATCCGCTTTTATAACAAGTTGCCAAAGTCAGTTACAGAACTTAGCGATGGAAAGTTCAAAACCCACATCAAACGTGTCCTTATCAAAAAAGCATATTAAGTATAAGATTATTATTATTATTATTATTATTTATTGAATTCAAAGCCAACACGGACCAATTATAAAAACAAACTAATACAAATACAATTAAATAGTTAAATACAATTTCAATACAAAAATACAATATACAATACAATCACAAGTCAACGCAATTAAAACAATATTTCCACATTAGCCCGTACATGTACCATGTCACAGTGATACATGTACTGGCAGTCGAAACGCTAGGCGAAGGCACTCAGGATACTGTTCGGGCTGACCCGCACCCTGCGCACCAGGGATGTGCACCGCTTGCGCATGGTTGTATAAAAACAATCCACGCGCGCTTTGGCGAACATCTCCGAAGCACTACAGAAGCGAGGCAACCCCAACAGCACCCTGAATGCATTATTGTATTGGACGCGTAAAGCGCTGTACTGCTTTTGCGTATAATTCACCCACAGACTGCTCGTGTAGAAGGACGTGCAAAATGCCCTGAACAGGGTGATCTTGTATTCTCTTGAACAGCGAGCAAATCGGCGTACTATTCGTACGAACAGACAACGCTCTACGCTCTCTTTCTATGTCATTATCGTCTTTCAGATCCGGGGTTAGCAAGTGCCCAAGGTATTTAAACTGTTCTACCCTACTAAGGAGGTAGCCATTCAGTCTAACCTTAGATGATTGACTTAGGGACCTTCCCCGAGCCTGAAAGATCATCCACTCACTTTTATTTATGTTGTACACTAACCCGTGTTGTTCAGCATATTTTTCGCAAATGCCAAGCAGCTGCGACAGTCCACCTACAGAAGCACTCAGCAGGACCATGTCGTCCGCGTAACTAATATTATTAAGGCAGACTCCATCAATATGGCATCCGACATGTGTGTCGCTGAGCTCCTCCACAAGCGCGTTCACATAAAGATTAAAAAGTTTCGGCGATGTCAGCCCCCCCTGCCTTACGCCGCACTCCAACCTGTATGGCGTCGAATACGCCCCTGATCACCGAACAACGTTGATCTGGTTCCCATACCAATATTTAAAAGTACGGATTAGTTCCTCGGGCATCGTTGTTTGGTGTAACTTTTGCCATAGAATATCGTAGGAAACCAGATCAAACGCTTTCGATAAATCATAAAACACCCAAAAATGGGCGTATTTTTATCCGTGTAGTACTTGACAGTTTGCTTCAGACACAGTATAGCCGTTTCAGTAGAGAGACCTGACTTCAAACCAAATTGGTTGTCGTGTATCTGTAGATGTTTATCAAGCTGAGTGTTCAGCAAACTGTCAAGCACCTTTCGTCAAGAAATCGGTCGATAATTACATTTGTCACCAATATCACCGGTTTTGTTTTTGACAATTGGCACCACCACAGTCCTCATCATCGGCGCAGGTAAGTATGAATGTGCTACACACAAGGAGTAGAACATCGCCAGTACTCCGGGCATATGATATCCCGCGTACTTTAGGTGTTCAATGCTCAGGTCGTCATGGCTCGGAGACTTACCCCGTGATATAGATTTAATGGCCTGCCGTACGTCTTTGACCGTAAACCGGACGCTGACTTCCCGACCACTACAACCATCATCGCTTGTGGACTGTGTCGACGCCAAAGGTGACCCAACGGTAAAATGGTCGCTAAACAAGTCTGCTATTCCCGACAGGTTGCAAGCACCATTGACACTCACAGGTAGACCTGGTTTGCTATTACGTTTGTTTGTAGACTTCCAGAAACTGCGGAAGTCGCTCCTGGATTGATGCGACGCAAGGAGGTCCATTTTGATTCTGACACCAGCGTAAACGTGATTTAAAAATCTTACGAGTCGTCTGCATGTCATTCCACACGCGAACTCCCGCCGGCTTGCCGTACCAAATCCACAACTCAAACTTTTCCCTGGCCGCCCCGTGAACATCACTTACGTGCCTGTTCCAACCGAGAACCGGCTTCCTGAATAAAATTAAATAGTAGTCTTTAATTAATTAAAGACTACTATTTTTTTTTTTTTTTTTTAGTACTCTGAATAAGACAATGGATCTTTAATTAACGCATTGCACTTATTTTATAAGTAGTTATATATTAGATTGCTTTACGCCTTACAACAACAAAATTATTATCATTTTGACAAAAAATGCGTCTATTCTATTCGATGTCTGGATATTGTTTGCTCACTATCGCTGTCGCTCGTACCGTGTATAGGCATTGACGTCGCAACAATATAACGACAATAACTATATACATGATTCCAAAACATTAAGAGGCTACCGAGCGCACAGTGGCGCCCTCATCGTTTGTTCGGTGATATCTTTTATTTTAAAATGAAAATGCAGAAATTAAACACGTAAGGTTGTGCTTCACAAGACTATACGTTATGATTACTACAAACAGTAGTTTTAAATTGTTGTGTTTTATTGTAATCATTAAAACGGAGCTTAGTGGCCACTATTTTCCGTTTTAATGATTACAATAAAACATAACAATTTCAAACTACTGTTTGTAGCGCATAGTCGCGCATAGTCTTGTGAAGCACAACTTAACGTGCTTATTTTCTGTATTTTCATTCTAAAATAAGAGAAATCACCGAAAAAACGATGAGGGCGCCACTATGCGCTCGGCGCAGTCTTAATGTAATCTGATTAGGTAATACACACTTTTCTTCACTTTTTTTTCTGTACCTGTTTTGTTGTGAATTTTGTTTCTGTTCCCGCTCCCGCTGTCGCACGTGCCTTGCGGACACTTTACCAACATTAACGTGTTCAAAAGCATTATTGTACTGAACATGAATGTTCAATTGCTCCACGGCGGCTGACTAAATTGTTGCTAGACCTTTAAGTTTTGTCTTAGTCACGTAAGTAAGAGGCTCTAATCTAAAGCTCTAAGAGGACTTCACTGAAATAAATATAACTAAGGACTTTAAGAAATTTTGTTCATCTGTATTATAAAATACGACACCTTAATGTCGTCTACTGGGCTTTCCCATGTTGAACAATAATAAAAATAATTTATTAAGATACAGATTAAAATTATTTATCTACACCCATGCTATAAATCCTCTATAAAAGTTTCTGAAACAGTTAGCTTATTGCCAACATTAGAACAACCTGTATCATAGTAACCATAATATCATCTTAACGAGTGTTATAATGTTGTACTAAATTTCATTATGCCACTCCTTTACATTTTCGATCCCTTCCTTACTCATCAAACAGCCACATTTATGAATTTCAAAAAAGGAACATTGTCATGCACGCGCGTTTTACTACCACACAGAAGTAATTAAAAAAAAAAGTATAGGTTATTCGAGTTCACGTCGTATCCCGCCATTTTTGTTCGTTATTAGTATTGCAAAAATTTATAAGTTTGTTGTTTACAAAAATGAGTGACACACTTTGATAACACACCACCAGATATTTCTAATGCAGCAAAGGACATTTCTAACCAATTATTACCAGAAAAGTCGAGAAAACAATATGAAAAGGCGTACCAAGATTTCATGAATTGGAAAATATCAAAGAGTAGATAACATGGGTGTAGATAAAGTCTTGTATGCAACTGTACATAATTAGGTATTAAAACACTCAAGTAATACTATTATCACATGAGATAAACCCACATTCGTGTTTTAATACCACTTATTAAACAACAGTTGCATAAATAATTATTAAATATGCGTAGGTATAATCAAAATCCTTGGGTTTGAAAAACCCTGCTCTCAAATCACATAAAGAAGACCTTTAAAGTAAAAGCTACTTACTGAACCAAAAGAAGTATTTCAGTGGTCGGTTATATATACAGACGCCAGCACATCAAGCTACTACAATCTGTCAAATTTCTTTAACAGATTTTCAACTTTATCACTACAGTATAAGGTTCAAGGTTGATTGCGAAAATTTGACAGTTTCGGGTAGCTTGACCTGCTGGCGTCTGTACCTACCCGTCGCATTCAGATATGTGGACTTAACTGCGCATCTACCAACGCGTCTATAACCTCTTGAAGCCATCTTTAAAGCATTTGACATTGAAGAGAGTCTCTTGCGCTATTATCAATGCCAATATCAAACGATGTCACAACGCGTTGCGTTGCGTCACTGAATTAGATGTCCTTTCTCTTCGAACCCCAAACATTCACATATCCACCGCAAACTTTCAAAACTTAGAAAATAATAACAATTCACTTGGATATAAATGTGGGCTTTTATTGAAATTATAAAATACACGAATTGAGGTGTTTACAATAATAATGAACAGTTCATTAGTGCAAACTTTTGGATGACTATGCATTTGCCTCCCCAATAACTAACCTCAAATAGTTGCTTATCACATGGTTGTTAATTGGTAAATTAAATTAAACTGGTAAGAGATGAGATGAGAGCTCAGAGTAACCGGTGACTTCGGATCAGGTGTTTGACGATACATTGATTGTTTATAAGTTACGGCATAAGTTACTGAACATAGTCTTTAGGTAAACAGTGATTAAGTATCAGTAAGTTTTTAATTTCAATTCCATTCCCACTATTCCTCTTTTTTCATTGTCTTCTATTCACTACTATTGGTATGTTTGACTTTTCATCCCAAAAATTCAAAAATGGCAGTAAAACCTATACTTTATTTAAATCACATAGAAGCGCACGAATCGCTTAGTTTAACCTATTGTTGACAGTGCGTCAGATTGTGCCAACACAGCGATATTTGTACAAGCTCGGCTGTTTGATGAGCAAACGACCGTATTTGCTAAATAAATTGGTTTTGAACAAACACACTTTAAAATACTGTCTTAAATAAATGGCTAATTTGTTTGGATGCGTGTGGTGTAATACAATACAAACAAGTTATTAGTGTACATAGGAAATGAAAAATTATTTTATTCATATCTTTGATAAGTAGTTTCAGTAAATAAATATTACCAATATCTCCCCTGGGAACGTTACATTGTATTTAAGAGCTGGAAATATCGCACCTTCATTTCGAAACCGTTATTAAAAAAAAAAAAATTTTTTTAAGGTATTGTATATATATATATTTTTTTTTTTATAAAATGGCGCTATTAACAAAAATTCGTAAAAAATTCGTTTAGTAACGGTTTCGAAATAAAGGTGCGATATGTAAGTAATAATGGCATACCGACTCCGAAAGAGTTGCGGAAGTTGGATGGCAGGCGTTTACGTAGAATCCTAATGAAATAAATAACTGAACAGAGAATCTGGAACTTGCTCCAGTGCCCTAAGCCTGAGCAGTCCCATACATTTTTTTAGGATTCCGTTTTTTAGAGTATTTTCCCTACACGTAAAGTGAGATGGTATTTTTTTCTCTCTCGTCTATCCCATAGTGTGGGGTATCGTAATAGACCGTTCAAAAATATTACGGGTGTGTCAAAACCATTTTTTGATTGAGGGATCCGTTTGATTAATATTAAACTTTAAAGTGCAAATTTTTGTTAGAGTCAGGTGTGCCCCCCTGCAAGCTAATGGCTAAATGGTTGTATTTGGATACGTGAAAAAATTCAGCAGTAGTATACCTGTATAACGAAGTTAAAAGCAAAACTAACACAGCTAAGTAGGCTTTACAAGTTACCGAGTAACAGTCGACCAACTTACATTTACAGTAAAACATGTTCTCCCATACATTCTGTATTGGAGAACATGTTTTTCAACTAGTTTTTTCTTGGAATAAATCAAAATTCATCCCAACTACGGAACCTTTATTAGACCACCGATATTAGATATGTGCTAAAAAGACCGGCCAAGTGAGTGTCAGACCACGCACACTTCATTGTGCGTGGTCCGACACTCACTTGGCCGGTCTTTTTAGCACATATCTAATATCGGTGGTCTAATAAAGGTTCCGTAGTTGGGATGAATTTTGATTTATTCCAAGAAAAAACTAGTTGAAAAACATGTTCTCCATGTTCATACATGTTCTAGAATTCAGAAGACAGATGTTATAAGAGCAGAATTCGAAAAAAAAATCGGCCAAATGTGTAATCATCACCAAACCAATTTTCCATCTTCTACCTTTATTCAGTTGCGACATTATAATTATGTAACATGAAGGTCTAGGCATAACACCTAAATAATAATCAATTTTCTTGCTACCAAAGCTTAAAAATCTTTTTCAACACACTTGCTCGTAAAGTGGCTCTTAATGAACCGCTTTTAGGTCCATAATGCAGTGTATTAAAAACGCGTGCTTTTTACTTTATGTTACCGTACTAGTGCTGTAACGCCACAGATAACTGTTTAGTAGTCGAAAATTTGCGCTTTTTTTTAAATCTCATCAAGTGACTTCATGCCAAAAGGAATCCGCGCGTTATTTTTTTTTTTTTTAATTGTCTGAATTGTCGTTGGTCCTAAAATTAACTATTTATTTATCTTAAATCCGGAGTAGGTTGTAACAGGTAAAATCGCATATCTGTTCCGCCTGTTTCTGTTCCACGTAATTAACAGTTCCAATAACCTGTTACAAAATAGCAGGCTGTTATTTCATACTATGTGGGAACAAACTATTGTGTGTTCTCTGTTACCACAGCTGCACAGTTATAATACACGGAGATACTTCTCTTTCTAACTATGGTGTTACACCTATGCGAGAAAAGGAAAGAGCTTGTGACGGACGATGTAACAGGGTGTCACAGTGTAACAGTAACATTTATTATCTACATTCTAACTAAGGTAACTGTCATAAGCATGAGTAGACAAAAGCTTGTGACTGGATGGATTCTGTTATCTCGTCGTGGAACAGAAGCTTTTTTTTTTTTCAGTTTATTTGTCACAGTTACAGTCTGGTATCTTGTGATACCTTTTGTATTTAGCTGTTACGATATATACGCCTCACTCCTACCTTAAATTGTCCGTGGTCCCTCCCGGAACCAAACGGAAAAGATCCTGACTGACGTTCTAATTTGCGGATTCTCACTGAACTAATTTATATTTCTCTATGCCAATAGTACTTTCTAATTCCATACTAACTAGACTACCATCAGTCTAAACATTTTTTTTTTTTTATAAATGCTGTTTAGCGGTTTTGCCAGTGATTTTAATTACACCTGCGCGCGCATTGCTAGCGTAGCACGCGAAAAAAAAAAACAGTCCCAGCGCGCCATTTTCCATAAATATTTGTTAATGTTTTCGTTGTGGTGTTAGTTACTATCAAAAATACGAAATCTAAAGTATTGTCACCAACCGACGTTGAACAGTTTTTAATAAAAAACCGTCCGGATAGTCAGTACCTGGCAACAAAGGTCAGTTGAACTTTATAAATCTAAATGTATCATCTCTATAATTACGTTATTGTAGCATACGTTTTTACAACAAGTCTGTTTTTATCCTCGCAAGTGTGTTGAAAAACGTTGTATGAAACGCGTGTGCATTGATCATTACACAGCACACTTGTATCATAATGTACTATATTATTATTATTTTTTTCTTTCCAAAAAACTAAAACTCTTTTATTATTTTTGGCATTTGCCAACATTTCAGTTTTCAATTGTATTATGAGATTTTATTCATAACTAGGTGTGCCCGCGACTTCGTTCGCGTGGATGTCGGAAAACAATATTGTGCCGCTTGCAGAAGGTGTATCACCTCCTCCATTGCTATGGGAGAATGTTTCGACCAGGCCTGGCGATTTTTTTCTCTTAAAAAGCTGCCACAAAATTTGTGCTTTTTTAGGAAAATGCTCTGGAACTAGTCCTTGACAGCCGGTGGAACGTCGTGGAGCATTTCCGACGTTTGGCTCCCAAACTGGAGCGGGCCGGGGCTGCCTTGAAGCGGCTCCTGCCCAATCTAAGGGGTCCAAACGCCTCCTGCCGGGGTCGTGCGGTCCATGGCCCTTTACGGGGCACAGGTGTGGGCGCGTTCCTTGAGGCGACCTACCCGCTGGTTAACCGGCGGGCCATCAGGCTGGTACGGGGATACCGCACGGTCTCCAGTGAGGCGGCGAGCCTCCTTGCCGGATTGCCGCCATGGGATCTGGAGGCAAAAATGTTCGCGCTCTTATGGGAGTAGCGCGAAGAGGTGAAACGCCGAGGCGTAACTCCGCTGCCGCGAGAAATCACGTCATAGCAGACAGGGCTCCGGTGGGATCTCATGGCGACGGGATGGGACGCACGCCACAATTGTGGCGATATGTCCTCTTTTTGAGGAGTGGCTAGAGAGGCGCCACGGCGTCCTCACCTTCCGCCTGACACAGATCCTCACCGGACACGGTTGTTTCGGAAGGTTTTCTGTTTCGGATTAGGCGGGAGAAAACGCCCGGGTGTTACCATTGTGTGGATCGCCTGGAGGACACAGTGAAGCATACGGTGGAGGTCTACCCGGCTTGGGCAGAGCACTGCCGTGTCCTCGCGAAGGCGCTCGGCGGCGGCGATCTCTCGCGTCCGGCCCTGGTCCAGGCCATTGTCCGGAGTGAGAGTCCATGGAAGACAGTCACCTCCTTCTGCGAAGCAGTAATCCTCGTGAAGGAGGAGGCGGAACGCGTGAGGGAGCGGCAGTCTGTGCACCCTCACGCCCCTAGTCACCGCAGGAGATGCCCTGGGCGGCGGGAATCGGTAGCCGATTCTCGGCCACCGTAGGCGCGGGCTTGCGGACGGCGAGCTAGCTAGCAGCTCGCCGTCCAGTAAGAACCAGGCCCAGGTCGACGGCGCATTGTGTTCCTGCGCGCCTCAAAGAGATGTCAGCACGCACTAACGGGATCCGCCGGGACAGGTGCCTGGCAGGGTTGCGGGTTTATCCGAAAGGGATACCGTGGCCCTGGCACACAGGCAACTGAAGGAACACGGGTGGGTTTTAGTCAGTAAAAGTCTGACGAGTCGGATAATTTCTCACCCAAAAAAAAGGGTTCCTCACACGAGAAAGAGGTACATAAAGTTGGCCGTGGGAAAAGCAACCAATACTAAGGTCCACCCCCGCAACGGGCAATGTTTGGCCCTGAGCTTTATGCTATAGCTGACGGGGAATTGCACACGTTTAAAACTAAACGGGAAATTATTGGGAATGAGGGGAATTCTGGGAATAAAAAAAAACATCACCAGCGCCGCAACCTGTTAAAATTTCGGCTACGATGACGTTGTGTTGGAGACTGGTGGCTATGAGCTGAGTGCCGTTGCAAAGTTCAAAGGACTTAAATTTCTGAGAAGTATTATAAGCATACCGACTTCAAAAAAATATTGTGTGCTGGAAGACCAGGTGTGTTATGTGTTAAGCCCAAAACGAACTAAACACTTTTATTATATCGACAATGAAGAAGTCAAGATCAAGGACACAGAAATCTCTTCTTTTCGAAAATTAGGTTTATACATGAGCGAGGGTCATTCTTCCACGGAAAGTCTTGACACCGCGATTCAGAAAATGACGTTAAAAGAACAACGCCATCTATCGAGCACAAAGTGATACTGTCAAAATATTACGCATAGGAAAACGTTCAAACAAACACTGTAAGCTATGTAGATTTAAAAAAACATTATATTAAAGAATAAATATTTTTTAAAGGAATGCATAATTATCATTATTGTTTCATGTTAAATAAATTAAGTATATATAAATTAAGTATAGCGCCACCTAGAGCACTACTACTAAACTATTTAACAACGCATTTTGAATATTTTAATTAGCCTAACCTTTGATTGGGTCTTTGGGAGTTATTAATCTATTCACAATGTATCGAGTTAAGTTTGCACGCGCAATGTGCTAAAATAACCACCTTAAAAAAATACTGTCTCACAAACCTACTTTAGTTCACAATAGTGTCATTTTAGGTCAGTAGCTAACGTTAATACGTGTTCTACTAAAAAGTTAAATTCTTCAAGACTTTAAATTGATAATATCTTTTGATAGAGTGAAGCGATTGCGATGAAACAAAAACGAATCACTACCCCGAGCTATACACAATCTTTAAGTACAAAAGTTAACCATATTGATTTGGTACTTTTTACGTTGAACCTGTTCAAACCATAATCTGTCACATCCAAACAGACAAAAATTCCATAAATTCCAAAAATTGATTAAATGGCATCTGTTGGTTATCCTTTAGCAACCCACTTTTTTTTTTAATTATTTTAAATTTACAGAAACGCCTCGTCTACAGATTTATTATATGTATTTCTTAGATAAGTGTCGGTGGTCAAACAAACTAAGAGATTTTATCACAACCACACCACAATTTTGTCCTAGAAAACAAGATTGCGAGTGTTTGACTGAATGTTTTAAGCGCACCTACTTTTATACTTTACCTAATAATGATAAAGTGTTCTATAACACTGTACTAATAAAATAACGAATGCAGTGTGTGTGAAGCTACAGAAAGTATGCTACAGTTACAGTTATTTTATAGGATGATATCATTGAACATTAGTAAGTTCCACTATGTGCTCCATCTCCACAACCACCAATAGGACTCTCAGCCTCTTGAAGCAAGGTTCCATAGAGCACTGCACAAAATATCATTCTGGAAAGGTCTTTACCAAACAGATTGTACTGCCAAAAATCTAAGAAATCAAAGTTAGTTAATGTAAAAGCAATCTTGGCCGCATGACATTCGCCAGCATCGACTCAGATTCTTCATTCAACTAGCATAGTTATTTCTTCTTCTGCTGGAAAATTCGCATGTCCAGTGTGGGATCGTTCCGGTGCGAACATAGCTGTCACTTTCTGTATGGCCATCAGCTACCTCTTGCCCGCTTAAGAGAGTACCGAGCGCGCAGTGGCGCCCCCATCGTTTGTTTGGCGATTTCTTTTATTTTAGAAAATAAAGCACGTTGTTGTGCTCCACATTGTTATGTTTTATTGTAATCCTTAAAACGCAGCTTAGGTGCCACTATTTTCCATTTTAAGGATTACAATAAAACTTAAGATGCAGCTTTACAACCGATGAGGGCACCACTGCGCGCTCGGTACCCTCTTAAATAGACGACTAGAGGTTTAAACATGTAAAAATTCCATTATCCGTGGTCCCGCAGTAGATAACAATAAAGTTTTCAAGATCAGGGACAAGAATTCAGCCACTAAACCTGAGATCTATAAACGTGCGTGGCTTAGACATGTTCGCGTCTCTATCTTGCGCTTGTAGCACTTGCACGTAGTTGAACGACAATGACAGGAATGACGCTTTAGCTAAAGTGCTTGTTAAGTTATGTTTATGACATCAATTCCGAACTGTCCAAGTACACTACGTTCAACATGCATATATTAGAATACGTAACTACAAGCTCATTACTGTCGCCAAGCTGCTTGTCTGCAAGTGGGTCAGGTGTGTTCCTAACAAGGGTCTCGGCCTTCCACTGTGCATGCGCATCAGTGAGGCAACGGCTGCCATATTGGAACGTATGAGAGCATCGCCCTCGTCACTAAGTGGACTGATTACATTAGAACGTTTCGTGGATCTATGTGTAGTGTGTGATGTGTAATGAGAATTTTGTGTGTTGGTGTCGCCATCTATCATATTAGACAGGAAGTAGGCCTTCTTCTTCGTCGTGTCGATGACACAACAGTGAATATTTTTTTTTAGCCCAAACCTTCGCTACTTCCACGGCATCCTTGGTGGCTGCGCAGAAGTCACTCTGCATTTTTGGGGCACAGAGGGCAGGATAAGAGGTGGGGACATCGTTTATGATACAGTCCCACAGCCACACCCTGCTTCCGTACCGTCGAGATAGCCGCACATCAGGAGGTTTTAGTTACATCTTCCCACTTAATTGGGATCGAAGGCGGGTCCGGGACCATATCTATATACGCTACTATTATTCCAAGTAGGTAGTAAATATATATCTATATCTCCACAGATAATTTTTTGTACCGTGGGGTTTTCGTCAACAAAGGTGTCACCCACTATGTCCCCAGAAGTGTGAACGTGTACTTAGCAGCATCCTATACCATTGGTTGAATTGTTTTGTCTTGAAGTAACCACCACGTTTTGGACCATTCGATGTCTGATCTGCATAGTCTGTAGCCTACCTAGATATATGTCATAACTTGACAGCTAGAAGGCAGTTATCGTGTTAGTTATGTTGTATTGTACTACTATGGAAAACTCCGTCAAGTCTTTTTGTCGCCTATCCCGCAATGTTTGAAGACTATTATGTCATACGGTGCCGAAACGTGAACACTGACAGTCGGGCCACAAATGTAAGGTCGCTTAGCGCGCTATGGAGCGGGCTATGCTCGGAGTTTTTTGAAGGATAAAAACAGGAATGAAACTATCCGGAAAAGAACCGGGGTTACCGACATAGCTTGCAGAGATGATTTTCAAAGGACTGATGGCCGTTGGATCAGACGACTCCTGGAGTGGAGACCGCGTATCGGCAAGCGTAGCGTGGGAAGTCCCCCAACAAGATGGACCGACGACCTAAAAAAGGTGGCTGGGACAGATCGGATGTGGAAGACGGAGGCTAGTCCTGTGGCACAGCCTGGAAGAGGCCTATGTCCAGCAGTGGACTGCAATAGGCTGAGTTGTTTGTACTATGGACCGGAATTATAAGTGTCTCAATCCTAAATTAAACCTGGGGTTGTAGTAGGACGATAGAAATAAAACGATTTATCAGTCTAGGTTTCTTTTATTTGTAAAAAAAACAATAATTATTAATTAAATAATACAGTGAGCACGTGCGCTTATTGCCCGGGAAAAGTGACAGTCTTCCGGAGCAAGAAGCTGCACTATAGTGCCCCCGCACACGACCCCCAGACCGACAGGCGGCGGCAGACTGTCTGCGAGGGCACTTACAGGAGTCTCAACTAAGGAACCGACCGTAGCAGACAATGGGAACCGAACGAACCTATGAAAATTAAGCGTCGCATGCTTCATCATTACAACGTAGATTACAATAAATTATCCTTACTCTACGCTTGAGCTCTCCGATAGAATCCCTCGCGATACACCGCCACTAAGTGCAATAAATAAAGTGTACGTGCGATCACATATTACTCTAATTCGTCTACACCTAAACTTTATCTTTATATAATATAACGTTGACAATATTCTAAATATCAAATTCGTTTTGTACCAAATTTAGTTATAATATAGTGTTGTGCCGCGTCGTCACTTGTTAGCCGACAGTTTGCTCTTACACAAGTTAAAGGAACTAAATCTATTCGCGGATACTTACGTTAATGTCTGCGTTTGTCATGTTCTCGTTAAATACAGCTAGCAGTAATGGCAACGTGGCGTCGAAGTGCGGCGGCCGGGCGGCGCGCGCGCTGTCACATGTTGACTAGCTTGGTTGCTTACTTATGATCACTCTACTCACGATCTCTCACTAAACAAATAAATAACTTATCCGCTAAAGCGAGAAGCCATCGACTCGCCTCGCCGTAATTTGACACAAAGCGGGCTGAGGCCGCGCCGGCCGCGCCGGCCACGCTCGCTCCCTAATGCTAAAGTATTATAAATAATTTGTCCAGCTAAAACACATAAATTCGGCCGGCCGGCCCCGGCCGTCTACTTACATTACAAAATACAAATTGCCGACGCCGGGTCTACCGCCGCCGGCCATCAATTGACGAGCAATATGATCGATTCCGAAAGGGTCGCATACGCCTATAAACCTAATAGTCTCTACGTTAACTTACAGTTTCAAGAACGAAACTTACTCTCTATAAAATGCTAATTAGCTGAGGTTCCATGCGGGTGACACCGCGCGGCCATTCACTGCGCCGAGCTCGAGGGCGCGGAGCTGGTAGCGGCCGGCGCCTGCGTAGCGCGGGCGGGCATCGTCGCCGCGGCCGTGCTGGCGGCGTCGGAGATGCTCGCGGGGGCGCTCGTGGTGGTGGCATCAGGGCTGCTCGTGGGGGCGACGGTGGTAACAATCGGGGAGTCCGTGCCTACGGGCGCATGCATTGTGATGCTCGCGAGTTTGTCCTTCCCGTCAGTTTCACTCGATACACTAAAGGGAGATTCATCGGAGGCGCTGGTGTCAGTAGTAGTCTCAGCAGAGGCGGACACCCCGAGTGACTCATCAGACGAAGCCAGTTTCTCGTTGCTCTTCTTCATCACCACTTTGGTGGGTCGCCGGTTGATGGTGGGCACGTACGACTGCGTGATGATCTCGATGTCCTTCTTGTCGGTCTTGTTCTCGGCGATGTTGACGTCATCCGATACGTTATCAATGATGGGCCTCCGCGTGGTGGGCTCCACCTTGTCGAAGGGAGGTGGCGAGTCCGTCACGCTCTCCTCATCGTCCTCGATCTCGACCCTTTGCTTGTTTACTGGATTTGGGATTTTACTCTTGAGAGGTATTTCGGTGATGGAATTTTGATTAAAGTTTTTGTTTTTGCTTTTGTATCCCGCGTTAACTGGTATAAGCTCCTCAGAATCAGAAATGCTTGCAGCAGTTGTCACGTGGTGCACGGCGTCTGAATCGTCTGTGTTATCGCTGATGGAGGCTACGTCGCGTACGAGATTTATAAGGTCCGCATAATCATTAGTATGTTTGCCATCAGCCGATTTAATAATTGCTGCACTCTTCTCAGGTTCTGCTGATATTTTTATTAACTCAACAGCATCTGTCGCTGTCTCCGAGGATCCAAACGTCACAATAAATTCGGTGGTCTCTACGTTCTCAAAACCAGTATTTTCATTCGAAGCTGATCGTGATACAGTAATAACTTCCGAACTTGTCACTGGAATTTTCGAGGTGTTTTCTAAAGGATCTAAGGTAGAAGGAAGTTCTTTGTCATTCGTTGTATTCTCCGGTGTTTCTGGTGGGTTCTGATCACTGGTTTCAATAGGTAGGGAACTAAGTTCGGTCTGCGAGGTGACTTCAGTGGCAACATTAGACTTTACTATGGAACTGGTCGTTTGTTCTTGTTCCTTAGTACTCGGCTCTAACTCAGTTTCCATTACCTTATGAAGGGTAGTGGTCTCAAACTCGGGTGCCGAGGTTACAAGTTTACCTGATGTTTTTGTATCAACCGTAAATGTTTCTAATTTCTCGGTGACGATTTCTTCAACATTTTTCGGCGCTCCAGTCGTAGTGATCGCTACCTGAGTGATAACATCGGTAAATGTTGTTGTCTCATCTGATTCTCCAGTGATCTCCTCGGGTACCATTGATGGCGCATTAAGTATTTCTGTGGGTATTGCCGATCTCAAATTAAGCATTGGACTTTCTTTAAAATTAGGGGATTCAGTGCTGACTGGGATATCTGCTTGCGTAGTAGTTTCTTCGCTCGAGGTTTTAGGATTGTCTGTAGTTGTTATCATAGCTGATATATTCGGAAGATCTTTTGCTGTAATTGTCAGTGGTTCTTTAACTTCGGGTTCGATTGTCGGAGATGCATTTGCCACTGTAATGTCGTGACTAGACACATGCTCGTTGTCAGCAGCTTGCTCTGGTACTATTTCATCCTCGTGATTTCTAAGGACAGCTAAATCGTCTGGAAGAGGGGGAAAAGCGGGATTATGGTCGAAATCTTCCTCTTCAATTATCGCTGCTCTGGTTGTTGCTACCGGTAGTGGCTCAGGGGTCACAGGCGGAATTCCCATAGTCGCTAATATTGGGACATTCGATGGATAAACGGCACTGTGTATGGAATCTAGTGTAGAGAAACTGATTTTGGATGGAGGTGCGTCTTCATTTTGGTTTGTAGTATCAGTGTACTGACTTGCATCTGGTGATGAAACTATAACTGGTAACGAGGAATAGACTTCAATAATGCTGGGAGATTCAGTTCTGGACTCAATATCTTTTACGTTATTTTCGGAGGTAGCCTCTCGTGGGATGAGAGGGGACTTGGACGAAGAGTATTCAGCTACTTCAATGCTCGGTGAAGGGAGGATCTCTTTGATCTTGACGTCGGTAATGACTGGGATCTCGGACACTGGGGTGATTTCCTTGATGGTGATGTTTTGTTTGATTATCTCTTTCAGTGGTGCTGGTTGAGACTCAATTTTTTCAGATGCGGGAACACTTGAAATTGAAGATGACACGCCCGGTAAACTGGTGACACCTGAAAACATGCAAAATATAAGTTAAAAATTATCCAACCTCATGTAACTTCGTAGTTTTCACTTTTCAGGCCTTGAGCTACCAAGAGATTAATATAATTTCGGACTGTATTCTCTAGGTTTATCAGCTAGTATTAGAACTCACCTCTCAGTGGGCAGTTGTCGTACTCGGGGCAGCAGCGGCCGGGCACGAGGCGCGGCGTGCAGTCGTCACGCACGAAGCACGCAATGCGACGGCACACCACCTCGCCCCCCTGGCAGTAGCACACTCTGCAGGGGTCTGCGGGGTCTACCAGCTTCTCTCCGTTGCCGTACACCCGACCTTCTTGCTCGCATTCTGGAAATTACACAAAAAATATTTATAGACAAATGAATTCACTATACCAAAGAAGTAATTAATAATAAAAAATAAATGTTATTCTTTCTTTCTTAATATCGACTTTAAATAAAAGGGATGGTCAAGACTTTCTTCGAGTACGTTTGAAATGTGAGAGGCTTTTATTTTCGTCAGTTAGAATAACTGATAGACTACGATTCTATGCTAACAACGACGCAATCAAATACTATCGTGAACATAGCGGTAACCTATAAAGCGAGACGGTTATAGATATAACTTTTGGTGTTCTCATTCAATATACCAGCAGTACTCACCACACTGGTAGGTGGGGCAGCAGTGGTCGGGGCGGTGCAGCGCCTTGCAGCCAGGCCGCGGCTCGCACCGTTGGCGCGCGCATTGCACGTCACCGCGCGCGCACATGCAGCGCTCGCATGGCTCGGAACCCGGGAACTCGTCTCCTGTCATGTACACAACGTCACCAAGAGCACAGCTTCCTGAAAAATCATTAATGACTCTGGTCAAACAAAATTTATTAAACACACCAAAAAAAAATATAGTTATCATAATTATGGTCTGATGCAAAATAAATAGGTACATACGTCAAGGCAAACTAAGAATTATATCGAGCGTGTCAATCAGATTAAACAAACTGAATATATGTCAAGTATCTAAAAGGACTCGGCAAACACTAGTTATTGTTGTAATTACATAGTTCATAGAAATAAAGTGACAGTGAATGTTTAACGAACCAAGGTCTTCAAATAGAAAAAAAAATAAAACCATTTACATTCTTTGAAATATTAAAAATATAATTGAATATACATCGCAATCTATCTATTTAGGTACCTATCTTTCTCTCACAATGAACTCCCTAAACACCGTAGCACTCAATCAGCACAGCATCACAGAATAAAGTAATAAAGCCGACTCACCTTCTTTCAAGCCGACGTCAGAGCTGGTCACGTTCGGCAGCGGGCCCAGGGGACCTGCAACAAAAGATCAGGCCTTAATACAATCGTACTCACAAACAGGGTTGGCACGCTGGGCAAATCGCTGCAAGTATTTTATTTACGTCGTCCGCACAAAATATTGTGGCTCGTCAGCATAAAGTTTTCTATTGATTAGCCAATCAATAATGACTCCACTTTCATGATGAGAATCCACTTCGGATTGTAGTCTTGTAATCAATAGAAAACTTTTGTCACTTAAACGATAGTTTTATAATTTCGGGCAAAGGTTATAAAACATAATTATTTAGATAAATATCTAAATAATTATGTTAATCTTTCTCAAAACTCAGAGCCATCAAATATTCAGAACAGAATCTAGAGCTTTCGGTAAACTCGAATTCTGTTACCAATTAGCGACACATTGTTCAAGATAATAGACGTTCTACATCTAGACAATCCGGTAAAGTCGTTCGGCGCACCGACGAGCGACGGTACGCCGATTGCGCACCGACGGCATCGGCACCCCGACGGCACACCGGGGACTCACAAATCCAATTCCGCAACCAATTGTGTTTGATTGAGGTCTCTGGGCTCCCGACAATTTGCATCAAGTTCCGTAATCCCGCAAGTCCGGGCTGCGCAGACAAATGAATTAGAAACAAAATTCCGACTTGGATAACTTCATTACTATCGATTCTCTCTCCCATCTGAGACTTGATTGTGGGATGTTAATGAGCTGAGCGGCAGATGATGTTTTAGTTACGGCGGGTACGTAGGTATAGAGCATGTGTGCCTTTGATTATTTATTTATTTAAATTTCTCGCACACAATATGGGAGAGAGGCGGCTTAATGCTTTAGGCATTCTCTACCAGTCAACCAGGGATGGTGAAGAGATAAGATGGCAGGTGCTCTGTTTAAGAGGAGATATAAATAATAATAAAAATATTTAAAAGATAACAAATAAAATAGGTACACAAGTTCATAAATACGATAACAAATCAAATCAAATTATTTATATTTGCTTAATACAGGTAGGTATAAACAGTACTAATAAATATAAAGTACTCTGTATCAGTACCTAACAAAGTGTGCAAATATTTACATTATTATTAATCTAATTAAATAATTATTAAAATAACATAACAAAATTATTATACCTTCTCAAAATAAAAAAATAAAATTGTCAGATGAATTATAATAATATACATGCACGTGTGTATGTAAGTGTGTATGACTTAACAATCAAATAAATTAAATTAAGATATTGGTCAAAATTAAAATAGAATTATACAAATATCAAATTAAATTAATAAAGCATGTAACACTATTTGTGTAGGGTTGACAGCTGGTAGTGTTGTCTACATTGCTCTGATGCATTTCTCTTGGACTTTCAATACATATTCCTTATCGACTGCGTTGCCCCAAGATATAATACCATATCTTAGGACAGGTGCAACAAGCCCGTAATAAGCAGCTAATACGGCTTCTTTATTAACCATTTTTGAGAGTTTGTACAGAGCAAATGAGGATGAATTAATGTTATAAACTTATAATAAACATAAATACATATTTACTATAATTTAAACCTACTTTTTTATATATATATTATTATATAGATTAGAATGCTTTATTCAGTAAGAAAATGGCGTTTTCAAATTTCAGGAACTTGTTAAATATCGTATTTTGGTTAAAAGATTCAAGGCCTTATTATTGCTTTTTCTTAAAAAGATTTTGCCTATTCGTCACTTTCTTTCACTCCCCTATTCAAAAATGGTTGTAAAAGAAAGAAATTGAAGTAGTACTTGCTATTACGAGTAAGTAACATCTGAACTTTCTCCCTCGTGCCTTATTTGAGTACCACTCAAGCTCGTCACTGTGAGTCGCTAACGTCAAATCAATGCGACTAATTACTCTCTAGAAAAGTTTTATTTTTCGCAAGCACGGGGCGGTTTCCCCATCCACTGAACGATATAATACATGAATAAAACGCACCATTCACTTTACGACAATCGCAGATGAGCATATTGTGACAGCGACATCAGACTGTAAGTAGGTAAAAGTTATTACAGGTGTAAAGTTTCCGTAATAATCCTTGGTATCTTAAAGTACTTGCGGACTGAGATTTTACAGAATACATTACGAAGATAATCAACGAATATGATTATGCACTTATTTCATAAAAGCAACCGTGCGGCGTTATAAGATTGCAGAGTTACAACCAACTACAATTCTGCTTAGTAATTTTACGGCTGTTTACTGCAATATCAGATATCACTGTCTGGCAATATCTCTGCACAACAAGTAAATAGGTAAAGTCGGTCATAATGTACCGGTTAATAGGAAATGCCAGTATTTTTTGGTAAACTGACCGTCGCAAACATTTTCACTTTAGTAGAA